>VDFB02193867.1:66808298-67030841 GCA_007258455.2 Sequoia sempervirens
AGATAATCAAAAAGGAGATTTTTTTTTAGATATATAATCCTATATTGCATAATGATAGTCAGTATTTACTGGGATGAACCTCTGATATTATTCCAATGGTGAGTTATCAAGGAAAGGTAAAAGTGCTAAAGATCATCTTGGTAATGATGATCTAGGGTATTATGCTGAGTATGGGGAAGGATAACCCAAATGATTACACTAGTACTAATATCTATTTGAAGATGAAGACTAACAACATGTGGGAAAATTATATTATTAATATTCGAAGAGCAACATCTACTAGGTGGAAATTTAAAATGACTAAAATTATGACTTTACCTACTCAAAATATTTTGAAAACTCTATTCATATCCAATTGAAATGAAACCTTTGTCTGGCCTTAGCCTGTAAATTTTTGTGAACAATAGGCCACCTAATAATGCCTTTTAAATCCCCTTATTTCATCATTCCCAAAAAAGGAAAAAGAGACACACATGCAATCTTACCTTGTGACTCCTAAAATTTTGATTATTATCATTTTTCATAGCTTTTTTAATCTAACACCCTCCCAAATTCAAACTTCTAGTGTTATCCTCAATGTTGAAGATTTCACGTTGCCTATGATTTCATTATCAGATGCTAGAGGCTTTGGAACAACTACCTGCTACCACGAAAAGATTGTTTGATTAGTGATGATAATATGGGCGGCTGAGAAAGAGGACTAAATTGGGTAACTACAAATCCCTCAAACAAAATGAGGAATTATGGGGTTTCTTCGAAAGAGTAGGTTTTACCCTTTCTTTGAAGCCATGTAAGGATATATTGAAGATCTAAGCTACAAGTTTGCAAACTCTTGGAGTGATAGGGAAGTAAAAATTGGAGGGCTCTGTTTCACTATTACTGCTAAATTAATAGCTCAAGCTATAGGCCTACCTTATGAAGGAAAGATCACTAAGAAGAGTACAAGGAATTACCAACAGTATGTTGAAAAAAAATTTGAGGAAAAAGAAAAAGCAAGGAGATTTTAGAATGGCTACTCCGAATTGAAGCTTTCAACTTGTTACCATAATGTAAGTTTGTTCATAATGAAATACTTTTCTCTTGAGGGTTCTTTTAAGTTTATTCATGGCTATCACTTTCCCATTTTAAATCATATTGGCCACCTAGAAAAAATTAACCTTTTTTTCTTTCTCCTTTCATCCCTCCAACAAAGCATGGAAAATGACACAAACCCCCCATTGCATTGAGGTCTTATTGGAGCTATTTATAAGTTTGTCCTTGCCACAACATCGCAAAAGAACCTTTCCAACAATATCCTTGAAAACTATCAATCTCCTAAAAACTCTATTCACATTGAGCTTCTAGAAAGAAAACTTCACTCCCTTGACAAAACACCTAAGTCGAAAAAGAGCAAGACCTATTCCCCCCACTTGTTGAACCCTCCCTAAAAAGTCTCTTTAAGTGTTGAGAATCAGTGCCTCAAATGTACTGGTATTTGGGTGGTGTTTTGTCGGCCTGATAGTTCACTTTTGAAGGGACCTTATTCATATTCCCTTGGATGGTCCGATAAAGTCTTCATAGGTTGATGTTATGTGTTATGTCAGTGAGAAAACATGTTATTGAATGGACTCAGAGTCATGTCCCCTCAATAGCCCAATACAAAGTCTTGGGTTTTCTTTGGCATGACAAGGTGTCGTCAGTGGGACTCTATCTTGAGTCTCCCCGATAGATCGATGGAGCATTTGAGCAAAGCATGTCAAAGTGATAGCTGTATTGGAGAGACTTACCTTGTGTCTCCTCAATGATTTGATAGTCGTGGAAATGTTGCGAGATCATGAAAGTTTGAAACTTTGGAACCTATTTTCATAGGTTTTGAAGTTTTGGAAACCTCTGACTTAGCGATCTTATGGGACAAGCTGATAAGGCATCATTGAAGGGACATTGCTTTATCACCAAGACATTGGACCATGTCTCTTTGAAATGGTGATGGGAACTATTATTAGCGAGACTTGTAGCAGTCGGTGGGACTTGGAGTGAGGTATCCTTAATGGACCGATGATATGGTGGGACCTGAGTTGTCAAGGAAAAAGCGATAATTGGTGCAAGCCATGCTGACTCTACAGTAGGGACCACATGGAATGATATGGACTACACCGGTGTGACTTCATTATATCAGTGCAAAATGATATGATGTCTCATCGATATGGCAATGAGGTTGATTTGATAATAAGATGATGGATATGGAGACCTTGACGATTTGATCAAGGGTTGCAATAAGATTGATCCAACAACACCCACTAACCCCACGCCTCTTTTGGTGGGTCTCGAGTGACTCCCACAGGGTGTGCAAGATTGACTGAGCAGTGTACATGTGTCTTGGTGGACCCTGACTACGACAAGTGGTATATGAAGGAGAAGTTGAATTGACAGTTGGAAAGCGATAGTTAGTTGTTGACTATTGATGGATTGAATAATGATTGACTCAACAGGTTTGAAGTGTATTGTAACCATCTGTTTGTGGAAGTTGAACCAAACCATTTACTTTTGGTTGAGAATAAATGTTATCAAATTTTGAACGTTCTATAATGAGAGTGAGAGGGATATAGAATAGAGGTTATGTTGTTGGATTCTCTCTAGATGGAACAAGATGTAAACTCTATAACGACTTAGAGCATGAATTGTATTTTTAACTGTATTCTATTGCTGAATAATACAATGGTGATTTGGGCTTTTGGAGTGTGGGGTTTTTTACCCTAAAGGGTTTTCCCCACATAAATCTTTGTGTTCATGTTTTTTATTCCATCTTTCATGTTTAATAGTTCTACGTGATTGAATCTATTTAATGGTGTTGTTTGGAACTATTTTAATTAGCATTAACTTTTCTCCAAGGGTCAATGTGGATAATGACATGTGTTTGATTTCACTTTTTGGCATAGTAGTTTGTGTCTTTGAGGAAATTTGAAGAAATTAAAATTACTGAAGGAACTGTTGTTCTTGGATGTTTCTTTCTGAGATGACCAAAATTTCCATACATTAAGAATTACCTTAGAGAAATGTAATTCTTCACCCTTCTCTTTAGGCTTGATTAAATGTAGAAATATGGAGATAAACGAAGCTAACCCAAAAAACCCCATGATTACTCTCTCTGATGACAAGGATACTAGCCTAGATAGTGACTCGATGCCCCTTGGTGGATGTAGGTCATTCCACTTGGAAATTGTAATTTCTCAAGGGATTGAGGTTGGAAAAAAGGGTAAAAAAATTGTTGAGGGGGAGAATAATATCTCATCTAAGGAGGTTTCCAAAAAAGGGAAGAAAGTGGTTGAAGTGGAGAAAGATGATTCTTCAAAGGAAGAATACTTCCGTATAAGCTTAAGGGAAACTGAATTTTCAAACTTGAAGAGGAATTTTCTAAATTCAAAGAGGAGGAAGAAAGTCAAGATTCAGAAGAAGAAAACAATGAAAAGGATGAGGATAATGGTGTAGGTGAAGGGATAGATGCTGGAAAAGAAGATGGGAAGGAGGCTACCAATGTAATTCCTACTGCTATGGAAGTATTTGAAACCCTTACTCAAACCTTTCATAATCAAGAAATTCTTAAGGGGGAAGAGAATAAAAATTTTAATGCTAAAATTCAAAATATTACTATGTGGGTGGAGAAAATTGAAAGATAGATGGAGGAAGCAAATAGTTATAAGAGGATACAAACTATGGAAGGAACCATCAAGAATATTTTTAGGGTCATGGATGATATAATGAAAAGAGTGGTTATGGCAACCATCTCAGGACAAGGAAAAATTCAAAAACAACAAAAGAAGAAAGGTCGAAGGAATGAAGTTGATTGGCCCGAGAGAATGGAGCACAAGGACAACATGGTAGAAATGGTTGAAGAACTCCAAGGGAACTGGAGTGTCATAGAAGAATCTCAATCTATTTTTAATGATTTTTCTTTGTAATTGGTTATTAGGCATTGGTGCCTTTTTTTGTTTTACCTTTAGTTTATTTGCTAAAAAACTTAATCTAGATGCTAAGTTTTCTATTAGCTCTATATGGCCAGAAACTTTAATTCTATGTTTTTTGCTAAATACTGTTAATCTTGATAGAAGTAGGATATGGACTATACTGTATGGTTTTTTTGTGGTTTTGAAAAGGGGAAAGGGTTTATGGATCATCTATTTTTGGCCACGTGTGTGGTTTGGGCTATTTGCAAACTTTCTGTGGGTATGCTCCTTTGTTGTTGGGTTAGTATGTTTTTTATTGTGATAAGGAGTTTAGGAAAAATGTAACTATCTCCTTTGTTGTTGGGTTATTATATTTTTTATTATAATAAGGAGTTTGGGAGAAATGTAACTATCTCCAGGCTTGTTTCCTTAGTGTCATTTTTGTTGATCTTTGTTGTTATTGACTAGATGTTGTTTGCTCTGGTTTGTTTTCTTGTCTTCACTTTTTATATGGGATCATGGCCATAACCCTACTTATTTCAAAGTTATACACATCATCAAAATGATTCAAATTTTTGACTAAGGATAAACACCATACATGGAAAACTCTAATGATATCTATAGATAGGTCACCAAGTTTCCAATTCCAAATTAGATACTTGAGATATTCTAATTTTTGAAGATCAAAAGTATTTAAATCATATATGTCAGCAAGGGTTGAAACTATGAATTCATGATTGAATTTGAAAGTGTGGAGATCATTTTTGAATTATGGAAATGACTTAGTTTGATAGTGAAAAGGGTTCTAGTTTTATACTTTATGGCATGTTTCTAGATAAGGACCTAGTCCTTTGATTCTTGTGAAGGTTTTTGATGGCATTGAACATCTTGTGACATTGTTTGTGAGAGAAGAATTATTTAAAAATTTGGTTCTACTCTAGATATTAGCCTCATAAATGTAATTGTGTTGTAAGAAATTAATAGTGTTTAGTTCAAATCAAAAGCTAAATATTATTACATACTTGAATTTCTTTTAAAATGAAGTAATTTAAAAAAAAAACTGACATCTTATTTCAAATTTGTATGTACAAATTATGAAGAATTAGATCAAAGAAATATGATGAAGCTATGAATTCATCATAGAAAGTGGCTATCTTGAAAAAGTCCCATCTTTCTTGAAAGTGGATTTAAAAAAATATATTTTACACTAACATTTTTTTTTGTTTTGAACAGTTATGAGCATCCTTTGACATTCCACATTTCATTTTCTTGAATTATTCTTCCTATTCCTCCTTGGTTTTAGTTTTAACTTCCTTCGTGCTTAACAATCTATGATAAAATGCTTAAGGTCAAATTAAGAGTATATGGAGCTTTTAGAGCATTATAGCTTATTTGTTGGGAGTATTTGTGAGTGGTTAATGTCATATTTTGATTTACTTTTGGAGAGTTGCAAACTACTCATGGATGTGTTTTGAAATGCTAGAGGAATCTTAGACAATCTAAGAATTTTATTGTCATTTTGAAGTACTTAAGTTAGTGACTCACAGTTTGAAGGATTTTTACTCACAATGAGATTTCATCATGTTAGTTAATTTGGATCTCCATTTAGATTACGTTTTATCTCTCTTTAATTTATATTCCTTATTTAATTAATCTTGTGCTCTAAATTCGTCGATTATTACTTTAAAATTTCATTCCTTTAATAATTTCATAAAATATATTTTAGATTACTTGTGGCCATTCTGTCTTCGGAATTAGATGTTCGTGGAAAGGAATAATTATACACTCCACAACCTTTCCCTAAAAGAAAGTACCCTCAGTGGTCCACATTGAATGTATCTAGTCTTTACTTTTGCCCGATGTACTATCTCTATACAGAAAAATGGTCCAAGTTCAATGCATCTAATCTTCTGGTCTTTGTAGCCTTCCTCTTGTTTAGATATATGCCACGAAGAAAACTGATCGTGTACGCTCTAATGCGTCCGAGTTCCTCCAGATGCTTCAAGAGAAATGGGTTTACGTTTATACCATGACATATAAGTGTTTTTTGCTGAAAATGCTCGGGGAGCTTTACAGTCACTGAAGGCTTGCCTATTATGAATGAGATTTATTGTATCCCTTCTTCATTGAAGGTTAGAAGCTCTTAGAGCACCTCAAATATAAATAAAATTCTGTCCACATACCAGATGTTAATCTTTTAGTCTTTATTATTCTTAGAAAAAATTATATATGTTTTTATTATTAGAAGTGATTTAGGTATGAAACAAGCTGGGTGTGGAGAAGCTAGTTCCTGTGCTGCTTTTGCAAATTTCCTTGGAATGCTCTATATTTACTAAGCATATGTGAAATGGAAATTACGTGTTTTTTCATTCGTACTGATTACTCTTTTCATTGCATTTCATTTGTAGCAGTCTAAACATTGGTATATGGTATATGGTTTTCAAATGGTATATGAAATTTGGTTAGTTATGTTAATGGGTTTTTGGTTTACTAGCGAAGTTGAATAGTTCTGAATGAGTCCACCAGAATCTTGATAAGTGCAAAGTCTCAACATTTTCACCGATAAGGTCGGGATCATGTGTTAAGAACTTTAATGAAATGGATACCTCTCAGTTCTTAACTCTCAATTGAATAGATTTCAACCTAAGATATCTATAGAAAAATGAAATCCAACTTACTATGAATTTTAAATTTAGACACCCAGAAAATTTAACAGAGTGGAACAAATTCTGGTTCTAGATTTAGAAATTTCATTTTTCTAAAAACAAGATCCCGGTTATTTTAACTCTTTTAATTGGAATCGGATTCTAATATTATATATAACCTTATACATGTTGAGGCACTTTGAAAAATAAAAATAAAAACTGGGTTTGGTTTGGATCATACTGCTGTAATTTATTATAAGATGAAAGAAATTATGGATGGGTGACTTGCAGACATAGGTCAATAGTAAAAAATTGTTAATGTGTCCAAACTAAAGTCACAATGTTTTCCCAACTCAAAGAGGGGCATCGCATAACTAAAACAAAGAGAGACCCTATTGAAATATAGGGATGAAAATTTATTGATAGCAGCAGAAGGAAATTGATTGTATCGATAGGCTGGTTGTAGTGCATGCCCAGGGGGGTTACGCTTCAACAGTCCATTAATTTTTTTTCAGACTTTAAAATACATTAAAATAGAGAAATTGTTAATTGATTATAAATCTACTGGTGAGAATGTTATGTTTATAAAAAGTTTATTAGAGATATTTTTTATAGAAACAAAAAAATAATAATTGTAAATACAAATTTATAGATTTTTTGTTCTGAATTGTAAGTTTCTAACGGCCACACCAATACCATTTGTCATAAAGATTTGAATAGTATATGTAAACCCTAAAAACCTTTCCGAAATAGTTACATCATGGTCATTTCAACGTGAATGCACGGTTGCCTTATGCATTTCAATATTATTAGATTATACCACAAGCCCATTCATCACTCAACGACACTATCATATATAATACAAAACCACACAATAACAGCCGATCTTTTCTTTTTTAAGTCTTTGCAGACACACTGCATCTAAGTAATTACATCAAACAACTATTGTGAGGCAATAAATCACATCTTCGTAAATAATTTAGGACAAATAAATGTAAACAAGTAATAGAAAATGAATTGTTTTAGATAAAAGAGTTAGGGGTTTAAAAAATTAAGATCCAAAGCATCTAAAATTGTCTCGTACGTCATTTTCATTATGAGGAAATGATCTTTATCTATTAGATTTGTCCTTTAACTTGCAGAAATGAATTTTGATTATATATTTCACCTTATTGTCTTAAGGCCTTTGGTATCTGGATAAAAAAAAAATCATCATGATGTTTGAACCTATGATAAAATTTAGTGGTGTTGTCAATCAATGGTTTTTGAAGCAAGAATGCAAGTGATTTTGATTTGCAAAATGATTCTAGGTGATTAATACTTGAGATTTGGTGTAAATGGAATATAGTGTAATCGATATGAGAATTTAACCTAGTTTAAGAACTAGGGTTCTAGCAAGTGTTGATAGAAGACCTAATGTATAAAGTTACAAAATTATTGATGAGTAATTATTTCAGATAGGTAGATGAAGAAAGATTGTCTTAATGATTATTGCAATAGCAATCATTATGATTTTGAAATGAACTAGTTGTGATGTCCTTTAATATGTGACTTAGGTGCACAATTTGAATGGTTTATCATAGTAAATGATCACTAACAAATAATCAAAAGATTGTTAGATTCAACCCAAGGGGAAATTTAAATTTTGAATAGGAAAGTCTTGAATACATTCTACACAAATGATATGGTTAATAGTCTAAAATCTAAAGAATGCCAGTAGTTTTATGTTCTATTTAGGTCAGAGTGGATGCCAAAATAGTCATCCTATTGAGGAGAGTTATTTGGCTTCAGTGAGTGGAGCATATTTTTTCTTGTGCCTCCTATTGAGGTGGAGTTCCTAGCAGAGTTGTTTGGTGCTATGGGTTGGGGGAGTTGTTTTGTGAGGACTTTTGATCCCATGTTTATATTTTTTCTTGTTTTCCTTTTGAGGTGGTTTACAAGGAATGTGTTGGGGTTTGGTGTAAGCTTCTTCTTATAAGGAGTTGTTGCTACCCTCTCTACCCAACTTTCCCTTTGGCTACTCCTATGGAGGTCGAGTACTCTCTTATTGAGGAGGAGATGTTTTATGCCATTGGTGTTGGGTGTTGTTGTATGAGGGATCTTGTTACTAGTGTTTTGTTTTTCCTTGTCTTCATATTGAGGTGGATTTCAAGGAATTTGATGGGATTGGTATGATTAGTGATGGGTTCTATTTTTCTCATCAGTCTTTGATGAAGATGTTGCTTGGGAGTGGTTGCTAGTTTGCGAATATTGAAGGGCATATGGATGTGCATTTGAAGACTATTTTTATCCTATTGAGGTGGAGAAATAAGGAGGGTTCGGGGTCATATTTCCTGCTTGGTCGGGTCTGGGATTTGCATCTTGTTTTACTAATTGTGTTGTTAGGGAGCTATTGTTGCCCTTTCTCTATCTGGGTATGCGTTCTCCTACTCAAGAGGGTTTTGAGATCAATTCAAGAGATCCATTCTTGTTTCTATTTCCTTCTAAGAACTTGTAATGATTTGATCTAGTTGTAATCTAGTGCTTTCTCTTTTTCCTTGCTTTAGATCTACCTTTGTTGTGTAGATTTTCTGCAATTCTCTCTTTGGTCAAGTTTGATACTTTGGTGTTTGGTTTTGTTCCATTTCTTCGCTTTGTACAAGGTTATGGTCCCTTTCAAAAGCCTACTTACCTTATCAAAAACATGACAATGATTTTATGGAAAATAAGTATCACCACTATCAAGTATTTGATAAAAAATATGAGAACTATGAAACCATAAAGGCATGTATCAACTATTGTCCACTTGTCATTTAATGAAATTAGATATCATTAAAAATCGTGCTCCCTTCAATCTAAGGTTTTTGATTGATGATTTTCTTACATCCAATGGGAAGAATCTTTGATTGAAGGCCTAGAAAATTAAAAATTGGCTAGTTATGCCATATCCCACCTCATAATCAAAGGTCCTTCAATTAAAGTTTCTTGTGTAGCATCTATGTGACATCAATTCCTTCCAAGCTATATTTTAGGATACTTCTGGAATAAAAAGGATTATTTGGATCATCTCTTTCATGATAAAATGAATCCATCATGACAAAATTTATATAGATGTAGCCATTATAGTAGCATTTTGAATAATATAAGTTGTCATATATTTTGTGTCATAACTATATTTATTTCCTATTTGTTGAACATGTGTTGTTAATCTATCAAGAAATTCTTAGAAAAGGCGAGAAGTGTGAGATTTCACCTCTAATTATCAAGGCCTAGTTAAAAGGGGCTATAAAATAGGAAGAATTACAATGAATTTTAATGGTACAATGAAAACCATCACATTCTATCAAGAAGATGGAATATTTTGTAAAATAACTACACAAATTAAATTCATGAGTCATCTCAAACCAACTTGAAATAGTTAAGGAATTTTTGGAACCTAAATGAAATAAATATGAGGTCTTTTAGTCTATATATAATGAATATACACCCATTTAATATACAAATAAAAATGTAATTATATATAGCATTTTACTACTATAAAAATATGTACAAGAAATAAAAAGGAATTTATTGCTACTAATCATTCCCATTATAGAAAATAGATACCAATAATATTGTTTCCAATTACTAAATAGATAGAAAATTATCCTTCATACCATTATATATAATTCAAGGGGAGAGAAATAGCCAACATACCCAATTCCTACTTTATGCACAAGGCCATGCATTATTACTTGGGAGTTTTTTTATAATAATTAATAATTAAATTATTCATATGTTGAATATGTGTTAATACACATTATAGATGTTTCAAGAAGAAAATAAATATGTTGAAAGATTTTGATTTGTTGTGAGTCACTTTAAATTAGGTGTCATTTTATATTTGAGGTTTGTATGGAATTGTTGAGCTTCACTAAAGCTATAAATTTAACCAACTTCCAATTATATAAAAAAACAAAGAGTTGTGTAGCTATTGCTCTTCTATTATTGCATTAGATAAAATAGCCCATTAACTTCTATTGGCTAGTAAGCTTCTTCGTAGTGTTGTTCGAGGAGGCATTATCAAGCATGGTGAGAGGGAATTCTATTCACCAGTCCTATTATAATTTTACTAAAGCTATAAATTATAATTACCTTTTAGATAAATAAAAATGAGAGAGTTATGCAACTATTGTTCTTCTATTAAATTTATAGTGGTAGGTGGACTCTTGTGTAACATAATTTAATACATTGTGGTGTAAACTTTACAATTGTTAATTCTCATGATATAGGAAAGCACACAACTCATGTTAAATAAGTGCAGTGACCTAAAAATCCACAATACCCTTTTGAACCCAAAAAATAATTATTTTTTCAACATTATTTATAATATATATTTGAGAGACCATAACAATGATGAAACAAATGATTTAAATTGTCCAAAATATTAATTATATAATAGTATAGTTTTTATAATGCTGACATAACACATACATTACCATATCAAGCATTAAAATTATAATGCACCACTATGGGGCCATCGCTACTATATGAAAAAGATGCAAATCAAATTACTTTTGTTCGAAAGTACTTCAACCCGTACGGGTGTCTCTGAATATTTACTGATGCGAATGGTACCATTATCCCATATCATATCAGATTCTTTCCCGCGTAGTTTCTTTACCAAAAGACATCTACATTCAATGAACTTGAAAATAAGATGGCCAGGTTCAATGCAACACTCTTTCGGCGATCAAGTATTCTTGTCCACTAGATTTTATGTATATTCTTTTGTAAGCCTATATACCAACCATATGTTGTTCATGAGTTTGCATGGATGGAACTACTCATGTTCTGGACTACCTGAGTGAATACGACCATAAACTTATTTGCTGATTTGATCTCTGAAAATAATTCATTTGAGTGAATACGACCATAAACATATTTGCTGAAGAGTTTGGGGGAACTCTGGAAGTTACTGAACACTTGCTTAGCAGAGGGGGAACTTTGGAAGTTACTCAACTCTTGCTTTCTAACGAGGGACATTTTATTTGAGCAGACTAAAAATAGTAGTTACGTATAAACTGTTTAGGCCTCTGGCCTTTTATAAAGGAAGAAAAAAAAATAGTAGTTATTATATGTAGGTTTTTTTTGGTAATAGCAAGAAAAACAATTTTTAAGACTATCAAACATCAAAGAAAAACATTTCTAGAAGCTTACAGTTTTCTATTTTTTTTTTGGGTCTTAGTAGTAAATCGTTTATTGCATACAGATTTGATTTGATTTATGTGAGAAGATCCAGTGATATTTTTCTAGATGCCTAATGTGACTGATTTATCATATCATTTTCTTTATTGAAGGCCATTTTAAATGAAAAGCGACCAGTGACTCGTCAATCAAATTCTGGAATTGAGTGACCATTAGCAGCTTGATTACGACACTTGTAGAAAGTAGTGTTCATATTTCTGTTGTGTTGTTGTAATACTGAATAACAATTTTCGATGATTTTTTCCACTTTCCTGCTTCCCACTTTTTCATCCAAAATATGTTTTAAGGAAGAATAGAAAGCAAATATGGGGGTCCATGTCACATGGGAGTGTTGGATTAACCTAATTCCTTTAACCGTTGCAAACTTGAAGCTAAGTAAACTTGATATTATTTCTCAATGTGTGTCTAAACATTGTGCCCTTAATTTTTAAGGATATCCTTGTCGTGGACAATTGTGGGAAAAAAGAAGAAGAAATAATTATATTTTAAAGAAATAAAATAGGACGAAATGGGGATGGAGAGTAATGGTATAGGTATAGGAATTACGGTGGATTATTGTGGAGAAAAAAGAAGAAGAAATAATTATATTGAAAATGAAATAAAATAAGACGAAATGGGGATGGAGAGTAATGGTATATGTATAGGCATTACGAGAGGGAAGGGAGTCCAATTGCAGTGATTGTATTGGACAAGCTGCAAGATATGGACATCTTTCACTACATAAAAAAAATGTGTCTCATGGAGTACCATGGTTTCATGATATAAACAAAATAGATTTATTGAAAATATTTTAGAAACTTTCAAGAAAATGAATCGATAGGTGTAAAATGATTGACTCCACAACCTTTGACTATGCCCTCCTTGCTCGTGTATAAGTCAAGACTTTTGAATAGGTTGTGGGCTTCCATCAAAGGATAAGAAAAGATGAAATTTAGGAGATGGCAAGGAGAGGAAGAAGGGAGATGCAAAGAAGGGATTACAGTCTCCTCTAAAGAAAGTTCAATATCGAAGGAAGACAAGATTCAAAGTTTCCTTCTATGTAGTGATGAAAAAGAAAGAAGAAGAGACATTCAAATGTTCGAATAACTATTTGGGTTATAATTTCCATTGATCACCTTGAAGCCCTATAGTAGGAAATTATATTGGCTTCCCAAATCAAGATCCAAATCATTTGATATCTCTCATCAAACTATTCCTAAGACTCCTAGAGTTAGTAAACAACTGAGAGACATGGATGGTTTTGATTTAGAGACAAAACCCATATTGAGAACTTGAAGAAATTTGTTGAATAGTGTTTCAAAGATAAAAAGTTGTAGAACGCCAAAAAACACATTGGTTGAGAGGGGGAGGGAAAGAAAATGATAGCAAAATCAGCCCAAGGGTGTGAGTATTGCTGCAATGACCCTATCAATGAATAAATTGTGAATAGATACCCACCATTGCAAAATGACTCATAATACTACTTAATTATTTTTTCCATTATTGGGATGAAAAATTATTTACTATTCATAATTCTTAATAAAATTTGGTTCAACGTAGTATTTGTTATCCGAAAACTGGCTATGAGGCATGTAGGTGAATTTTCAGCCAAAATTACATAAACTATTAGTTCTTAGTCCACCAAGTAGGAAAGCTAATATATGATAGTTAAAATAATATAATAACAATCTATCTCCCTACAAATATGGTAAACTTGTATGCAAAATGTGGAAGCTTAGACAAGGCACGTGAGATGTTTGATAAAATGCCTCAAGAAATATGGCCATAGGGAACACCATGAAGGGAAGGTATGTTCCAAAAATAGATTTTTTAAAATACCTTAGAAAATTTTAATTATATGATTAATGGAAATCTACTTTTCTACACCCAAAATTGGATTCTTGGAGAAATTTGATGGGAGGATTTATTCTCTTAAAAGAAAATTGTTTGTGGGTTATGAAACATGGTTGTTGTAGTCACTTTATGTGTTTTAAATTGTTCTAAATTACATTTTAAATATTATGAAGGGTTTCCTAGTCATTATTTAGTATTGTCAATAAATCAATGATAAAAAATAAAAAATAGACCAAAGTCATTCCACTCTTGATTGATATTTGTACTCTTTCATGCTCAACTTATGTTGATACATTCATTCTTGTTTGAACAAATAAATTAAAAGGTAGTATAATGTTTGCAATTGATATTATTGTACAAAATGAATATTTATATTTCCATAGTCATGAAACAATCCTTTGAATTCAAAATATGGTGAATATCCCCAAACATATACAATCCTACACCTTATTTGTGGTATGACAGAGGCATAAGTAGATGGGATTTCTATAAGCATGGATATATGCATATTATTTGTTATACTTTGATAGATTACCAATTGTCATATCTTATATAACTTTAATTATGGCAGATAACACTCTAATTAGAACAATATTTTGAATTATGCATGTTTGAATGTGGTAGATAATCTATATAAACTTTATATATAGATTAAAGTATTTCTCTTTGGATAGTATAAAGTGATTTTTTTTTCTATAAGGTCCTATTAGGCTTGAATAATTTTGATTGATAAGCATGAGGGATAGTTTTTCTTACTAGCTATTAATTACTATTATGATTCTAGCAATAGAACACCTCATAATAGAAGAGATGTTCCTTGATAGTGATGGTTTATATTGTAAGACTAAAAGCTACTACAACTATTTAATGTTATCTTAGAGAAAGTTGCAAAAGAACACTAGGGGTAATAGAAATGAGTCAAGGAAACTCCCTAGTGATATTTCCTAATTTATTGGGAATGCTTGAGGGCAATAAAAATGGTTGTCTAGAATTTGTAAAGGTTATATTAACTAGGAAATTAAAATTTCTCATTCGATAGTTAAAATCCTTGGAGAACTACATGTAACTTCGATCCTTTTTGGATGTGGGTATGTAGGTAGTCCTTAGATGAAGGATGCCCTTGTGATCTCAAGTATGGAGTGAAGGGGTTATGGGATAAATGAAAGGTTTGGGGTTGTTCATGAACTTTTTCAACCTTCCTTCTTCAACATGCTTCAATTTAAGGTTGAACTTTACATTAGATGGCTATAGACGAGTTAAGAAAACTTGATAACTTGTAACTAATAGTGATTTAAATCAGGCTAATAGGATAAATGGGGTAAAAAAGGCTATTCTTATTGGCTATAGATGGTCTACTTCTTGTATCTATGTTGCAAATTTTTATGAGCTTCTAGGGTGACATTTCTTAGGATTGTTTATTTCATTCATAGGAAAACACTATAAGTATTACAAAATAAGGTTGGATATTTTTCCCTTATATCTGTCTAATAATTTATTTTTGAATAGTGTGTTCTAGATAAAAAATTGAATGAATTGAGTGGGTTTTATTACTTTTTAAGTCAATATTTATTTGTGTATGTGTTGAGTAGAGGCTAACTCATGTGGGCTCAATGTGATTCTTATGTGTTCATAAAATTTAACTCTAAACCTATAGTACTCTATGTATAAGCTCTTAAATCACTTGATTGTGATGTACATAGCTAGGTCCACTTGAATAGTATGTGCGAACCCTTGTGATTTATAAGCTATGTGTACATGAACATAATACCTCCATATATCAAAATTGAGTCTAATATTGGACCAGTTAGTAGGTTGTCATTACATTATGCCAATGAATGTTTCCTTGAGATACTATTGTATCTTATGGACTATTCAATGTTCACTTGTATCGCATATGTGAAATATTTCTAAGAGCTATCCTAGATGTGATATTGGAGTGATTCGGATGGTTGTCACCCCTACTATGCAAGTAATAAAAAATAGAACTGACCATTGTAGTGAGAGGGCTTAGTAGGAAACCACTATTAACATTAAGGTGATTGATGTTGAGTGCTACCCATATTGTGAAGGGGCTAGTTATCAACAAGTCCATGAAGTGGAATATGTTGGATGCTACTTGTTCCTACGTGGATAGAATTCTTGTTAGTGACCTAAAAACAATTGATCTTAGAATTCACCAAATCGATGGTTAAGTGGGAATATTGATAATGATATTAAATTATGTGTTCTATATAATATTGATAATGATATTAAAAGTTGTACTTTATACACTTACTCACTCAATGATGATTTTAAGTAGTATGGGATGCTTTCCATCATCACAACTAGTGTAGAGGATCAAGAAAAATGATGGTACCCATGTTCTAGTATGGGACACACCAACAATATTTTTCTAACTATGATACACTAAAAGGGTAGGTATTAGTCACTCATTATGCATGTGTTAGTCACTCACCATGTATATGTTAGTCACTTACTCTGTACTTGTGTAAATGGCCTTAGGTATTGTACATATTGTTATACTTATGGTCTTGCTAGTGATGACATTAGGTAGTATGGAATGCTTGAATATCATCATAGATAGTGTTGGATTGGGAAAAGGATGGGACCCATAGTGTAGTATGGGATGTATTGACATTATTTTTCTAGATGATATCTACTTATAGGCTTATGTGTTAGTAAAGTAGGTAGTGAGATGATACATATAGTAGGTTGCATTCACTTTCATAGTTCCAATTGATCATTTTGTAAATATGTGATGTATGTGTGGATTGTTCACACTAGATATATGTGATGTATTATTAATCTAATCACTATTATACTTGAGATGCATGTATGTATGACCTAGTCACTATTGTACTTGTGATGTGTATATGAGCTAGTAATTGTTGTACCTATGATGTGTATGTATGATCTAGTCACTATTGTACTCATGATTTGTGTATGTACTAGTCATTTTTGTTACTATGATGTGTGCATGATATCATCATTCTTGTACGTGTGATGTGTGTATGAGCTAGCCACCCTATGCATAAGTGATGTATGCTTGAGAAAATCACTATATAAACTTGAAATTATGGAATGATATGACCCTTATATGTATTTGTGTGTGTTTGTACACTAATAGTGGGTATAGATTTATGACAACTAATGAAAATTTATTATAATTATATTACATTTGGAATAACTTGAAATCTTACACTTAATGAATATAGTCATGAGTTAAAGTGAGATTAGAGATCTTATAAGAAAGGAGAGAATGTTGCCTCTTTGTCATTGATGTATGAGCTACAAATTTGTTGATTATAAAAAAGGGATAAATAAGTAGGATCATCATGAATTCAATACTTCTAAGCTAGATGGAAGATGATTAGCTAATTAAGTTGGTATTTAATTATGAATTAAAATTAAATTAAATTAAAAAACTAGTAGTAACTAAGGGGTAGTTATTACAATACTTTAAAATATTTCTAAGTCTAAGGTTTTATAAATTGGTCTTTAATAATTATTTATGTCTACTTTAACTTAGAATATTTTTTGAGGTTTTGGGGCTTCTTTAACATCCAAATATATAATTACCTCTAGTCTAATATAATTATTATAGACGCTTTCATCCTAGAGTTCTTGAGTCATTGTCCTCTTCTTTATGTAAATCTCCCCATATTTTTCTATGTGACATCCTCAAACCATCTCTTGATTTGAAGCCTTTAGAATAAATGTGAAACCATTTTAAGCCTTATCCAACCTTGTTTTGTGTCTATATTTAATTCTAGAGGTAATTTTAACTCCAAATAACCCTTTTCAATCCTTTGATCTAATGAGATTTTACATCATGTTTATAATGTTTATTACCCAACCTTGTTGTTAAATTCACAAATAGACATTAGAACTCGATTTCCATGAAAAATAAATACCAATAAAATCTTTATTGGCTCATAGTCATGAAATTACATCACAATGTATCACAAAATTCTACAATATGAGGCATCATCCTTGAAATATACATATGCATGTACTTAGTGTGAAAAGTATAACCCTCTTAGTTAATATGTAATACAACGCTCTTTGATATTTCACTAAACTATGAGACTAAGCTTTGAATTATGATCAAAAAATTTAATCTATATCATTTATGATTGTAGATAATTCTAATGATAATTACATTTGTTTATATAGTAGAATAAATCCTATGGGATTATCAATATCAATCATAAGGTGGTGCAAAGCTTGATGTAAGATGAAACATGTATCCAAGAAAGGTTTATAAGGGAGACTTATAGAATGAAAACAATAAATATCAATGTGGCTCATACAATGAACCCCATAGGAATAGTTAACATATAATGCATCCAAATATCATTTTAAAAGCTTGAAAATTATCAAAAACTCAAAAAAATGATTTTAAATTGGAACTCTCATTTACTTGAGGATGATTTTAGGACATTAATATTCCTTTGTAATGGGAACACTATGTTTCAATGATCATATGATGATTAGAACATTATTAGAAACCTTGAAATATAAAAATCAATGTGATTTCTCTTTTGGTTGATGTAATCTATTTCTCTTACACCTCAAATGCTCTTGCATGAAAAAAATAGGGTAATTCAAAAGTGAGTCCCTCACTCTAGGATAGATAGAGGGAATCTAAAATAGTTAACCTTATATTCATATATTTGAATATAGTAGAGAAAAGTTCCAAAAAGAAGGATCTATTCGAGGAAGTCAATTTTTATTAGTATATTCATGTGAAAGTTTTTAATTTTTATTGAAATTCAAGATTATAATTTATCATATTTTAATCCCATTGTAATAGAAATTATTGGCATGATTATGATTACTAAGTATTCTTTTATTATAACCAATTTATATTCATAAATTCCTAACAACTTCCAGTATCACTTAATATGGGTTGTGTAGTTGTGTTAATATTGCATGGCTAGAAAAACCTTAGTTAGAACCTCCATCCATGATTGCATCATAATAATTTTGGGTCTGGATTCTAATTCCTAGTAAGCATTTATAACTTTAGACCTTGATAAACATGTAATAACCATGGTTAATCTAGGGACTCTTCCTATGAGATTTATTTTTTATTGAGCCTAAAAATCATTTTGGAATGGTAGGATCCATTTGAATATAAAACATATGGTACCACATGTTATCTAGCTTCCTACCACTTAGGATTTCACTAGAGAACGTATTGATAGCTATTTTATATAATATTATCAATTGATCAAAATGGTACAAAATAATCTACCAAAATTAATTCTAAATATTAAATTATTTTCCAGATTAAGTATGCATCTATTAACTAATATATTCTCCATGAATAAAGTGGTGATTCAAATCTCATTTTATTTATTTTTATCAATATTGGTCATCTTGAAATTTAATCTTTATTTTTCAATAAATGTGCAAAATTATATTTAACTAGGAATATAGGAGCTAGAATTATTAAATTTTGATATAAATCATATAGTAGTGTGACATAGTGATGAGATGAGGTCATTAATGACTATAATAGTAGAGTTTATGGAAAAATAACAAATTGCATTTTTATTACCAATCAAATATTGCTAATTAATATAAATGTCCAATCTTGAATGTCTAGCAATTCTTAGGGTTAATATTCCTTTAGCCAAGGTTGTCGATGAGAGACATTTCAAATTTTGAGAGAATCTCCCAAACTATGAAAAATAAATTTATGATATGATATATGTTTTATCCTTCTTTTAGTAGAGAAATTCATGTAAAAAAATATTATATTGGCCAAAAGTATGTTTATTAGTGTAATAAGGAACATATAACACACTTTTGAGCTTGTTCTCTAAAACACTATATTATGAATACATCAATTTATTTTCTAGTAAACTATGAAAATAAACTATTTTTAAATTTCCTATTTATATGTCAATTGAATTATATGAATAGATTATGTCTACACTCATGACTATGTGAGAATATAAATTATTTTTCCTTACCATTTTATTTAAATGATTGCACTAATCATGATTTAGATTGTGTATAGCTAGTCATTTTATGGTTTGATTTAATGAATTTTTCATGACTTGATAATATCACTGTAGGGCTTTTGGTATGAAAATTAATTTATTGTCCTCTTCTTTCATCATTTCCCTCCTTGCCCTCTTTTGAAAATTTTAATTATCTATTAGATTACGAATATAGTAGTTTTAGTTTATGCTTCGTTGAATATATTTCTATTTGTTTAATATTTATTTCAACAAGTAAGAATCAATAATTAAAATATAAAATCAAATGTTGCATGCTCACATTTAAAAAATATCACAAAACACATTAAAACAAACACACAAAATCACAATTTTCACTACACTTAAACATAAGATCATAATTACTCTATATGAATTAAGATTGATAATCATGTAGATCATAGAAGATTGGCTATGTGACCCTCAACATCCATCAACCATTTACCTGTTCACTCAACCAAAAGTGAAATTATTTTATTAGAGATAATGATAGCCAAAGCATCTATAATTATTCCTAACACATATCAACCTTTAACATTTCAATCGAATTATCATTTTCAATAATTAATCACAAAATTTCATATAAATTATAATCATTTTATAATCCATCACAAATAAACCATTAACACATTAAATCATACCTCAATAGATAGATACTTGCATTTTCACATAAGGTAAGTCATCCAATAAATATAAGATAACTATAATTAATATTAATCAACTAGTTTCCATCACCTAATCAATATCCAATGACAACCAAGACAATCCATATAAGCATAAGAACACAAATCATGTCTAGGTAAACTAAAGTAGCATCTATAATACTCTTCAAATAATATCCAGTATAATTAAAACAAGAACCCATTGTGTAAGAGTTATAGTATCATCCAACATCATCACTAATAACATGAGATATCCATAAGTTTGAAACTCAGCTACTATTCTATCCTAATTTCGTCATTCATATTGATTGGATCAACATTTTTATAAATATATCCATGCTTCTAGCCTTTTTGAGGAAAGGTATGAATATGCGAAAGAGGGGTGACCTTTCAAACCTACATGATCACATCTTGTAAGGTCCATTACCTTATATGGACCTCCTTCACATCCTTTAATATTTTATATTCAATTTGCATGCATGTTTGTTAGCATTGATACATACTTTGATAATTATTATCATTTTATTATTCATGTGCATCATAAAGTGGGGGAAAGTCATAACTGTTAAATTTTTATACCAAAGATAATTCCATTTATTTTCATGCATATTTTGATGAAAAATCTTGATATATGTAAATACAAAAAATGACACATAATTATTGTGCAAATTTGGGCTCATTCTTCTATCCTTTATTCATTTCTAAACAAACATACCCTCATCCCTTATCCTTATGCATACATAGCCCAATATTTTTTCCTTATTTGAGCATTTATTACACCCATATACCTCGCTAACCATAGTTGTTAGCTACCAAAATTTTGATTTTTTGCACACACAAGGTCAATTCTATGGTTTTTAATTTGACAACATAGTTGTTGAGTCAATGCTTGAATTTCCAACTTTCAAAATTTTAATTTGATCAACTAGACCCCGTTATTTTATTGCCCTAAGCTAAGTACATGTTTTACAAAATTGGATTCTATGTTCTAGTATCTAAAGGCATTCATTAGCACCATTTATCATCTCTCATCACTCAAGTATTCTCTCTCATCCTCGAGCCTTAAATAAACAATTAATAAATAAACACTTTTATTTGATGCACTAAAAGGAGTAATGAATTTGCATACATCATTCGAGGGCCCTAAATTTATACCTTCAATATCTTACACATATTTTTGGTTGTTTTCCAAGAACATGTCACCTTACATCATAGTGTCATCCCTTCAAAGGTATTTCTAAAAATTGTCAATCATTAGATAGTAAAGAATAGTAGAGGAAATAAAGTTTAACCAAGCAAACATCAAAACGAAAAAATAAATTACTTGAGGTCATACAAAATTGATTCTAGATAGAACATCAATCTAACGTAGGAGCTATGGCAATTCATTGATAAAAAATGGTCACATTTTTCAAAAAAAAAAAAGTCAATATCTGAAATATTTACCAAAAGCGCACATTCTTCAATCAATAAGCTAAATATATTTATTTCTATACTACCGACATTTAAACTTAGGCTTTACACTAACCACATAGATGTCACTTATCAAACATAAATTAATCTCCTATTATTTGTGTGCATCTTTTCAGTTTATCACACATCAACACCTAAAGAAAATGTATTTTCCTTACAATTATACCATGAATAGTTAATCCACCTTGAGCATAGTAAAAGAAACCTCCAAATGGCATATCGCAAAGTTCCTCTCTAGAGAATTCTGAAAGGTCGGGAAGGAAAAACAAAAATTAAAAACACATTTTTCTTAAAATGAGGAACGTTAAAACTGCGATAGGCCGATTACTTCTATTTAACATAACATGATAACTTTTTTATGAGTTTAGTTCCTGATAATTTATTAAAAACACATTTTTCTTAAAATGAGGAACGTTAAAACTGCGATAGGCTGATTACTTCTATTTAACATAACATGATCCCTTGACTCTCGTTAATGCATAAAAAATCCTCTGTAAATTTATGAATTAGTAAAAGTAATTATTGACAGGATATGGTAAAGGAAAGCAGCCACAGTATATTTGGAATCTGTGTATGTAAAGGCAGGGTTGCAGGTAAGAACAAAAAAAATCTTAGATAAGATATTTTGAAGACTTTATATGGCTGTGAATAAGAGTGCATTGTAGAACCTTATACTACAAAGGATATCCTTGGGCTTATTTCATACTCACCTACATTCAATGAACATGATAGATTAAAATTCGTCTATGTTCAATGCATCTAGTCTTTTTACTTCTTTTTGTCCACAAGATCTTACATGCTTCCTGCGTAGACCTATATAACAAGCTTGCATCCTTGCCCCTAAAAATGCATACAATGAACTAGGAAGGCACCTGATCAATATGTGTGTTTGTTCTGGTCTCTCGGAGTTCCTCCAACTCCTTCAGGAAAATAACTTCAATATCTTGAAGTAATTATTTCTTTGCTGAAGAGTTTGGAGGAACTCTGGGAGTCACTGAACATTTTCTGAGATTTATGGAATTCTCTTCATTAAAAGCTTTAATGTTCTAGAGCTTCTCTAATTAAAATCGAGTTATCACATATAATTACTTAGTCATTGCTATGCTTATAGTGAATTAGTTGTAACAAACTGAGTGTCGAAGTCATTTCTTGTGCTGCCGTTATTAAAATAGAAATTGTTGTTACCTAAAAACCGATTACAATGTTTAATGTGCATTTAATTTGCTTCCAGTCAAATTTTTTTCACATGGTTACATTATGAATAGTTCACCTACTGAAATGTGTATAATTTACTTTTTAATTTACGCAGGTGAAGCCAGGCAAGAGGTGATTTAAATGGTGATTCATGTAAAGCACAAATTCCTTAGGAAATAGATAATGTTGTCATTTCTTCAATGCCTACAATATAGCATGGAACTCTTGGTCATAAGAGAAATACTTCCTCTTCGTATTATTAGTATTTCATTGAAATAAACTATGGTTAGACCCTCCTAGATGAGGAACACTCATATGGCTATCCGATTTCCATCACAATCCACTTAAAATTATTTTATAAAATTTGGCAAATTTGTCAAAGGCTCTTTAGTGACCTTCTCTAGTAACTAAAAGCTCTCATATGTTGCTACAATCCACTTAAACTCTTTTTTATCTATTCTCATAGCCTTGGTGATAGATGTGCATATCCCATGAAAACTTCAAACATCATGCACAATCCTAGATTTAGGCTAGTCTAGTATGGATCCTACATTTCCTAGACCCATTTCTCTCCCCTTCAATGAGATAATGAAACCCAAATAGACCAATTTATCATTCATAAAACTATATTACTTCAATTTAACTGGTAACTTCTCCTTCTTGAGCCTTTTCAAAACCCACCTAATATGGATAATGTTTTCTTCTATATTATTTCTAAAATATAAAATATCATCAATAGAAACAATTACAAATTTTCTCAAGAATGATCTCAACACACTTTTTATTAACCACCTATATGTGCTAGGTGTATTTGTCACTTTGAAGGGCATCATTATAAGCCCTCCTTGATCTTAAATGTGATTTTCCATTCATGGCCATCTCTTATCTTGATTTTGTGATGCCCATTTTTTCAATTAATTTTACTAAAATTCCCACCATTTCCAAAATAGTCCATGTGATCCATGCACATCATCCATTCACCATCCTTTTTTGGTACTAATATTGACTATTACTAAGCATGGGATAAATATTTCTCTAATCAATATTTTTTCTAATATCTCATGTACTTTTTTGTTCATTTGCTCATTTTCTACTTGATGCTTAATCTATCAATGGCCTTGTTGGGTAAAATTTCTCCTAAGATTAAATCAATATGATGGCTGATGCTCCTCATAGGTGGAAATCCTTTTTCCAAATCTTTGGATACAATATCATCAAATTCTTCTAATGTATCCTTCACTTCCAAGCTGTATCATTAATATCAACAACTATCCATACTTGTAGCATCTTAGGGGAAAGTATAAATGTATAGATTTCTAGGGTTTAAATCCTTATTAGGCTATTTTCTAGTTACTAGAAACATAGTTGGAATAATTTAAACATCTTCTTCATTGGTTTTTAATGACATAAGAGTATATTATTTTCTATTCTTCTCCAAATTATTTTTCCTCTCTTGTCATAGATTTCGTTCCTATCAAATTGTCATCATCTCCCTAATAAAAAATACACAAATCCATAGGAATCTCTGATCAATCAAGATTTTGTTCCCCTTTTGCTACCGTGATACATTATATGGACTTATCTGAGCCATCCCCTTCAACTCCAATTTTTCCACCATTTTAGATGAGACTAAATTATCAATACACCCACTAGCTATGAGAGGAGTTTTTAGAGCTCAAAATGGTGTGTACCTTGCTGTAAGAAGCTTGTTTTTAGGGAAAAAATGACTCATTCACCTTTAGTGGTGAATGTGTCGCTGTTAGGGTTTTTGAAATTAAGATCTGGGTTATTTCCTTGATGTCTGCACCCTTAGATCCCTGGTTGCCAGCTCTCAAAAACATGTAATACATTTTGTAGCTTCAATTCAGTCTTCCATCACTATGAAGGTCAACTTTACAACTTGAAAACTTTTGTAACATTTCTCTAAATGTCTTCTCCACTTGATCTTAAACTTTTAAATCTACAAACACACTCAAAAGGAGAAAAACTTGTTGAGTGTTGAATAGCGGTTTTCCTAAGTCAAACCCCTTGTAGGTAATTAAACCAAATGATGAAATTGAAGCATGAAACATGAAATATGTAATTGATGATACCTTGGAAGTTGTCTTGTAGTGTAAATCTACAATCTAACATGAAGTGGCCATGAAGAATGTAGATCTTGATCTCAAATAGATGTGAAGCAATGCAATATGGATCTTCAATGCTACATCAACTATCTTAGCTCAACAACATGTAGGAATGCACTAAACCCTTGTCATGATGAAATGATATTGAATTAACGCAATAAAAACTTGATAATCTGCCTTGAAATCGCTTTGAAAATGCTCTTGTGAATGTACTCTTACATGATAACTTGAACTTTCCACTTGAGAAAAAATGTGAATTAACCCCTTATTTATACTAAATCAAGAGATTAACCCTAAAATTCAAACAATTCAAGCTGACACTAGATCTAGAAATGAATGTTATTAAAATCCTACCAGAATTAAATTAGAAAAGGGAGCCTTATTAAGGGATAACCCATTTGCTACCCAGGGCGAATGGGTCCTGGCACAAGTTTCCAAGAACATGCCTTCAGGGAGTGAAAGAACATTAAAAACCCTTTTCAAATATGCAAAGAAAGGGGGCTCCTATAGAGGAAGGACCCATTCACCACCTAGGGTGAAAGGGTCCTAGCACCATTTTTTAGGACTTCAAATTTCCCAAATTAAATGTTTTACAATTTGAATTATGGGTGTCGTGATGGATCCTTGGAAGGTGTCACAAATAAGGCTTAAATTTGAATTAAATGGGCTAAATAACTCTAATTAACTACAATTAATTAATGAGACCCTAGATAAGTGTGAAAGTGTGTTACAACACTTTACAGTTGCATCTAAATAATGTACAAATTGAGTACATTTTATTAAAAGGGGCTCAAGATCAATGTGAATGTGATACAATGCATTACAACACTAAACCTAGGAAACATTAGGTTAATTCAATGACAATTATTCCCAAATCAAGTGAGGAAAAAGGGATACTTTTTCCATCGCTACATTTTTTCCCCCACTTTAGTGAGAGGATGACCCCATGTCAAACTCACACTAAAGTAAAAATTCAAGACACTTAAGTATGCAACAATAACAAAGATGCATAGTCATACCCTATCAAAGGGCAAGAAGGAAAAAAGAAAAGCAAAAGGATCAAGCACAATTGTTTCAACGTGATGTGGATTGAGGCTTTTTGGTTGTAACGTACACTACTCACTCGGGGGTAGTAGAACCTCAGTCTGTCCACTAGGTGAGTTGTCCCAAAATATTTATGCTCACTCTAGGGTAGTGGAACCTCAGTCCATTCACTAGGTGAGTTATCTCAATGATGTGGAAAATGAGAGAATCATATTATCCTCTCATACCATACCAAAATTATCCTCCTCACAACTTTGATAAGACACCACAATGTAATACTTTTTGTAGTGTGACTATGTATGTAAATTTTTGTGTTAAAGGGTATTTTTCTTTGTTCATATAAGGTCTTCTTCTTAGGGAACATTGTGCCTAATGTCTCCAAGAGAGGACAAGTGAAGGATATCAAATCACCACTTATGGGATGCCTCATTCACATCATGCCACAAAGGGAGATCGTATGCTTAGAAATATCGCACTCTTGGAGGACATCAAACCCAATGAAACCACCAAGAAAAGGGAACATCACAAGAAAAAAAAAAAATCATGCCATGAAATATGCCAAAATATGTCATTGATGTATGCCCCCACTTTAAAGTGGTTTCTACACCATTACTATGAGAAATTTCTTTAAAGTAGCCAATGTTTTGTCCCAAGACATGAGAGATTTCATCAAAAAACCATATGCCAATTCATATATTTCTGAAATAAGCTGCATCATGCAATAGGAAGTAAGGGTTTCCCCCACAAATAGATAAGGGATCTATGGATTTGGTGTCAATATGTCTTTGATACAATGTTTTCATAGAGCATGAAACTATCATCATTCCCCAAATACTCATAGAAATGGAAGAATTACACAAAGAGAGTGAAAACAAAGATAAAGCCTTTTAGGTCAACATGGAAGATATCTAAATATCTGGACGCCTTGCATCATCCCTAAAAGGAAAACACAAGACAAAGGAAAGATAAAAGAAAAAGCTTTTGGGTCAACATGGAAGAGACAATTGTCTCAATTCCTTGCATCATCCCTAAAAGGAAAACACAAGACAAATGAAAAATACCTATGACATATAGAAGAATGAAGATACATATAGAGGAACACAAAAAAATAGAGAGATACATCAAAAAAAACATGGGGGATCACATTACACACATGCAATCACATAAAGAAAACATGAAAATACAAAAGACTAGTTAGGCACATGCAAGTCAACCTAGAGTAGGTCGTCAACATCCCAATCTCGGTCAATATAAATGGAAGGTGGAAAACTAGCTAAAGGGACAACAACAAGTGTCAAACTAGGGGAAGCACCAAGTTCAACACTCTTTTTATGAGATTTGTCATTTAAGTTCATAGAAGAAGAAAACAATGTATTCAAATCATCATGCACTTTTTAATCAGTCTTTGCAATGTCAATGTCATTATCTAGATTTATCACAATAGGAGGTTGAAGAATAATTTCCATGGAAGTTTTTTGTTTATGTTGCGGTGAGGGTTTAGAGTCATCATTCATTACTTCAAGTATGTTTGGATTTTGATTTTCTATGTTTTTCTTGTCTTCTTGAGTTTGTAATCTACGAGCAATAAAATGTCATCTACACCTACACTCTCTACCACTTTGATTTCATTTTAATTTGTTGTCAATTTTTTTTGTGTAAGAACAGGTTTGTTAATTATAGTTCCTTCTCTTCCTTGGGAGGACTAGAAGAAACAACAGGAGGTTGTTCAACTGCTTTCTCTTTGATTTTGTAAACTTGTTTGACTCTAGGAGGGACAACAATATTTTTTGTGTTATCTTGTGGTCTCTTGTAGGAAATTGCATAAGTTTTTTCTATAAGTTGTTCTTGTATGTTTAGAAGGGCTTTTGGTTCGATCATTGCTTCGTTAAGGATAATTGTTTCAGTTATAGGTCAAGGCATGTTTTGAAGGGATAATTCTACTATTTTCTTTGCCTTGAACTTTTGATATTATTTGAAAAAGAAATCCTTAGAGGCTTGATAGGTTCCATAGGCTTGGGCCAAAATAAATCTAATGAGAAATTCCCTTGGACCAAGGCATGATTAAATCCACTATGATGCACAATAAAGATATCATTTCCAAATGGAAACTTTAGAAATTTATGCACAATCGAAGGGATGAAATTCATGGAGCAAAGCCATGGATAGCCTAACATCACACAAAATTGGTTTGATTGTGGAATGATGGAAAATGAGACAGTTAATGTTTTTGATCCCACTTTTAAGGGAGATCCATCGAGCCTATCATAGGGCAAGCAAACCCATTATGCATCTTGATCCATGATTTTAGTTTGTCATATGTTTCTTGATATAGTTCATGCACATATAAGAATTCTTCAGTGATCACATTCTCTCCATAGATGAGATCAATTAATATCCCATTAGTGGGCTTATCATTTATTCAACCAACTATGTAAAGAGGAATATTAGGTGCACATTTAAGTATGTCATTTTGTGAGAAAGAAATATCAAGAGGATTTTTAGTTGAGCCCTTATGAGGTCTAGTTTAGATAAATTCCACCACAATATCTATGGGAAGTTGTTCAATAGTATCCATATTTTCATTATCTATGTCAACATTCATCACATCATTCTTAGTTTCACTAGCTTCAATAAGGTTTACTATGGCATGCATGTTGTCGTTGTTTTATTATTCAAATATTCGTGAAAGAAGCAACTAAGGCTATAGAAAATTTGTGTTTCACTTTGAGTTTTAAGCACTTTCCTTAGGTTTTGTATAATGGGAACCAAGCTAATATCTATGCTTTCACTAAGGATGCAATCTTGTGAGTTTTCTAGTTGTTCATCTAGTTTTTCTATAATATCATGCACATTGATTGTAGTAGGTGAAGTCATGGGAAATGAAGTATGCAAACTATGAGCCATGGAGGGTTGATTATCAATATACTATCAAAAGAGAGCTAGGAAACCCAATATCCACGGTGAGTGAGATATTTCAGGATGACATGAGCCTTGAACTTCATCTTATAATAGTATTGCTAATAGGACACCAATTTATAAAGCTCATGAAAGTTTTACAACCCCAGTGTGCAAACCTTAAAATAGAAAAGGGGCAATGCAACAAGCTAGAACAAAATGCAATTTTTGGATTCTAAGTAATACAATTTACTAATTACATAATGTAATAAACTAAAAAATGGACTGTTGTAAATGTAACTTTGAATTTTAACAATGCATTAAAATGACAAAATTTAAGCTAAATGCATTAAATTTTATGAAACAACAAATCAGAAGACTGAAATAGGAAAGTAACAACAACAAATAGAAGCTTGAAACGAAGATTTCAATTTCTAGAAAATGCAAATTAGGATCTAACAAAGACTCATTCACTAGTAAGGGCAAATGGATCAAGTGGTTAGGTATTTTTGAGACGTTTTTACTGGTTTTAGAGTGATTTTTAATCTTTTTGAGACTCTAGAAGGTTCAGGTTTGACCTGATTAGGGAATCATTCACCAGTAAAGGAAAATGGGTCCTTGATGAGGGTTTTGAAACTATTTTTGAATGATTTGTAAGCTTTTATACTTAATTTCTTTTAGTTCCAAGTCTAAAGTAGTGAGTTTTAGTTTTAGATTTTTTAGAAATGCAATGTAAAAATGTAATGAAATAATGTATGCAAAAACCATGGTTGAAATGCAATTTTTTTTCAATTTTCAAACACAATTTTATGACATCTAAATGACATGGACAATGACTAATTTATTTTTTAAAATTCTTAGATTTAGAGAGATGCAAAATAATGCAAATCTAAACTCTATATGAGATGCAATATTTCAATGCAAAACAAGAAACCCTAAATAAGATCTAATTCAATGCAAATGAATGCAAGATCTAACCTAGGATGCAATGAAATACTTCAAAATCAAAAAATTGCAATATTCAATGAGTTGGGTTCAACAAAATGTTTTAATGGGGGAGAAAGAGGGTTGCATAAAATGAATAGACAAGATGATGAGCCACTACTTTCCACCATAAAAAGTTAAATTATGTGTGTGATAAGATGCTAATAACAATTAGAAACTAACCGTAACTGTTATAGCAAGTATGAGGGGAGTTTTTACAACTCAAAATGGTGTGTACTGATGAGCCCAAAATATGCTCATAATTTGGGTATCATGGTGTACTTTTAATACCCTTACTTTTGTTGTTCATGGTTGTTTAAACTCTTTATAAACCTTTTATTGGGGGATATCTTGTAACAATACACTTTTATATTCCTGCAGCCTATCATGTTGATATTTCTATATTTATTACCCTGTTTGACTTCCCAAATGACTGGTATAATGCATGTAGTTTTTGAATAATGAAGTAAATTTGATATGTGATTAATAAATGAATATCATGTAAGTTGCTATGCATGTTTCCATTCGCTTCTGTTGCCTTGTGTTTTGTAGGTTGTTGAAGAAAGTATGAATGAGTCAAGCGCAGCTGATCTCGGCCTTGCAGTAAAGTCCATTTCCTGTACAACTTCGAGGAAGTTGTTCTAGTGAAGACTCTTTGACCAAAATTGTTGGGAAGGAATTTAAATGTCAATTAATTTTGAAAGAGTGGAATGCTGAATTCTCTCTGAATCGTGTTGAGAAGATAAGTTCTTTTATTTAGTCTGTTCCTCGATTCTAGGATACATTTATGTCCACGTCTTTCTCTGTTAGGGTTAGTTAGTTGTTTTCCTAATTTAAATAAGTGTTCCTCCCGCACGAGTGAGCAAGCATAACGAGATAGAAAGTATATCATGTAAGAGTTAGTATGATAATAAGAGGTAGAGTTTTGTGTTAGTTTTCATATGAGCAAAACAATGTATACCATTATGAGTTTATGAATAAAAGCTGATGAAGTTCTGAGCTCAATACTGGCATAATTAGTTGATGCTTGCTAAGGGGGCCCACTTAGTAAGTATCTGTAGTTAGTTAGTTATTCGTTCATTTTCTGTTGATCATAAGTTAGATTGCATTCTTGAAGTTTCTGTGCAAACTTAGTCTTATATTGTTCCTGCAGCATTGGGAATCCATCCCTATGTCTTTTCCTGCAGCATAAGGCCAGTTCATAGTTTGTTTCTCAGTCGTAGCTATTATGATTTCTGCTTTGGTTAAATTATGGTTGAGTTAAGAGAACTTTGCATTACCTTCCTGTAACATAGGTAGAATTCTTTCCAAGTATTTATTTTCAATAGATTATGACTAAAACTGGTTCTTAGTGCACATATAGTGCCGGTCCATTTCAAGTATACATTCCCTGGTTTGACAAGTAAATAAACGACCATGAAAAGATATTAGTCGCCTGCTGGAATGTCCAATTCCCAGGATAGGTTTTTCCATGATTTTTGTATCCTTTTGTGGGCACGACCATTTTTGGCGCCATTGTCAGGGATGATGTCAAGCTAAAAACCTGTCAAAAGTCATTTTTAGCAGTAGTTCAGTCTGTTATTCAAAGAATTTCAAATTCCTCCAATTCACCATTCATTCTGTTGCATTCATAGAAGAAGAGATGCTCATGGAAGATTCCTTCCTAACCTTCCATTCATTGATAACAATCCTGAATCAGCTTATAATCTATTTGAGGAAGAAGGAGACCAATATATCAATCCATTTGCTGAAAACCTATTTGTTGAATTGCCATTTGACCCAGCTGATGAAGAACCTGAGGAAAATCCATTTGCTCTAATACTCCATTAGAAAAATATGGCACAAAATCCACCTAATAAACCTCCTAATTTTGAGTTTCCCATTGTTGCTCAGCAGGATAATGATAACCTTAAAAATATTCCTTCTTCATTACTCCCCAAGTTCTATGGACTAGTTACAGAGGACCCAGACACTTTCTTGTTCGAGTTTGACATTCTCTGTCGCAGCTATGACTACACTTTAGATGCTCACAAGCTGAAGTTATTTCCTTCTACTTTGAAGGAAGGAGCTCTTAGATGGTTCATGAGTTTGGGAAGTGGTGTTGTTGATAGTTGGTCAGCCATGCAAACAAAATTTCTTGAGAAATACAAGGAATATTGTAAGAGTGGTAGTAAGGGAGATGATATATTCTGAATTCAACAAAAGGAGGATGAAAGCCTAGAAGACTATATCTCAAGATTCTTATTTTCACTAAAAAGAATTCAAACCATATTCTCAATGAAGAGTCTCATAAACTACTCTTCCTAAGGGGAATTAGTGATACCTGTATAGATGCCCTGGACTTGATGGGAGGAGGTGATATAACCCAATTGCCTTGGGATGATATCAAGGAAATATTTCTTAACTACTCTCAGGCAATTGTTAAGAAGGGTAGAGGTCATCAAGCCACAGTGGAAAAGTCTTCTATTAATGGAGTTTCACGGATGGAGATCACAAATTTGCTATCTGATTTCAAGCAGGATATCATAAATAATATGGCTACACAGTTGGATACTATGCAAGCTTGGAAGAAACATGAGGAAGCTGAAGCAATCTTGGCGGAGTTCTGTCCACATTGTAGACAGAAGAAAAGAGACTGCAGATGTAAGACAGTGGCTAACCTGGAGGCTAAGTAGTTACCTACTAACTTTAAGATGGTAGAAGTGATGATGACCAAGTATTCTTTGTCGCACAAAGGAAACTATGGGCTCAAAGATAAGGTATGCCTTAAGACTCTTCGACTTTTGGTAATCCTTATTCTAATTATAATAACCAGTGGCAACCTACATCTGGCCCATCACCCCCTTGGAATACCCCTCAATCACATTGGCCTAACTATCAGAGTCCTCAATGGCAATCTCCTCAAGGAGGTTGGCAATAGCCACAAGGAAAATGGACTCCACCCCAAGGTAACTGGTAGTAGAATCTTCAATGGAGAAGTCCACAACAATGGCAGAACCAATCCCCTGCCTCTCTGCAATTTCAGCAGCCACAACCATAGGCCCTCATGCCACCTCCTGCAGTACCTGTAGCAAATACTGGCCCTCCAAAACAAACCCCTATGCCTGCTCAACCATTGCCAAATCCTAATAATAAGCAGCATCAACAACAACCTATTTATTTTGTAGAAGCCAATCAGTATCCAGCTTATGCCCTGAATATTCATGATATCCATCTCAGATCTGGAACTACACTTCCTGCTCCACAGCCACCTGTAATTATAGAAATTTCAGATTCTGCCTCTAAGCAATCTACCGAACCTATATAACATATACCTATATCAGATACTATCTCTAAGGAGCCTGTCCTGCAGCATCAGGCCAAACCGCCGTTTCCTCAGAGATTGCAAACTACTACATCAAAGTCTATGGAAGAGCCTACCTTTCATATTTTGGATCAATTGAAGAATGTACACATTCAAATTCCCCTTTTCCAAGCCATTAAAGATGTCCCAATTTATGGAAAAGCCATTAAGGAGGCATGTTTAAAGAAACCAAGAAGAAAGAAAAAGGATCTCCAAACTATCCATGTTCTAGAACAGTTGGAAGATATTATGTTAGGAAAGGTAGTCATTCCAAAATATACTAACTCTAGGAGTCCTATGGTACAAATAAATATTAATAGCCAGATAGTAAAGAATGTTTTGATTGACCTTGGTGCATCCATCAATATAATGACCAAGAATACAATGGAGTATTTGAATATCTTAAACATTCGATCTACACCTACCATCCTGCAGCTTGCTGATAGCTCCATGTAGTAAAGCCTGATGGAATGGTAGATGTTATTGTCATCCTTGAGTCTTGGGAATACCTAGCAGACTTCACCATATTGTCCACTAAGGCAACTTTAGGAGGATATCCTATTATCCTAAGTAGACCATGGTTAGCCACTGTTGATGCTTTTATAGGATGCCGCTCAGAAGACATGACAATTTTTGATGGTCAGTCAAGAAAGAAATTGGCTTTATACGCGCCTGCTCAGCCTCAGCCAAATTTGTCTCAACCAATTTGGCTAGATTTAGGAGAGGAAACTAAAGAAGTCAATTCATTGGCTCAACTAATGATGCTGCAAACTAATCCATTCTCATAGCTTCAGAGTTAGGATGATCTTCTTTTACATATTTTGCAGTCCAAGCCTAGTCCAAGTAGCCCATCTGCTGTAGATAACTGTATTCAATAGTGTTTTCTACAGCAACTAAATTATGAGGACCTAACACCTGAATCTCGTGAAGTTTATCATAATTTTCATCCATATGAAATATAGACACCACCTTTATCAACAACCTCCATGAATGATCTTATCAGGCAAGTAGAAGTGTCTCTAGGCCATTGTTTGAATATAAATAATAAGCTGCCTCAATCTCAACAAGCTGCCCTAGTCACAATATTGCAAGAACAACATAGAGCTTTTGCATGGGACTATGGGGATATGAAGGGAATAGATCCTCAACTTTGTACTCATAGGATCTATATTAAGGAGGATTATTCATCTGTTAGGTAGCCTCAAAGAAGGATAAATCTAGCACTTAGGGAAATAGTTAAAATAGAGCTTCAAAAATTGCTTGATGCTGGTTTTATATACCCCATTTCAGGCAGTCAATGGGTGTCTGCATTGGTGTTTGTCCCTAAAAAAGGTGCAAAATTGAGAGTTTGTGTAGACTACAGGGAGCTGAACACAACAACTAAAAAGGATCACTTTCCACTTCCATTTATTGACCAAGTACTAGACTCATTGTCTGAGAAAAAATATTTCTCCTTTTTGGATGGCTATATTGGCTATAATCAAATAAGAATCACCCCTAAAGATCAAGACAAAACAACTTTTACCAGTCCATGGGGTACTTTTTCCTACTCTGTCTTACCTTTTGGGCTGTGTAATGCACCTGCAACATTTCAAAGGGCAGTTATCAGTATTTTTGCTCATATTTCTCATGATTCTATGGAAATCTACATAGATGACTTCACTACCTATGGAATTACTTATGAAAAAGCATTGGCCAATCTGGAAAAAGTGTTGAAAAGATGTCAGGAGCATAATTTGTCTTTGAATAGTGAGAAATGCTTCACGATGATGCAAGAGGGAATTGTTTTAGGCCATCATATATCTCAAGAAAGAGTTCAAGTTGATCCTGCAAAAATAGAAGTTATTCAAACTTTTCCAACACCTACAAAACAAAAGGATGTTAGAAGCTTCCTAGGGCATGCTGGATATTATAGAAGATTCATTAAAAATTTCAGCAAGATCGCCAGTCCATTATATGCCTTGTTGACTAAGGATTCTGAATTTAGTTGGACTGAAGTCTGTGACAAATCTTTCCTGCAGCTTAAGAACTTGCTTACTTAGGCACCTGTTCTTCAAGGACCGAAGTGGAGTTTTCCTTTCCATATACACACGGACGCTTCTGATTATGCAATAGGGGCAGTTTTAGGACAAAAAGAGAATTCTATTGAGCATGCTATATATTTTATTAGCAAAAATATGCAAGGTCGGACTAAATTAAATTATACTATCACTGAAAAAGAATTGTTAGTAGTTGTGTATGCTTTAAACAAGTTCTGACACTATGTCACTGGTTACCAAGTATTTGTTCATACAGACCATGCAGCAATAAGGTACCTCATGAATAAGCCTGCCATATTTGGCATATTAGCAAGATGGCTCCTATTGTTGCAAGAATTTTATATCACAATCATTGATAAACCAGGATGACCTAATGTAGTGGCTGATTTCTTATCAAGGCTTCAAACGACTACATTTGGCACACCAGAGGTAATTGATGATAGATTTCCTGATAAACATCTATTTTTCATTGCTTCTCGCACCCCATGGTATGCAGATATTGCAAATTACTTGGCAGTCAACTAGATTCCAGCCCATTTTTTCCCAAAGGAAAAAATAATTGTTGGTGGAGAAAAGTTTTAACTTTTCATGGATTACAGATTGTTTATTCTACACATGACTTGACCAAGTCATGAAAAGATGTGTAAGGGAAGACGAGACCTATGAAATACTACATGCTTGTCATGATGAGCCATGCGGTGGGCATTTTGTAGCAAAAAGAACATCTATGAAGGTGCTTACTATTAGATACTATTGACCTACACTACACAGAGATGCTGCAGCCTATACCAGGAAATGTGACAGATGTCAACGCAAGGGAAGACCAACAAGGTTTGATGAAATGCCCCTATATCCTCAAGTGGTAGTCAGCCCCTTTGATAAGTGGGGCATGGATTTTGTTGGACCTATTGATCCTCCATCTAATGGGAAATCATATATTTTAGTTTGTACTGATTATGTAACCAAATGGGTGGAAGTGAAAGCAATGACTCATGCTCGTGCAAACAAGGTTGTTGAATTCCTGTATGAGCAAATCTTTACTCGATTTGGAGTCCCAAGGGAACTTGTCACAGATCAAGGAGCTCAATTTACATCCAATTTAATCAATGCACTAATAAATGATTACACGATCTGACACAGGAAGTCTAGCCCCTATCACCCTCAAGCCAATGGTCAGGCATAATTTACCAATAGAGAAATTGAGGTGATACTTACAAAGACAGTTCAAATACACAAGAAATATTGGAGCAATCGACTTCCTGAAGCCGTATGGGCCTATAGGACAATGTGGAAGACAACTACAGGGTTTACTCCTTTTGAATTACTCTATGGAAAGACTGCCATGCTACCAATAGAATTTGAGCACAAGACCTTGAGGACTGCTTTAGAGCTTAATATTAACATTTCTGAAGCCCAAAAGGAACAACTCCTATAGCTGAATGTGTTAGATGAAATCAGAAAAGCAGCCTTGTATCATACTAAAATCATACAATAGCAAAGGAAAAAGTGGCATGACTGACATATCAAAACTAAGCAATTCTCTGGTGGTGATTGGGCGCTGCTCTATGACTCGAGGTATACAAAAAATCAAGGTAAAATCACCACCCAATGGCTTGGCCCATATGAAATTGAGAATGTATTTGATAATGGTTGTGTTCAATTAGTCACAATTGATCCTATTCAATTCAAGCTACTGGTTAATGGACACCGTCTTCGGTTGTATCATAAGCTAGTCTCAAAAGAAGAATTTATGCAGCAGTTTATTTAGGATCCTGCCACTAATCTTCCTGCAGTAAAAGGATTTAGCTTTTCTCTTGCAGCTTCACCATAATGTTACAATGCATGCTCATAATAAAGGTTTCCCTTTTAAGGAAACCCTTTTTCTTTGTTCCCACTCATCACCACATCTCACTTCCTTATCTTCCATCCCATCCATCCATTCCATCAATACATCTCATCCGTCCATGTCACCCATCCACCTCATTCATCTGCACCACCCTTAATTATGATTTCATTCCCAACTGTCATTTCATGCTGAAGTCGTCACCTTTCTCAGCACGTATGCGCATTTATTGAAAGGTACGTAATATCTTTTGTTGTCGCATCATTGATTTATTTCATTTTATTCATTTACTACTATGTCTATATCAATCATTATTGCCTGATCTTTGCCTATTCTTTAGTACATGTGTGGACACATGCCATATTTTAAGTAGGGAGTGGAATAATCCATTTCACTTACGCTGCTGTCACAACTGTTCAAATATTTTTCTTTATTATTTTCTTGTACTTTCCAAATGTGACTACATGTTTCATCCTAAATCACAATTAAAACTACTTGTTTAAGTAGCTATAACAATCACTACATGCAAATATATTTTGGGTTCATTCTTGGAAAAGAAGAGAAACTGATGGCAGGGTAGAAAAAGTAGAGCATAAAAGTAAAAAGTTTTCTTTGGATTTTCAGAAAAGAGTTTAAGTTTCAGCTGAGACAATTGTGAATATGGGTGGTCAAATGGTAAGACATGACCCTGTAGCTCATGGGATATTGACACATAATCCTCAAGCAGTTCAAGCATTTGGCCTCTGTGGTTGGTTGAACTACTTTTTGAGGTTAGATACTTTCAATGAGGAAGGCACAGGAAAACTTTTAAGAACCCTTTCTAAAGGAGAGGGTATAGTATGGGGTTTAACCGTAGCTATAACTGAGGAACAAATTGCAGAGGTAACCAGGCTTCTAGCTATAGGAGAGAATTTTTCTTGAGATGATGTTTCTGCTAGGGAAAAATTTACAATACCAACTAATGGACCCTTAGAGGTCTCTAAGCAAGGATGCGAGTGTCGTTGCCTCCCCCGCATCCAGAATATGCTACTTTTATAATCAAGTACTTAACATGTGAAGGCCATTTTTCTTACCTACATTCCTACCATTTTAAATTGTTGAGTCATATGAGGCATGGGTTAGCTGTTAATGTCCCAAAATTTGTGTTAAATTTTTTGGAACAATATGCCCATGAAACCTAGAAGGGGAAGGATAACTTTATTGCCCACCATGTCCTTATAAAACTATTGATTGAACGTTCTATAAGGGATGTGTCACCTCTTTTCTGGCAAGAATTTGTTGCCCAAAAGAGCCTACAACTTCCAGAACCCCGTAGGGCACTTGCTCCACAGCCTAAGAAAAAGAAAGAGAAAATAGCATCTACTAATAGGAAAATAGGGCAAGGGTCATCTACTCTTGTAGCACCTAGTCTTATAGCCTTCACATCAGAGTCCTCTTCCCGGGTGCAAACTAGGTCTGCCAGTAGGAGAGAAAAAGGAAAAACAAAGGCAAGAGAGTCATCTAGGGTGGAACAAACCCCATAATCTGACCCTCATCCTCAGAAAAGGAAATGCTCTACTCCTGCAACATCTTCTCCTGCAACAATTTCTCCTACAACAACACATGTTGCCACCACAAGTTCACCATCATCTTCCGATAAGGTAGAGCCCTCTAGGCAATTCAAAAAGAGGAAAGCTACGAGAGCACCACCGGCAGCTGCAACATCGCCAAGAAGAGTTTCAACAAGAAAACAATGTAAAGTCTCCCCTGCTTCACCTCAACCTGAAGTTATCATAATTTCAGAGGAATCTATAGGTTCTGAACATAATGTCTCTTAGGATGTATCTGAGAATACTCCACAGAGTTCATTTGTTATTCCTAAAGAAGAACAAATTGAGACAAGGGAAGTTGAGCATAATGAAAGGGGGGTACCAAGTCTCGATGACTTGGCTACTGCGGCTATGTAGATTTCGGAGGAAGCACAATCTTCTCCACTATAGCAACAAGAATTCATCCTGCAGCAAGAAGAAGAACAACCTGAACAATTGGAAGTGGCCAATGAAGCGTCATTACCCCCTAAAACTTGTCAAGCCATGGTTGTCTACAAAAAGACATTTTTGATTGAATTCTTGGAATATCTTAGAAACACATGGAGACCGGTCACATTGCAGACCTTGAGTTTCCACCACCTAGCCAAGACTAAAACGCAACAAAGTCTTTGGGAGGAAGAAAAGAAGAAACTGGAAAGAGACATTGAAAGGAAAAAACAGGAAATTCAAGAGTTAAAGGAGAAAATGAATGAAATGATGACAATAACTAGTAAGATTATGGAGTGTAGACCATCACCTAGAGTTTATGCTATGTGTCTCAAGGAACAATTTTTGTGGTTCCAGTTAATGAGAATTTCTAGGAATCTAGATCTTGTTATTCACACTACTAAAGAATTCTATGATGCATACCAGGCAGCTCCTAATTGGCTAAGGAATTCTTTGTGTGAATTTTATTTACATGGCTTTATAATTCCCTCTGAAACAGACTGGAATCCACTTCTGTACATTGGCGACATTCATTTAAGATCACTCATGTCTTGGGCGGCGAACGAAGCTAATTATGGCAAGAAATTGGAAGCATATGAAGAAGCCGAAAGGGATGAGCCTATTCCATTGTGCCCTGAGAGTTTAGACCCCTATACAATGTTAAAAACCTGGCTTACTATGGCATATGGCCTCAATAATAGTACAGTCAGGATGAAAATATTCGATCTTAGAAAATAGGTGTATGATGAGTTTTAAGAACATACATACTTGTTTTGGAAGCTGTCATACTCTAGAATTGAGAAGAGATGGGAGAGATTGACTATTGGATTAAGAAGGTCTAAGCCTCATAGTCCCCTGAATTTTACGGCAGCTCTTAGGAGATCAAATAGATACATACAGTTGGGCCTTCAAGAGAGGTTTGAATTGTGGTTACCCTTGACATTTAGACCTCCTGTGCTGATGTGACCTCTTTATCCCTACCGAGCTACAAATATTAATGAAGATACAAAGCTCATAGGTATGAAAGGTGGCAGAGTTTCAGAGGTTTTTATTATAAATTTGGAACTTCATTTCAGGGTCATGCCTCAACCACTCATTTTAGAGAGATCACCAGAAAGTTTAATGCTAGAGGGCCAACATTAGGTTAAGTAGGGGGCAAATGATGAGCCGAAAATATGCTCATAATTTGGGTATCATGGTGTAATTTTAATACCCTTACTTTTGTTGTTCATAGTTGTTTAAACTCTTTAGAAACCTTTTATTAGGGGATATCCTGTAGCAATACACTTTTATATTCCTACAGCGTATCATGTTGATATGTCTATATTTATTACCCTGTTTGACTTCCCAAATGACTGGTATAACGTATGTAGTTTTTGAATAATGAAGTAAATTTGATATGTGATTAATAAATGAATATCATGTAAGTTGCCATGCATGTTTCCATTTGCTTTTATTGCCTTGTGTTTCGTAGGTTGTTGAAGAAAGTATGAATGATTCAAGCGTAGCTGATCTCGGCCTTGCAATAAAGTCCATTTCCTACACGACTTCAAGGAAGTTATTCTATTGAAGACTCTTTGACTGAAATTGTTGGTAAGGAATTTAAATGTCAATTAATTTGGAAAGAGTGGAATGTTGAATTATCTCTGAATCGTTTTGAGTGGATAAGTTCATTTATTTAGTCTGTTCCTCAATTCTAGGATACATTTACATCCACGTCTTTCTCTGTTAGGGTTAGTTAGTTGTTTTCTTGATTTAAATAAGTGTTCCTCCTGCGCGAGTGAGCAAGCATAATGAGATAGAAAGGATATCATGTAAGAGTTAGTATAATAATAAGAGATAGAGTTTTGTGTTAATTTTCATATGAGCAGAACAATGTATACCATTCTGAGTTTATGAATAAAATCTGATGAAGTTCTGAGTTCAATACTGGCATAATTAGTTGATGCTTGCTAAGGAGGCCCACTTAGTAATTATCTGTAGTTAGTTAGTTAGTCGTTCATTTTCTATTGATCATAAGTTAGATTTCATTCTTGAAGTTTCTATGCAAACTCAGTCTTATATTGTTCCTGCAGCATCGGGAATCCATCCCTATGTCTGTTCCTATAGCATAAGGCCAGTTCATAGTTTGTTTCTCAGTCGTAGCTGTTATGATTTTTTCTTTGGTTAAATTATGGTTGAGTTAAGAGAAATTTGCATTACCTTCCAGTAACATAAGTAGAATTCTTTCCAAGTATTGATTTTTGATAGATTGTGACTAAAGCTAGTTCTTAGTGCACATACAGTGCCGCTCCATTTCAAGTATACGTTCCCTAGTTTGACAAGTAAATGAACAACCATGAAAAGATATTAGTCGCTTGCTGGAATGTCCAATTCCTAGGATAGCTTTTGCCGTGATTTTCATATCCTTTTGTGGGCGCGACCATGTACCTTGCTGCAAGAATCCTAGTTTTAGGGCACAAAGGACTCATTCACCTTTAGTGGAAAATGGGTCCCTATTAGGGCTTTTGAAATTGAGATCTAGGCTATTTTCCTTGATGTTTGTACTCTCAGATCCCTAGTTGTCAGCTCCTGAAAAACCCGTAACAAATTCTATACCTTCAATTCTATCTTCTTGCACTATGAATGTCAACTTTGCAACTTGACAACTTTTGTAACTTTGCTCTAAACTTCTTCTCCACTTTATCTTCAACTTGTAAATCTACAAACATGCTGAAGAGGAGAAAAAATTGTTTATTTTTAGTGAATAGGGGTTTTCCTAAGTCAAATCCATTGTAGGTAATTAAACCAAATGATGAAATGATGAAATTGAAGCATGAAACATGAGATATGTAATTGATGATAGCTTGGAAGTTGTCTTGGAGTGTACATATGCAATCTAACATGAAGTGGCCATGAAGAATTTAGATCTTGATCTCAAATAGATGTGGAACAATACTTTTAATATTAATCTTCAATGCTACATCAACTACCTTAACTCAACAACATGTAGGAACATTTGCACTAAACCATTGCCATGATGAAATGATCTTGAATTGCTGCAATAAAACCTTAATAATCTACCTTGAAATTCCTTTGAAAAATTCTCTTGTAATGCTCTAATGCTCTTGTGAATGTACTCTTATGATAACTTGAACTTTCTAGGAGAAATAATGTGAATTAACCCTTATTTATACTAAATCAAGAGATTAACCCTGAAATCAAAATAATTCAAACCAACACCAAATTTGTAAATGAATGTTATTCAAATCTCACCAGAATTAAATTCAAAAAGGGGGTCCTTATTAAGGGAGGACCTATTCACCACCTAGGGAAAATGGGTCCTTGCACAAGTTTCCAAGACCATGCCTTTACAGGGTGAAAGAACATTAAAAACCCATGTCAAATATGCAGAGAAAGGGGATCGTATAGAGGAAGGACCCATTCACCACCTAGGGTGAATGGATCCTAGCACCATTTTATAGTACCTCAAATTTTCCAAATTAAATGTTTTACAATTTGAATTATTGGTGTTGAGATGGATCCTTAGAAGGTGTCACAAATAAGGCTTAAATTTGAATTAAAGGGGCTAATTAACTCTAATTAACGACAATTAATTAATGAGACCCTAGATAAGTGTGAAAGTCTATTACAACACTTTACAACACCCAAATAAGGTACAAATTAAGTACATTTTATTAAAAGGGGCCCAAGATCAATGTGAATGTGTTACAACACATTACAACACTAAAATTAGGTGACATTAGATTAATCTAATGATAATTATTCCCAAATCAAGTGAGGAAAAAGGGATACTTTATCTATCACTACATATCTTACAACATTTTTTCTTACCTTGCACAATGTTATAAATTGATTTCTCCTTTAGAGAGGTTTGTTTTGTCTTTTTACTAGTTTCAAATAATTTGTATTCATCATATGTGCTTCTACCTTCTCATGTTCATCTATCTAACTACAAACCCTATGGAATTTGAATCTTCTTTAGTTACATGTGCAATTCTATCTTCTATCCTTCTTGAACATTTTGGCCTTGAACAATAGGGAAAAGGAGATGGGAGTCGCCACTCTTTTCCAAATTGTCACTCAAAATTGTCCTAGGATCCCAAATTGTATTGAATCTGAACCCAAAGGGTGAGTCAATTTTCAACAAGGAAGACCTAGGAGGGGTTCTTTTAGGCTTTGAATGGTTCACCACCAAGCAAAAGATTGGAAAAGACAACTTAACATTCAACTCACAAAACCTAGTAATGCAAGCCAAATAATGAGTGAAAATGATGAAATTAAGCAACAACAAGTTAGGGTATGTGTACCTAAGAAGTCTAGAAATGTGATAAGGATTCTAAAAATGCAAAGAAGCTATCAAAATGCGTTATGGAGGACTAAGATGCCCTTACTGTTGTCTTATTCTTGGTGCTTTTTTTGGGGAAAATGTGGAATCTTTGGATGTTGGAACCAGATCTGATAAAATCTCTAAAAAATAACCTCGAGAGGACTAAGATGCCCTAGGTGGTGACTTAGGCCTATCTTGAATTTCTAAAATATTTGAATGTGATCTCGAGGCCCAATGTCTGCACTTCCTTCTTCTTAGATCTTTGGTCACTAAAACTTCTAGATTTGGCCTGTAGGTGATTTTTTGTGAAGATGACAACTTTGCAATGTGACTTTGCAACTTTGCAACTTTTCACTTCAAATGATCTTCAATTCTTCAACCTAAATTGGCAAACACAAACATGTAAGAGGGGAAAAACTTGTTGAATGTCAGTAAATGGGATTTTTCCTTGGTCAAACCCCTTGTTGGAAATTAAACCTTGAAATAGATGAAATAAAGGTAAATGATGAATGAAAAAAATGCTATGTTGCAACTCACCAAACCCTTTCTGAAATCTACAAACTTTGTTGAAGTGGCTAGCTTGAATGTAGATCTTGAAATGCTTGATAAATATTTACTTGAATTTCTTGCTTGAATCAAAACAGCTGCATCACAAATGTTAGCTCGAAAACACACATGATGCAAGAATATCCTTGATATAATACTTGAATCTTGATTATGGCTCCAAATGCTTTGTGAATTGAGTTATGCTATTAGGAATTCTCTCACAAAAGTCTTGATTTGAAAATGAGTGAATGAAAATTGTATTTATGCTTATCCATGCTTAATTTCCCAAAATTACACCACAAGAAGTTGGCATATGAATTCATTAATTAAAGGAGGCTAAATCCTGCCAAGATTTGAAATTAAATCCTATAAACCCGAGGCATGAAATTCATGGCACAAACTCCAGAAAGGGGCCCATTTAAGGAACACTTGAAATTAGGGTCCCAAGACCTTTGGGGGACAAATACGCCCTAGATGGCTTCTTAGTCCCGACCCAAAAATTAGGGACACTCAACCAGAATCATTAAACTATCATTTATCCATTGATGTTTTTTGGGATTAGCCAAAAAAATATATCATTCATTAGGCTTGTGGATGCAAAATAGGACTAGTTAAGACATAAATAGGGATAAATAAAGCAAGGCAAGCCTAAACAAGTGTGAAAATGCAAGGATATGCATTTTCCTACACTACAAGCCTACATGTTATGGTCATTCATAAAATCCATTTCCTAATTGTCCATATGTGAAACAAGTCCCTTGAAAACATATAGTTCAACCTCTTCTAGTTCTACATCTACCTCTTGTATTAGGGAGAATTTTTCAAGTTATATTGCAAATAGCATAATAAATCAAACCCCAATCAACAATGTAGAACAATTGAAAGCAAGAAACATAAAAATATTGAAACACCATCACCTAATTTCAAGCCTCCATTGGCCTTCTCCATCTTGCTATAAATTGTATGATTTCCCTCAGATTTGGAGTGCAACTATGTCCTATGCCTAAGACAAGCAAGATATGAAGTATTATGAGTGCTCAAGTATTGAAGTTCTCAAGCATGTTGAAAATAACTCTATGTGTATGTATCCTTGAAATGACTAGAGAGAGACCCTTTTATAGAATGTGAGGTTGACAATGGATGGCTAGGATTAAAAGTTTACAAAAGCCTAAGATTAAAGGCCAGGATTCAATGTGATAAGGAGCATTAGGTCAAAGTTAGGGAAAGCTTTGAAATGAAGGGTTGAGATTTAATTGAAAGTAAATAAATCAATGGCGGATAAAAAGAGGTAGTTGGAAAATCGAATAATAATAACAAATATTTGATTTATGGAGGAAAGTTGACTTATGAATTAAATTCATAAATGGGAATAAGACAAAAGGTAGTAAATAATTATTTTAATTATTTACTTGTGGGATGAAAAGTGGGTTAAATGGATAATGTTATGTAATTTAAGGATAAATGGTAATGTTATCAAATAATTGGAGGGAATAAGGATTGATTAGTGACATTTAAATAAATAAATAAAAAATATTTATTTAAATAATCATGGGGAATAATTAGAAATTATGACATTAGGACATAATCAAATGATTTAATTATGTGAGGAGGATGTTTGACATAGAAAAATGTAGTTTGAGGGCCTAGGTCATTATTATGTGTCTACACCTCTAATAGGATAAGATCATCCTCTCATTTAATTATTCTCATTATATCTATTTAAAGAGTTGGTCTCCTTATTATGTCTATTTTCTTTGCAATTATCCTCTACTTCTACTAAATATACATTTGCCTTTGGCTAATCAATGCTACCTTCTTGCTAATTTTTCTCCAACCATCAAAGCATATTTTAATCATCTTCAACTATCTACAACCTCATTATAATTAACTCCTCTTCCATTTACATCCTTATTCCATTGGCATATTGAGACACTTTCTCATGGTATAACTCATTATGACCATATTTGATTGTAATCTTCTAAATCTCTCCACTATAGGCCTCCACATTAAGTTCTCTTTTTTGTAAGTTTTTCAATTTCTTGACCTACACAAGTTCATATAAACTACTAGTAAAAAATTGGCCTTAGTATTCCTCATCATTTAATTGCATTTAGTGATTTTTCCTATGCCATTTCTCCTTCTCTCAACTTGTACTTCCTTCCACAAAAGTGTTCTACATTATTTCATCTTTAATTGGTCCACTTTTACTCTTTAAGGTTCATCTATCTTGTCATACTTTAAGTATTCCTTCATTTCTATTAAAAAAACTACCAATTCATCTAGTTATGAACTTCTAAAGAAACTTGGTATCTCCATCCTTACTCCTTTCCTAATATTAGAGATAGATCTTATTAGTTTTGTCTCTCTTACATTTATATCACATCTACTTATTCACTAGTACTTCTGCATTACCTATTTCCATATTAATGTAATTAGATTTCCACAATCCATATGAATTTATGTCTGAATGCTTTTGGATTTTATTGTGTGTCCACAATCCATATTATTTTCAATATCAACTCTTTCATGAACTTTTCCCTTTAATTCATGCTCATTGACACTCTCATTATGGCCTCTACTACCTCATATATCCTACTTTTAGTTTTTTTCTAAAAAAATCCTATCATTATTTTTCTTGGAGGAATATTTTTTCTCTATATAACTATCTCTTTCTCACCTATATAACCTTCATGTTATGAGTAAATATCCACAATCATTTCTCATTGAATTCCTTCCAACTGTAATATAAAGTTACTAAGTTCCCTTTCTTAGAGTTTTACCCTATGATTTGATACCACACTAACGGTTCCACATAGCTTGCAAAAAAATAAATATCTCTAATGCATGATTTTGTAGTCAAAGATAGATTGTGTCATTCACATAAACTCATGCAACCTTGAGAGAAATAAAATATTTTATTTATAGGAAGTAACTCTTGAACCTACAACTTATTGTAGATAATTCTACATTCACCCAAACCTCTTTAATTTCAAAATAAACTTACCTATTCATACAAGTCAATGGACAACCAAAACACATACATGGGAAATTAATTTCCTTTAAAATCCACAAAGTACACAAAAAATAAACATTGTTTTGGCAAGAAAAAATACTAAAGGGATAAAATTCACCTTGAAATATTCTTTATTTCATCAATTAAACTTGAATTTCATTTACATACATAGACTAAGATTAGAAAATGTGGAAAAGTTCAACTTTTCTTATTCTTCACTCTAATTCTCACCTATTATTTATTATGACACAAAATGACCAAAATATCCTTTTTGTGGTGGCTCACTTTCTTAAATTCCTTGAATATTTCTACTCTTTCATTCCCTCCTTCCATGTATCTCTTCACTCTCTCATGTGAAGAAAAACTAGAGTTTTAACTAGAAAAATGGTGATGCCTTTCTTTTTACAATGACACACAACCTCATACTTCTCTACTTGTGCTCCATTCCCAAACATTTTTCTCTTTTATTAGAAAAATTTAAGATGCGAATCCTTCCTAAAATAGAATTTTTTTACTTACAACCTATTTTAGTTACCAAAATCACATTAATAAATGTTGAGCACACTCAAGTTTAACTCCATCCCCACATTAAAAAAATCTTATCCATTTCTACATTTTTTATGTTCACCATTGGTGGTTGAGAGTAGGTGAATGAACTTTATAATTCAAATAGTTTAGAAGAAAATTAAAATGATGTAGCAGCATCCTAGAGAATCAGACCACATGTTACTACAACAACTAGTTTTCCCTTATGGATTTGAACAAAGGTAGAATGGGAAGTCTATGACAATATACCCAGGTGACAACCCCTAGGGAACTACAATTCAGAAGAAACCTTCACCAAAAGACTCCCTAATGAGCAACCTGGACCCAGACCTATTAGAGGTCACAAGTGGAATATCCTCACACCTTGCAGAGTCTTTGTTAGCAATTTTTCTAGCAGAACCGTAGAGTTCTCTAAAAAGTAGCCAACTCCTATAATGAAGAAACTGCAAGGTTAGTGGCCAACACAATGAGTAAATGATTTTAAGGTCTTTACTCCTAAACTTTAGGCTTTGTAGGACCTAGGAGGGTGTTCCATATTGTATTCATGTGAGGTGTGTCTAGTTTATAACACATGTATACACAAATTTATTCCTACACATTGCAAATAGTGTACTTCACAGAAGGTTTGGCAGACCTTTAAGCAGATAACTACCTATTTGCTAGGAAATTGGGGTAACTCAAACCCACACCATACTTCAAAATATTTTAAATGAATGTTGTTCTTATTTTAAGTCTGCGTCCCGATATGCTAATTATTCATTTTCATTCAATATTTTCTATCAAATAGACCAGTGTTTCATCAATTGAAGCAACAAAGTCAAATATATAAGAACCAGTAATGTATATAACTACTCAATTTGGAGACTAGTGGACTATTTTCATAGTGCTTTGCATTTATGAAATCTCATAGTTCTTAAAAACACTCACTTCTGGGTATGTGTAGGATCATGATGGGCCAAAAAGTGGCGATATGATGGGTATGTGTAGGGTATGTGGTTGATCAGTTTTTTTACCAAAAATTGATGAAATGAAAAGGGTTTTTAAAGAATATTCTTAGCTTTCCACCAATATAAATTATGCTTTACTTTGAATTTATTAAATAATTATTATTCATTTTCTATTTGAATTATGACTAAAGTCATGATTGATAGGCTGATTGAAGAGAATCTATAGCCTTAAAACAGTATCACATTTTTTGAATCTGAAACATGTGTCACATTCTATGCTTGAAATACTATAATGTTAAAAAAAAATTGAATTTCATGAAGTTTTGACTAAGTTAAGGTGTTCAAACATACGAGTTTTTATATTTTTTAAAGGTAGTAATAAAAAATTCATAATTAATTATTTACTTGAAAAAAAAATACAAAAAAATATGCATCACATCGGGACATGAGTCATCTATTTATATCTAAAATATTATAAAAAAAATATTATCATTTTATTATGGATAGGGTGGTCAAACAGACACCTACTTATTTTTTCCCTAAAATTTAAGTACTATTGCATTGAAATTTCAAATTTTCACCAAATAGATTTTTTTTAAAAATAAACCTAGTAGTTTAGAAACTACATTCAATTTGCTACAAATTCTATTCTTACATATTTTTGAAATAATATAGATAACTTATTCAAATTTTTATGTCAAGTTTCCTAACTCTAATTTTTCTGAATTTTTCTCCACTTAAGGGCCTGGTTTTTCGATGATGATCCTGCACATACCATCCTTACAAATCCTATGAAATTCCTTATAAATTATATAGCTCTCCTTAAGCATTTTAATCAAATCTTTGAGTTAGAAATAAAACAAAATCATACATTCAATGAAACAATTGAAGATGAATGATAACACTATTAGTATTTTCATTCATAAATTGTGACAAAAATACATAGGAGAGTGTTTGTCTCCATACTAATATTTCTTTCGATATTGGTAATTTCTATAAAACCATTTTAAGACTATTACATACAAGACTCATATCCAAGACAATATACTATTCTATTTTTCCATATTGTTCATAAAGTGCCTTTCCTAAACTTAGCTTTCACCTAAAACCCTATTGAGACTTAAAAATCCAACCCTTTGTAGTGAGCCCTAAAATCCCTTTTATAGAACAAGGGAGAAAAAAAGTATTAGGCTCAATTACATTTACATTTCATTTCATTCCATTTAATTTGCACCAGAATTTAAGATGCTCTTAGTTAGTTACATGCACTCATTGCAAAAAATGGAAGAGCAAAAGACCAAATTCCACATCCTTTGCATGAAGACATGCCAGCTCCTCAAAAGGTAGAGTTTGTTTCAGCAACATTAAATCCTTGTTCTTGTTGACCAAAGAACATTCTCCATTCGCAACCTTATCATAAACTTGCATACTACCTAGAAGAAACCTACATTCCGCCAACGTTAGGAAGTCTAGCACTTCTCCAACACACTAGCCTAAACAATTCCCACATCAACACTAGAAACAAGAAATCACATGAATGTTGAATATGACAGTACTAGAAAAAATGCCATGGTGTCATAAAAAAAAATGGGGTAGAGTCATCACTTTAAGTTATTAGCCTCAGAGGATACTAGCCAATGTCTTGCTCATGGTGGAACTTAAGGAACCATCACCACCTCCTCGTCAGAGTCTTTAGAAGGCACTAGGGAGAGTGGATAATGGTCACACTCTAGATAAATGTCACCCTCACTATCTAAAGGGCTATTAGAAACCTCACTAGGAGAATTATATCCTCCTAGATAAGCCTTACAGTACTTGCACCTTTTATTTTCCTTCTTTTCATATTCCACCAACTTTTTCCCTTTGAACTTGACTAGCTCTTCTAAAATAGTTCAGCTCCTCAGGTTGTAATTACTCCTAATACCATACTTCTTGAATTTCCTATGTCCCCTTCTACTCTTTGGTGTATCAGGAGCTCCCTATGTCTCAATTTCATCTTCAGGAGCATTATCCTTAGACTCAAGCAAACTCAATCTCCTAGACCTTTAAACCAGCCTAACAGACTCTCCAAGCTTACTCATCTTATCAGTGATAAGAGCCAAAAAACCTTCACCAACTTTACTCTTGGATGTAATTTTAGAATGAAAAATATGGTCATTGGTCCTCCTTATATTGAGCCATGCAAGTGTGCCAACCATTAATACTCAAAGAAAACTTGAGCGTGCAAGCTGACAATAGTCTACTTTCATCTTTTTTAACCTTAACCGTTGATCATATTTTAAAAATAAATCAATGGATAGATTATTGGTGCAACTAATTATGAAAAAGTTTTAATTATACTTTTAATGCCTTTTCCTGATCAGAAAATCCTTGAGTAGATAAACATCCACTTTGTACACACACATACTTATATCATTTAAAAAATTTTGTGCTATAATCACCTACTTAACCATGGGAATTAATTCACTTGTATTTCTTCATAGCAGAACAATGGGGATTGATCCTAATTTGATCTCAAAATATTGGCTCATAGATTTCCATGCTTTATTTTTACCTTCCCACACATCCCAATAGCTGTTAGTACTGACGTCCGAACTCCCAAACATGTGCCTCAAAGAATAAACTTGAAAATGGCACTGTTTGGAAATAGTACCCTCTTGGCCAAATTTAGCAACCTTCCAACTTCATTAGAGTCCATCAAAGCCCTTTTAGAATGTCTACATGCTAGTTTCCCACTGCAAAATATGGCACATAGGCAAGGCCCTCACAAGATGGTGGGGAGCAGTCAAGATCAATCCACATCACCCATCATCAACCATCCATTTCCATCCTTACATAGCTATCACCATCACCCAAGCTTGATGGTTTTCTCAATAAGTAATAGGTGTTGCACCACTTTCTAGCCCGTGTAACTATCTTTCCTTACTACTTTAGATGGATGGGTGTGCGGGGAACAGCCCTAATGAGAAAACATGTTGAGGTGTTCATCGTTGATCTTTATCTGAACTATGTTTGCTAGCCTTCTGGAGATACAAGTCCCACCATTTGTTAGTAACATGTGGACATCGCCCACTAGCCCATGTGTTTAAACTAACATGAAATGAATCAACATGGGCACATGGGGAGTGGTCAAGATGTGGCCATGTCTTTAAAACTATGACCATTGATCTTCTTTGAATGGTGCCAACTACTAGGTTCACCAAAGATATTGGGCCCACCAATATGCTAGACATGTGGTTGAAGCCCATTAGCCCATGTGAATAAAATAAGAATAAGTAAATCAACACAGGTGCAAGGGGAATGGTTGGGATCATCTTCTAATGATTGAATGACCATCCTGAAATCCTAATTTTGCACATGCCCCAAAATTTAATCTTAAAAAGGGGCCAACTCTAAGTAGACGATAACTTGACCCATGAAGGATTTAAGTTATTATAAATTTTAGACTTCAACCATAGGAAAGATTAATATTGAGAAGGACTAAGGTGACCAACAAACCTAAAATCAAGGGGCCGGTAAAAATAATGATCTCAATGGCATAAGAGGTAACTTAGACAGCTGGAGAATGGGAATATCGGGTCAATGCGATTTTAAAATGACCAAGGGTTTTTCAAAGCTTGTAGCACAATTTTGAAGGGTTTTAAATCATAACACCCTAAACAATTTATGAGGAACACAACCCAAAGCCATACATAAGGGTCTACACTAAATTTTTCACAATTGTAGAATGGAACCAAGAATTTTTTGAGGGGTTCCAATAGTGGCTCCTATTTGGGACACATGCCTCTCGTAGGAATCGTGAGATCCCATAATCATGGGTGAAGTAGACCAGGCACAAAAGACAAAATCCAAAACAAACCAAAATATGTACAATTTTTTACACATGCCCCAAAAACCTAAAAAGGGAGATCCAATCTCCACTTCATTTGAAACCTTCTCCTAAGGTGAAAATTTGAGTATGCTCTCTACAATACAACCAAGCTTCAATTCCACTTTGGTGGTGCTAGGCCATTGAAACTTAGGGCTAATTCCTGCCCCTATCAAAAACCAATCTATTGAAAGAAATAATTTCCTTCAATCCACATTTATCTTTGCCATACCATTGCAACATGTATATGCTTCTTATTATGAGTAGGAAAATGTGGATATTCTTGCAGTCTTCCTAATTACAAACATTGTTACTAGCACTTATCTCAAATTTTTTGAATATATCATTGGCAATGTAATCTTGATTATTTTGTATTATATTATTAGGCACAAAATGAAAATTGTTTTCATCACATGAGATATATCTATACTGAAAATAACATTCTCTTCTCTGCATTTTATTGTCATGCTCCACTAAAACATCTCCCAACTGAACTAGGAATTGAAAGTATTCATATTCTTTCAAGTAATCAGCATCATGATACTCACCTTCATTTGCAAAATTTATATCAAATGTGAAATAGTCATATGTAACATCACCCAAAAGCTTATCAATGTGTTGCTTTGTTTGGTCAAGGCCAGATTCTAATCATGTATTAAGTGCATCATCAAAATTTTCAGCAAAAAGTGGATTTTTTCTACACCATTAAGGATTGTCATTTCTCATCTCTAGTGAAGATGAAGGCTCATCAAATAAAGGGTTTTCCTTTACATTTATTTTTGACATAAAATATTTAGTATCTTTATTATGAATATCTAGATCCTTCAAGTCATCTTTATCTTTAGAATCACAAAAGTCACTAGAAGAGCATACAAATAGATTTTCAACTTCGTCTAGATCTTCTACAAGTAACATCTCTGACTCATACTCTGAAAATTCTTCATAGGAAGAGAATTGTTCCTTCTCAGGAAAACATATGTTTCCACTATCATATTCCTCATTTGTCACAAAGAATTCAATCTTCTTATGAGGAAAAACTTGACTATCAGAGGAATGATCATGCTCAATGTTAACATCATTATTATTGCAACAAGGGAACTCATCAACACTGAAACTATGTTTAGAATATTCAAATTGATTGCACAATGTTATGTCTTCCATTGGACCACAAGTTTTGGAATCTTCAAAAGAATTAAGACCACACATTTATTTTGCTTTATCAAGGCATACATTTTCAATCTTTTCTCTAATCTGTTCTTCTTTATGTCATATCTCATTACTTAACACATATGGAGTAGCAAAATAATTACCATTGTAGTTTGAAAAAATAGTATTCTTTTTATGATCATCTCTATTTTTTTCAAAAAAATAAATGTATTCGCACATTGGGTCAAGCCTAACTGGTTTCAACTCCTTTGTTAGAGCACTCAAACCTGGTTCATAAGATTCATAAAATAAATCAATGCACACTAAATTTTTCAGGTATGTAGCATTCAGGAATTGAAGATAGAGTATCCTTAAATCTTGCATAAATATCATATGATGATCCCCATTCATGTCTTCTTATGCAATAGAGATCTTGAACAGGGGCTATGGGATTACAAATGCATGCAACTTCCCGAAGATCTACTTGGGAGTCTATGTGATCAATATTATGGAATGATGTGTAAACTAAAATAATAAGGGTGTGGGTGCTTTCACACTCATATTTACCTTCTAAATTACAGCTCTTATCAACATTTAGTGTCTTAGGGTAGTAAACACCTACAAACAAATAATTCCTTTGCATTCCATATTTTAAATTGTTTTCAATGTTCATGACCATCCCATATGCCTGATACAAAGTTTTAGGATCCTTATCTCTTAGAAAATAGCTCATCTCATTATCAAAGGCTCCCAAATAAAAAACCAAACATACTGCATCACTTAGTACCATACCTTTAGGAATATCCCTCAATGTTTTAGTGAATCTTCAATTAAATGTTGGGATTAGCTCATCTTCTTCTTTATCAATATTCATAAATTTATTAAGCATGGAACTAGCATTGATTCTTTCACAAAATTGCTTTGTGAATTCTACCTTGAACTTAGTCCAAGAAAAAATAGAGCAAGCTGGTAAATTAGAGAACCATTCTCTTACATCTCCTTTCAAATATTGAAAAAATAATCTCAAAATTACATCCTCATGATCTATCTCATAGTCATCAATTAGATTGTTAAATTCTTGCAAATGTTTATTTGCTGCTTCATTCTTTGTACCACTAAATATTGGTAAATATTCTCTTATGTTAGATGGAATAACATTTTCATAACCATTAATTCCAATGAAATTAATAGCTCTATATCTTTTAGAGTTAAAAATTCTCTTACAACCTGACTAGAGCTGATTACAAACCATGGTTGCACTAGGCATCGTACAAAGGTGTATATATTGATGAAATACTTTCTTATACCCTTACAAGCTTTTCATATCAACTTTTTAGTTACAAAGGTTTCATCCAAGTTCTTTTACAACAAATATTAAGCTTATATAATGCATATTTCTATCTTGATTTTCTTAAGATCTCATGAATGAATTTCTTCAGAAATAATTTATACTTCACCTCATAATAGATTTTGGAATCTAGTAATATAGAAATATACAAGTACAAATCACTACCATTCCCCCTCTCAGCGCTTATTCTTGAATCTTAAGGCTAGATGATATTCTATTAGAATTTTCTCCAGTTATTCCCCAACGGAGTCACCATTTCTGTAGGTCCTAGGAGGGACATTCCATATTGTGTTCACATGAGGTGTGTCCAGTTTATAACACATTTATACACAAATTTATTCATACATAATGCAAATAGTGTACTTCACTAAAGGTTTGGCAGAACTTTAAGCAAATAACTACCTATTTGCTAGGAAACTAGGGTAACTCAAACCCACACCATACTTGAAAAGATTTTAAATGAATGTTGTTCTTATTTTAAGTCTTAGGCTCAGTACACTAATTAGTTATTTTCATGCAAGATTTTCTAAAAAATAGATATATAACTACTAAATTTAGAGATAGGTGGACTAATTTCATAGTGCTTTCCATTTATGAAAACTCAGAATGCTTCAAAACAATCACTTCTTACAAATCCTATGCAATTCCTTACAAAATCTATAACTCTCCTTAATCATTTTAATCAACTCTTTGAGTTAAAGCTAAAAAAAAATCATACATTCAATCGAACAATTGAAGATAAATGATAACACCATTAGTATTTTCATTCATAACTTGTGAGAAAAATACATAAGAGAGTGTTTGTTTCTAGACTAAAATTTGTTTTGATATCGGTAATTTCTATAAAACCATTTTAATACTATTACATACAAGACTCATATCCAAGACAATCTACTGTTCTATTTATCCATACTCTTCATAAAGTTCCTTTTTTGAACTTAGCTTTCACCTAAAACCCTATTGAGACTTAAAAATCCAACCCTTTGTAATGAGCCCTGAAACCCCTTTTATAGAACAAGGGAGCAACAAGCACCGGGCTCAATTACATTTACATTTGATTTCATTCCATTTCATTTGCACCATAATTTGAGATGCTCTTAGTTAGTTACATGCACTCATTGCAAAAAATGAAAGAGTAAAAGACCAAATTCCACATCCTTTGCATGAAGACATGCCAACTCCTCAAAAGGTAGAGTTTGTTGCAAAAACATTAAATCCTCATCCTTGTTGACCAAAGAAGATTCTCCATTAGTAGCCCTATCAAGAGCTTGCATGTTACCTAGAAGAAACCTACACGCCACGAACATTAGGAAGTTTGGTACTTCTCTAACACACCAGCTTGAAAAATTCCCACATCATCACTAGAAAAAAGAAATAACATGAATGTTGGATAGAATAGTCAACAAAAGGGCCATGGTGTCATCAAAAAAAAAAAAATGGGGCAGAGTCATCACTCTAATTCATTAGCCTTAGAGGACACTAGCCTGTGTCTTGCTCATGGAGGCACTAGAGGACCTATCACCACATCCTTGTTAGAGTCTTCAAAAGTTACCAGGGAGAGTGGATAATGATCACACTCCAAATTAGTGTCACCCTCACTATTTGAAGGGCTATCAGAAACCTCACTAGGAGAATTACATCCTCCTAGATAAGCCTTATGATACTTGCACCTTTTATTTTCCTTCTTTTCATATACCACTAGCTTTTTCCCTTTGAACTTGACTAGCTCTTCTAAAATAGTTTGGCTCCTCAAGCGGTAATTACCCCTGACACCATATTTCTTGAATTTCCTATGTCCCTGATAGGGAAGGGGGTTGGAGGAATCAATCATAGATTCCTGCTCTAGATCTTGCTTGCAAGACCTCCTTGGTGTTTTGCTTCACCACATTAACCTATAAGACCCTTCTCATGTTTAGGTACCCTTGGTTCTCCTAGACAACCCCACTACTATCACAAATTAACCAACCAAGTCAATCTTGGTGCAATAACTCTAACTCTTCCTTAGCCTTTAATCTACCCTAAAGACTAACTATATCTCCAAAGTTTGAACTTTGATTTGCAGGGGTGTGGAAGTGTTTCAATTCATTGAAATCCATCTAATTTTGATTCTTGAGTATCCTCCTAGCTCCATTTCTTGGTCGCTTTCATCAAACCCTCATTTAGGGTTAAAAAGGCTACTAGCCTAAGAGCCCCAATTAGGTCTCCTTCTCCGAGAAAACTGGTTGACTCTCAATTTCTCCAAAGAACGCCCAATCTTTCTTTGAGGTTCTTTTTTAAAATGGACACCTCTTAAGGGTTTTCGAGGTCTTGGGTCTTAACTGCCCGTACAACGCCTCCACTTGAAAATGGACAAAAACTACGGTTTTTAAGCCCTTTCTTGCTGCTTTCAATCTGCTAAATGTTTCTCACACCAGATGGACTGATGGAGTTTCCTCTTGAATATTAAGTCTTGGCAAGACTCACATCTAACTTTTCAAAAATGAAATTCAACAAAATTCCATCACCCCTGCAAGTTATGTGCTCTGCACTCCTTGTCTTCCCTAGTCGGACTCTTCCTGGCTCGCCTAGGGCAAGACTTTGTCAATAGCTCTTGTGTTCACACAAACCCTAAAACCTACCATATTTACACACATGGAGTCTAGTCACTATTCCCAAAGGGCCATACAATTTATATGGTGGGAAAGTGAACTAAATCTCCATTTGCTCAAAACTGTCTGGATCAAACCAACAACAGGATGAAATCAAAACTATTTACAAATAGAGATTGTAATTGAATAAAGAAGCTAATTAATGTCACAAAAAGCTTGGAAATCTACCACACTACATTCTACCCAAGTTATAGTGCCAGGATTAATCCATTAAACCTCACTGCAAAGCAAAAATCAGAAAATTCACTCTAAAACACACTGTCTTTTATTGAATGCAAAAACTCCAATCAAAGTAAAATGCTTCCAACCCTGCTCACAGGTCAAGGCACACCTTATATAAGGTTCCTGAATCAATTATCCTCCATTGGTCGGACATGTAAGTTACTTTGTGGTAAAGTTGCCAAAATGCAACATTTTGCAACTTTTGCCAATTCCTAGTAAACCAAGTAAAATGATTTTCTAAATTCATCCACCCTTCCTCAATTTCAATCCTAGAGATCAAACACGGGTGCTATCATAATAGTGGTTTACAATTCCTGAGAGGAATGAATTTTAGCTGAAATCACATATTTTTAGAAAATATAATGATTTAAGCCTTAAAAAGTTCCATTTTAAGGATTCTAATTGAAGAGGGTTTGATCAAATCACCTTAGATCAAACCCCCTTGGATAGAACCTCGCTAGTTTTAAACCATACCTATAAATGCGTCTCCTTTACACAAATCAAAATGCTGATAAAAAATCACTTTTGATTTAGATTTTGGGGGATCAAATGAATTCATTTAAAATTTATTTCAAATGATTATGGTATTCCTCATAACAAGCTATCCAATGAATATAATTTTAATATGTTTTGGTTTTGTTATGTATTTGTTTTTAAGTTTTATTAAACATAGGTTTTCATCGAAAATGAATTTCTTTGTTCTTCACATGTGGAAAAATAGAAGATTATCAAAAAAAAAAATTGAAAATATGAGTGCACCAGATATTGAATTCCTTGATCCAACAAAAAAAATAAAATTAAATTTTGACATATACAAAAAAAATTACGCGTTATACAGTCGCACTGTGTCTGAATTGTAATTTGTTTGACTTTGAAACTTGATTAAGGAAAAAATATTCAATAAAAAACTATCTAACCAAGTGGAAGCACTAGATATCTGAGTTACAAATCTAAATTTGAAAGAATTAGAATTTTATCCTTCATGGAAAAAAAGTTATACGTTATACGGTGTGCGTCACTTTTTTAAAATGTTGTTTTCTGAAAAAATTCTATTTTCGTGGGAGATGGAAAAAGAAGTGCAATTTGATTTCAAAAGTTTTGAAAAAAATATTTTTAGAATCTACAAATAAAATTTGATGAGACTCTAGTTTGCACCATCTTCAAATTCCTCATAGTTTAGTTGCTATAGGTGCCTGAATGTGAAGATTTAGTTAAAAATAATAATTTCAGTGTCCGGTTTGGCCAAAAATTGTAAACCACTATTATGGGATCACCCACAGATCCTTAAACTAACTTCACTATTCAATGGTCAACATGACCTTCAAAGTAACACATCAAAACAAAAATTCATTCTAGACTTCCCAAATGCTTGGTGTTACCTAGGTGCTCCTGCACTAGTCCCCTTCTACTCTTTGGTGTATTAGGAGCTCCTTGTGTCTCAATTTCATCTGTAGGAGCATTATCCTTAGACTCAAGAAAAATTATTCTCCTAGACCTTTGAACTAACCTAGAATACTCTCCAGACTTACTCATCTTATCAGTGATAAGAACCAGAAAAACTTCACTAAATTTGCTCTTGGATTTAATTTCAAAATGAAAAAAATGGTCATTGGTCCTCCTTATATCAAGCCATACAAGTGTTCCAACCATTAATACTCTAAGAAAACTCAAGAGCACGAGGTGACAATAGTCTACTTTGATCTTATTTAACCTTAACTGTTGATCATGTTTTAAAAATAATTCAATGGATAGATTATTAGTGCAACTAATTATGAACAAGTTTTAATTATGCTTTTAATTCCTTTTCTTGATCAGAAACGCCCTGAGTAGATATACATCCACTCTATACACATACATACTTAGCGTCATTTAAAACTTTTCGTGCTATAATCACTTGCTTACCCATGGGAATTAGTTCACTTATATTTCTTCATAGTAGAACAACAGGGATTGATCCTGATCTGATCTCAAAAGATCGATTCGTATATTGCCTTGCTTTATTTTTATGTTTCCACTTGTACCAATAATTGTCAGTACTGATAGCCAAACTCCCAAACATGTGCCTCAAAGAATAAACTTGAAAAATGGTGCCATTTGAAAATAGTAGCCTCTCGACCAAATTTAGCAACCTTCCAACTTCATTAGAGTCCATCAGAGCCCTTTTATAATTCTATGTGTCACTTGCCTACTGCAAAATATGGCACATAGGGAGGGCCCTCACGGGATGGCAGGGAGTGGTCAAGATCAACCCATGTCACCTACCATCAACTGTTGATTTCCTTCATTATGCAACAATCACCGTCATCCAAGCTTGGTGGGTTTCGCAATAAGTAACAGGTGTCGCACCACCTGCTAGCCTATGTAACTATCTTTCCTTACTACTTTAGATGGATGAGCACATGGGGAATGACATCAATGAGTACACATGTTGAGGTGTTCATTGTTGATCTTTATCCAAAATATGTTCGCCAACCTTTTGGAGATACTAGTCCCACCATCTTTTAGCAACATGTGGCCATCACCCGCTAACCTGTGTGTTTAAAACAACATGAAATGACTCAACACGGGCGCACATGGAGTGGTCAAGATGTGGCCACGTCTTTAAAACTATGACCATTGATCTTCTTTGAATGGCACTAGTTACCTTCACCAAAGAGACTAGGCCCACCAATACGCCAAACATGTGGCTAAAACCCGTCAGCCTGTGTGAATAAAATAAGAAGTAAATTAGCAGGGGCACACAAGAAATGACTGGGATTAGCTTTTGATGATCGAATGACCATCATGAAATCCTAATTCTGCACATTCCTCAAAAGTCAATCTTAAAAAGGAGCCACCTCTAAGCAGACGAGAACTTGACCCATAAAGGACAAAGGCTAAGGATTTAAGTAATTATAAAGTTTAGACTATCATCATAGGAAATATTAATATTGAGAAGGACTAAGGTGATCGACATACCTAAAATCAGGGGGCTGGTAAAGGGTATGTGTAGGATCATCATGGAAAAAACAAGCCCTTAAGTGGCAAAAAAATCAGAAAAATCAGAGTTAGACAACTTGAAATAAAAATTTGAATAAGTTACCTATATTATTTCAAAAACATGTAAGAATAGAATCTGTAGAAAATTGAATGAATTATCTAAACTACTAGGTTTATTTTAAAAAAAAAATCTATTTGGCAAAAATTTGAAATTTCAATGCAGTAGTACTTAAATTTTAGGGAAAAAATAAGAAGTAGGTGTCTGTCTAACCACCCTAACCACAATAAAATGATAATATTTTTTTATAGTATTTTACATATAAGTAGGGGACTCATGTCTGGATGTGATGCCTATTTTTTTGTAATTTTTTTCCAAGTAAATAAAATTAATTATGATTTTTTTATTACAACTTTTAAAAAATATAAAAACGTGTATATCTTACCACATTAACTTGGTCAAAACTTCATGAAATTCAATTTTTTTTTAATCCTATGGTATACAAAACATAGAATGTGACACTTGTTTCCGATTCAAAAAATGTGATACCGTTTGAAAGCTATAAATTTTTTTCAATCAACTTATCAATCAAGACATTAGTCATAATTCAAATAGAAAATGAATAAGAATTATTTATTAAATTCAAAGTAAAGCATAATTTATATTGGTCGAAAGTTGAGAATCTCTTTTAAAAACCCTTTTCATTTCATCAATTTTGGGTAGAAAAGAAGTCATCAGCCACATACCCTACAAATACCCATCATATTGCCACTTTTTGGCCCATCATGATCCTGTACATACCCTAAAAATAATGACCTCAATGGCATAAGAGGTAACTTGGAAAATTGAAGACCGAGAATATCAAGTCAATGCAATTTTAAAATGACCAAGGGTTTTTCAAAGATTTTAGGCCAATTGTGAAGGGTTTTAAATCCTAAGACCCTAAAACATTTATGAGGAACACAACCCAAAGCCATACACAAGGGTCTGAGCCAAAATTTGCACAATTACAAGTAGAATGGAACTAAGAATTTTTTGAGGGGTCCAATCAGTCTTCATGGCTCATCATAGGATGGATATAGGGAAAGAACAATACCAATTAGTTCCATACCAATCCGCACCTAGGTTTGATGCTTCTTCAATTCCTTAGATAGAACCCACACATTTCATTAGACATCAGACTTGGGACCTAATTGAGGTTGATGTGGTTCACTCCTAATAATTGGAGCTAGTATATAATTAGTATCTAAATTTAGTTGAAAATCAAGGGGAATGGATGATGGAGTGAGGAGTTAGAGAAGTAGATTTAAGAATCAGTTAGACATTTAATAATGAATAAGACTATAATGGCTTGTGAACCAATAGGTGCAGCCTATGGATCTTGTTGTAATCTACATTTGAGTACCTGCCTACGAGAAAGTATGTTTTGTGTTTTTCAATAATTAATTTTCATGTTACTTTGATTATCTATATTGTGTTGGACTCTATTACAAGGCTAGAAATTCCATTTCGAACCCTCCATACTTGATTGCATCAATTGGTATCAGAGTGAGATTTGAATCCTTTGGGAGCACTTATTCCAAAATATTATTGTGTGGATAGATTAATTAATTGAGAAAAACTATGGATTTTGTTAGCAAAGCATTCAATTGTGAGGCAGTTGTAACCTCATAACTAGACTGCTGACCTAATTTAGTGAAACGAAGGGATATAGGTGTTCCAAATCTTTTATGAGATGGAACAAAGAGGGTTTAAGGCCTCCTATTTCACTTAGTGCATTCAAGGAAACCTTAGAGATCTCAATCCAAGGATGAAATGAGGGAAATAGATCTTGCAATAAGGTTTCCTAGGGTGTGATTAAAGACTAAAATGAGGTTCACCACCAAGCTAGGGCTTGGAAAGACAAGTAACACACAAAACCTAATGATATGAAAAGCTTAAATAAATGATCTAAAAATGAATGCAAATCAAAATAGTAAACTGGGAAATTAGAGAAGTGCACCTGGAAACTTGTAGAAGCTTGAATGAAGATATGAAATGCTAAAGATGTTGATTTTAATGCTCACTGTGACCCATACACTAGGCTAGGTGATTTAGTCCTAGATTAGTGTTTTTGGGTAGGAAAAAAAATATGGCAATGAAAATTCTAGAACTCTTGAAATCTAGAAAAAACATTGTACTAGGACTCATACACCACAAGTGGCATATTAGTCCTACTCATATTTTTTTGAAGGTCAAGATATAAATCTACTTTTCTATCTCTACTCTTTCTTCCAATCCTAATTTCTGGGCTTGAAATGCTGAATTCTGCTATAGGTGTCTTTTAGTCATGTTGTAAACAAGGTGACAAATTTGAAAAATTTGAAAATTTGAAAAATTATTTCCAATCTTTCTCTTCAATATATCTCCAACCTAGATCTACAAATCACACACTAAAGAGAGGGAAAAATGTTGTTTTGTTAGTAGAAAGGGGTTTTCCTTGGTTAATCCCCATTTTGGTAATCAAACCTTGAAATGAAATGAAATAGAATGAATGATGAATAAACAAATTTCTATGTTTCAACTCACCAAACCCTTGAATAGGATGTTGCAAACATGTATGAAATGGCTAGCATTAATGTGGATCTTGACTCTTGCTTAAATGATATGGATCTTGACTTAAATGCTTTCTTGGATCATGAAACCCTACATCACAATATTCTAGATGTTCAACATGGTGGTCACACCCATTTCAAAGTACAAATAATTTTGATATTCCAAATTTTGAATGGACTATTGATGTAGATGTTGTGGATGATTGTTTATCAAAAATTGAAAAATATTTTCTTGTGAATTAATTTTTTGATACTAGGTAGATTGCCTTTACCCTCCTTAAGGTTGAATGCCATGTGAAGCAATCATGGGAAGATAAGTTGTTGACAAAAGGGTTTCTAGTGGCATAGAGTTGGATAGAAATATAGATGATAGCCCCACATGGAGATAATTTTTGGAATATATCAAAGAAGAATATTATCTCGAAGACACATATGAGGATACATATATGTAGTGGAAAATGCCCCAACAAAAAAAAAAGGATCAATCTATTCAAGACTATACCGACACCTTGCATTATTTATTTATAAATCTTCATATCCAAGACCCATAAAATAATTGAGTTATGAAATATCGTACTGGACCATGTAAAAGTAATCATACATTAGATAATATTTAATTAATCTACAATTAATTTTTATTCTACTTTATTTATTCTCATGCACTTAAGCTAAACTTAAGAGTGCCTTTTTTTTCTATTAACTAAAGAGATATTATTAGATCATTCTTTCTCATCACATAGGATGATGACATTTGTCATGATATAATCCCTTTATCAGTTAGGGTTACTCTTATAAAGCACACTCTCTCTTTGTATTCTATTATTTTTTAAGTCTTTTCTTCTTGTGGAATAGAAAATCTTTGTTTTTCAGAGCTCTTACATGGAAAGTTTTTTGTTCAATTTGATCCTACATCTCATGCTATTCACAAATCTAATTGGCTGCATTGATATATCCAAACTAAATCATCTTTCTTGAATACTGTGACACTTGGAACTACCTACAAATATGTAATAAATATTGAGGATAAGCTTAAGAAAAAAGGGAAAAATAATTATTTGGGAAATAATAGATTGAAGGGGGAAGGTAGCAGCAATAAGTTCTCAAGAAGGAGAACAACAATTTTTTGTTCCCTCAATCACCCACATTGAGCACGGGTGGCAAAAGTTAATTGAAGGATACAAGTATTTGGTGTGATATTCATAAAATTTCTATACATAAAAAAACAATTCAGCCCAACTACTAAAATAATGATGGAATAAATACAAAGTTATAATAAGATGCTATTGTTTTGTCTATAGAACCTCTTGAGAAAAAAGATAACAAATAAATAATTGAGGAAAACACTTATGATATTATTGCCACTGCTAAAATTATTCCTCGAGACAATGAAAAATTTATATTTCATTCATATATGTGGGTAAATGGAAAGGACCTACACTTCATTATTGATAGTGGTAATCAAAATAATTTTATCTTTGATGAGGCTATTAAGAGATTAAATCCATAAAGAATACCCCACTTGTAAACATACTCTACGGACTGTGTGAGCTAGGGTTGAGATATCCATGTAAGAAAATAATTTTTCTTATCTTATTATATCAATCCATTCAAAGATAAGGTCATATTTCGTGTAGTACCATTAGATGTGTGTGATGTGATCCTCAAAAAACCATACATGTATTAGAATCACATTGTTTATTATTCCACACCACAAAGTGTTGTAAGTTGGGAAAACATAAGTATCAAATACTTGAGTTAAGTCCTATAAAACATACATCTTTAACTTTATTATAAAATAGTGTAGGTTTTTTATTTCTCAAATTGGAGCTCTTATGCTGCTAATGATTCAAATTGAGGAGGCAAGGTCAGTGGTAGGTAATACTCATACCAAATACACTACCACCACTCTTCAATGAAGGAACATGGAGAAAATTTTGACAAGTTATGAGAATGCATTCACTTCACCAATATGAGCTCTATTATATTTTAAATCCAAGCATTCAATTAATATAATTATAGGGACACCATGATGAAATGGGTCACTATATCTAGAAGATTAGTTTTGGAGAGTGATGAGATTAAGTGAAAAATTAAAGAGTTAATTCAAAAGGGTCATATTCATAAAGTTTCTTCACCAGGTGGGAGTCTGATTGTTTTCGCTAGGAAGAAGGATGGATCATGGAGTTTATGTATTGATTATCGAGCATTGAAAAGAATAACTATGAAGAGTGGGTATCCAATCCATTGGATTGATGATCGTTTGGACTTGTTGAGAGGGGATAAGTTTTCACTAAGATTTTTCAATTGAAATCAAGATACCACAAAGTGCTAATTGATCCAACAAATATTCAGAAAACTTACTTCAAACCCAAAGAAGGACTATTTGAGTGGTTGGTGATGGGTTTTAGGATAAAAAATTCCCCTACCACTTTCATGTTAATGATGAATGATATTCTTAGGCCTTTCACTATCTCCTTTTTTTTGTTCTATCTAGATCACATACTCATATTTAGTAAGACATGGAATGAATATCTACAAAATTTTGAATAGGTGCTCTCAATTCTACAAGAAAAAAAAATCTATGCCAATAGAGAAAATTGCTCATTTAGACTAGAAAAAATTTAATGTTTGGAATACATTATGGATAGTGAGGGTGTTCATGTTGATCCTAAAAAGATACAAGTTACCAAATATTAGACTTCTCCTAAAAGCATACAAAATTATGATGTTTTCTAGGGAGGATTGAACACAAATATACCTAGAGGGGGGTGAATCAGTATATACTTAAGTTCTGATTTTACTCAATGCACCAATGAATAATTAAAGAATCATTAATGAAATCATAAATAAAAATGAACACAATCACATAAAATAACACAAAAAAAATTACATGGAAACCCTAAAGGTGAAAACCATGGTGAGAAGAGCTTCTTGGATCTACTATCCAAATCTAGCCTCACAATGAAATTCAAATGTTACTATAAATTTGCAAGAACCAACCTATTGGAGACACAAATCCGCAAGCCAAACTAATAAGAACCAACCTATTAAGAGGCACAAACCTCACAAACAAAACACCAAATCAATGAACCTGATGCACCAACCTCACATGAGTTGTGGCACCAACCATAGAGTTCTTCACAAATGATTACATAGCAGTTTAAAGAAATTTTTCTTTCATGAAGCTTATAAAGAGATATTGTGATTCTACTTTGTCAATTTCATAGCCTCATGGGAATACATTGCTCTATATCACACAAATATTATTTTCCCTAAAATATTCAACATGTAGTGTAGACACATAGAATGTATTGTTACTCGCACACTCAATGAATCAAAGCAATTTACTTAAATATCTCTTTGGGTTGATAGAATATAGTACAATTTTGGCTAGGAACAAAACTTAGCAACTTTGGTGTAAACCAAGTCATCCTATAGAAATTATTAATACTTGCTACCAAGTTGGCCTATGCAATTGAAATTTAGGTACAAGAGCTAACCATTAACATGTTTGAATTAGTGTCGTTGATCTTCAATCTTTAGGGGAAACACAAATGGTGCAAATTTAAATCGAGATACCTCTAACGGGTAAATATTTCACAACTATTGAGAATGTAAATACCACATTCAAAAGTATCTCAACATACATCACCATGAACATGCATCAATCTTATAGAAATCCGTAGAGCTATCATTGAAAAGTGTTGGACATGTGTTATCATTTCGTGCCCTCATAGTACTTTCTCTCATATTTCCTTTTCTTACCATAGACACAAATAATATGGCCACATTTTAACATTTTGACCCCCCACTGTGCTCTCTCTTCTCTTTCCCTTTCTTTTTTTAGACAATCAAAACATTCCCATGTGTCAACATTCTAATCTCCCACAACGTTCTCTCTCATCTTTCCCTTTCTTCTTGTGGAAAAGTAGAACACAACCATATGTCAACATTCTAAGCTTTTGCAAAAACTTCTCTCTTTTTTGCAAATGCACAATAGTTGTCTGATCTAACATTGGTCCAATTCATCCTGGACATGTGTCAACCTTCCATTGCACCACATGAATTTTTCCTTTCTTTCCTTTTTACTTGTGGGCATGCAAAATGCTACCATGTATGTTGACCACCTAAAACATTGCATAATTTTTTCTTTCCTTTTCTCTATAACAACACCACACAACTATAAATAGGACTAGCCATAACTAATATGGATAAGTGAACACACAACATGTGTCATATCCACACATTTTTTTTCCTTTTTGGGCCCATCTTTTATTCATGTCACCTATCCACAATTTTGTAGGACTTTCTTTCTTTCTTCTCTCTCTTCGCATGAGCTCATAGAATATTGCCACTTGTCACCATTCCATGCAACCAAAATACCAAAACTAGGGCTTGTCATTTCTCTTGTGGGTGAGTAGAAGTGTGTCATTAGTCCCACTAAAATCATCAAAAATTACTACTAATGTAAGGAATTTAGGCTTAAGAAAAATATTTTGGAATAGAGGCAAGTGGTGCACAAGGTTGATAAACCAAAGATGCCTAAGGGCTTAAGTTGTAACTTAAGCAACCGAGACTAGCCTAGAGAAAGAAAAAACAAATTAGAAGATAAAGTACATGCCCAATCAAAAAACTTAGGGTTTTGGAGAATTAGGGAAAAAACCCTAGCCAAGCATGAAACCCTAACCCTAATGTTATCCAAAGAGATCAAAACTACCATTTTGCATGTAGAAGCTATTTCCAAGCCATGAGCAGACATGAAAAAACCATAACAAGTAGGAATCTCCCATTATATAGAGCTTTGACATCAATGAAAATAATTTTCAATAGAGTGGATAATTTTTATTAGAGGCATGTCCTTGTATTTTCATACTTGGCTTGACCTATGAACCAAATATTCAAAGGAGGTAAAGCTAGATTTGTTTGGATACAAGTGCAACAAAGATAATTTATAGAATTGAAGAAAATATTATGTTCAACACTATTATTGGAACTTCCAAACCTAAAAAATCCTTTTGAAATTGAGATAAATACCTTTTAGTATTCTCTTGGGGTATTTCTCACACAACATGGCCATTTAGTGGCCTACAACAATAAAAAATTCTTTGATGCAGTATACCAATACATTATATATGACAAAGAAATATATGCTATTATGTAATCCTACAAGAAATATAAGCACTAAATTTTGGGAAATGATAATATCATTCATATGGACCACAAGCCCTCGTAATTTTTGTAGACATAAGGGATTTTGTACAATGATAGATATCAAAGATGGTTAGCCTACTTGTAGAATTTTTACATCAATATTTACCACAAGAAGGGAAGCAACCAAAAGGTTATATATTCTTGAGTAGACCTTTGGTTGTAGCACTAACCGAGTTGTTAGATTCTTGGGCCAACAAACAACAACTTGGACCAAATTGTATGTAAATGATAATGATTTTTTTGATGTCTACAATAGTCTCAAAGAGGATAAGACATACCTTTGTTTTTTAAATTCATGCTGATATTATTTTTCATATGGACCACATATTTGTTCCTATTATGGAACAAAAAAATATGATGTGAAAATCACACTATATTTGTGTTGGTGGACACTTTGGAAACCATTTTTGTTCTTCAAAGGTATTTTTATTAGCAAAAAATTTAGCATGATGTTCATTCCTGTATTTATTATTGTACAACATGTTCCATTGTGAAGCCTACAAATTGTAAGGAAAGAATGCATATGCCTCTTCCTACCATTGGTTGACTTTGAAAATCAATCTCAATAGAATTCATATTTGGTCTCCTTACTACCAAATACAATCATGGTTATGTGTATGTGGTGGTAGACAAGTTTTTGAAAGTAGTTATCATGGTTTCCTACAAGAAGAAGGTTTCAGTGGAAGACATTGCAAATCTTTTGTTTTCTCATCTCTAGGATCACTTTGGATTGCTACATAGTATTATCTCTAATAGGGATAGAAAATTCAGTAACAATTTTTGGTCTACACTTTAGGCTACTATGGACACCAAGGTCACTAAGTCCACTACATTCCATCCATAGACAAATGGGTAGCTTGAGGTGATGAATCATGTGATAATTCACATTTTGTAAATGTATCATTCTAAAAAATCCTTGAACATAGGATGAAATTATACTATATCTACAACTTATCTATAGTTGTATAATACATGATTCCATAGGGCACAAACCCTTTGAGGTATGTCTTGAATACCAACCACTAGCTCCCTTATATGTTGTAGTTCCAACCATGAATAATAATCTATCACCACATTTAGAGAAGGAGATTGAAAGATCATCCAATTTTTATAAAAAGATTCACCATACATAGTAGTAGGTTCATGAGATACTATAGTATAAACTAGAAATACAAGGAGCGACATGATCAACATCATATACCTCATAATTTTTAATTTAGTGATAAAGTTTGGCTCCATCTACAGAAGGAGAGACTTCAAGGACCACATCAAAATAATTAAGCTCTTTAGTATGATCCATACACTATACTCAAACAAGTTGGTGATTATGGTTTTGAACTAAATTTACCTCCACTTTTGGGGCTACATCCCATATTTAATGTTTAATTGTTGCACCCATACTTTCCAATGTTGTTGAATACTTCAACTATTGCTGAGAAAATTCAAAATGTGGAACTGAATTTAGAGAAAATTATTATAGTTGAAAATGATCATATTATTGAGGTTCTTGTAAAGTATCTATGATAGAAAATCCCTCTCTATTAGGTTGTTCATGCATGACAACTCCCTCACTAAAGAAAGTACTAGAGTTTACCTAGAGAGAAAATTTCTTCATGTTTTCCTCATCTATTGTAGAGCATTAATGCAATGGATCTCATTGCCTCTGAAGGGGGAGGAATTATTTGGATCACTTTGGAGGTGTTGGCACAAGTAGGTATGGAAAAATATCAAAAAATTCAAAATTTTAGTATTTTCTATATTTTATTAATTCACATTTTTGGAGGCCTTCAAAGTAGAATTTGACCTCAAAATTATTGCTGATCCTCATTTTTAAGGGATTGAAATTATAGCTCTTGTATATATTTCCATCAATGTAAGCAATCTTCTAGATTTTGATCAACATACTGCAATTTATGACCCTGCCAAGTTGGGGTACCTAAATTAATATGTTTTCTTTTTTTAAATAGTTTTGTTAGTTATTTCCTCATATCCAATTGTTCATTTTGAATTCAAAAGGTTGTGGTGACTATTATGATATCTTGAAATTATATATATCTCATTTTGGTTTCAATAAAAGGCTAATTTTAGAGGCAAGCACATCCTTTCACAAGATTGTCATTTTGTCCATTCATATTCTCGCAATACTATAGGTTTTTCACAGAAAGTATTGTTAATTGAATTCTTAATTGAATTCAAATTATCTTTGGATAGCTCAAACCTTACTTACTCTACCATCTACATCCCTTATACACTATCATTCCATCTCATACATATTTTCCCACCATCAATTCACAAGGACACTCCAATTTGTGTGGGTCATTTTATTCCTTTCAAACCTAGTTCTTGGAGCTCCCTCCTCTTTATTATCCTATCACAAATCCATCATCCATATAATAAATCCCTCTATCTCATATCCAAGGAATCCATCAATCCTTACATCTTTTACAAATCCTTGGTTCTCCATTGTCATTGGTTCCTATCCATTCCACTAACCTAACCATAATATCCTACATGCAATCTCATCATATACTCCATGCAATCATATCATATCCAATCAATTTATCCTATCTCCATTCATCCAATAAAAAAACTTCAAATCTAATCCATGTAATGCAATCAATTTTAATCCATGCAATCCAATCTTGCAATTTGGCTCATCATCCAAAATAATCCATTGATTTTAATCTAAATTTGCTGATTTAATCCATGGGTCAAATTTGATAAAATTATCATGATAAGGATGTATCCTTCCCAATATTATTATTTTTCTCATCATTAATATTTCTATCATCTTCATCAATCAATCAATAAATCAATTGGCTTTCAACTTGACTAGGGATACAAGATTCCTAGTTTGTTTTTTGGGAGATTTTTGTGCATGCTTTCTTGTTGCTTATGAGTGGTATCATTTTTTAAATCCATCATGGTCTTTGCATCATATTTCTATAGGGGAATCATGGTCTTCCATATCATGGTATCATAAGGCATATGTTTTAATTTGAAAATTTTTATTAAATACTTGACACACTATCATCATGGTTCCTTATACCTTGGTGCATAACATCAAGTACAATATTAAATCTAGGTTTCTTATACCATTGCAATATAATTCCTATCCATGATCCCTATCTCCTCTCATCCTTTACCCTTTAACTCTCCCATCCATTCCAAGCACACACATGTGTTCTTGGAACCCACTTGTCTTCTTAAGGAGGCATAACACTATATCCTCTTCATCATTCCTAATCCTACTAGTAATTGGAGCATTATGTCACTAGTTCTGATCCTTGCTTACCCACTATATTTTTTTGTTCTTCTATACAATGTTACTCCTTATAGTCATGATTTAATATCAAAGAGGGGAAAAAATAAAGAGACTTAAACTAGCTAATGATTGACCAAACTTAATCTCACCTTTTTTTAGTATTGTTACTTTACTAGGCCTACGTGCACCTTTTATTAGTTTTATGGTCTATCTTGTCTATGCTTGATGGGTCGTCGTTACTTTTGGACTTGTTGGTTGATCTAGCCTAGTGGCCTATTATTCTCGTTGTGTGGTGGTTGGACTTTCTAACTTTATGGCCTAACTTTTAATGCTTGTTTGAAATGGATTCAAAGTTTTACACACCATTAAAATGATTCAAGGGTTTGACTAAGGCTAAACCCCTTACATAGAGAACTCCAATGATATATATATATATAGTGGCATAGAAAATTGGACACTCTTGAGAAAAGAGAAAATTTCACTCTTAATTTGGACCTACTTTTGAGTAGCCTTGCATTAATAATCCTTAAAAACAATATTTATAGGCCCCTAAGACCTATTATTTTTTATTTAGAGGCCCATTTCACTTAAAAATCATATAAATCTTGAAAAATAATACTTCATTCATATCCTGAAAGCCCACCTCCAAAAACCACTAGTGGGACCCATACGCCACCTTAGGTGAATGAGTCCCCTCTTGTGGGACCCATTCACCAAGGGTGGTGAATGAGTCATTTTTAGGGAAAATTTCAACTTTGAGTGGGAATTTCACCAATTTAATTCAAATTTTCATTGGATGTTAGCCTCTTAGGTCTAGATAACGGGAAAATTAGGTATTGATTCCTATAAATACACATTTTAGGTCATTTTTCATACCTCTTAGTGATTTTTACAAAGAAAATTCAAAAAGCCAAGTGTTGAAAATCTTCCATAAGAAGTTTTATTAGAATTTTTACAACAAAAATGAAGCTTTAGGGCAACAAACTAGGGTTTTTATAGGTCTTCAAGCTCACTTCTCATTCAATATACAACATTTCAAAGATTTGATTATGGATTCCTATGGAGAATCATGGAGAAATCTAGGTTGAGGAGATGCAACTAGCCATGAAATCACACCTAAAGACTTGTTTTCAAAGTGATTCCGTCTTCCATTTTCTCTCTATCTTTAGGGTTAAGGTTTGCATAAAATTTTCATGTCATTTACATTCATTTGAGATGTTGTAGGGTTTCTAGGATTGAATTATTGCATCATTCAAATCACATTTACTCATCTTATTCTAGCACATTAGAATAGGGTTTTGTCTTACTTTATATTTTTCTAGTCTTAGGCACAATTAAGGCTAGAGTTTTATGTAGATTTTATCTAGTCAAGGTTTAATTTCCAAATTAGGGGTTTGACCAAGGAAAACCCCCCATTAGACAAAAAATTTTAAGCTACTATGCAGGTATTTTCAGAGATTAAGATTTCGGTTCCCATCAAGAAGTGTTGTGTAGGTGACAAAGTATAGGTTTGAAGCTTGGATTTGCAAAAAGCAAAAAATGAATGATTCTCCATGGATGGATAATGAGTCCCATTAGAAGTTTATATTAGAGCTAAATACAAATTCTAGTACCCATTTGGCAAAAACTAGATTTTGGGCAGAAACCCTGACTTGGGACTGATTTGCCCAAGGTGGCGAATGAGTCCTAGTCAATCAAAAAGTCAACATTTTTAGTTTTTTAGAGTAGTTTCCAGTCTCCATCAGAATTACATGTACACATATTTTGAGTTACAACTTTTTGTTTGGTTCTATTTTCATTTTTTTTCATCTTTTTAAGCCTTTTGCAAACATCACTATGTTTTCAAACACTTCATATTTGTTAGGTTTTGCACAAATAATCAATCAATTTTATCAATTTTTTGCATTTAGATCATTACATTTAGGCATAATTCCATCATACTTACATTATTTTGAGTGAACCACCTCATTTTTTGGCCTATCTCTCTCCTTTTAGGTGAAAAACCCTAAGAGAGCAAGAGAATACATAGCCCCCAAAAATTGACTGCTCATTTTGGTAAACCTACATATTGAAAATTATCTCTTTTTGATTTGCATTTTCATTTACATTCTAGGACTCAATTGCATTGGGTTTTGCATTATTTTTGCATCCTAGGTACCAAAATTGCATTAGTGAAGCTTTCATTTAGAGGTCATTATTGCATTTCATGTTATCAACTCATCACAAAATTCTGCATTCCCATTACTTCTCTGCATTGTATAGACCTGAACACATAGAAAAAATTCAAAAAAATAAAAAAAAACCTAAAAATATCTCCCCTGGGACTCATTTACCACCCTAGGCGAATTAGTCCAAGTGCACTTTTTTGCATCATTATTTCTAGAATTCAGTTTCCTGTTTTACACTTTTCTATTTGTTACAATTCCTTTTCTATTTTAATTCAATTATTTTCTATTATATTCTAATCATTTGGATAAGCATCATTTCCTTTCATGGCATTTATAGATAGCATTACATTTTTGCAAGATTCATTTTCAGCATTAGTTTCTAGTTCTTTTAGATCAGATTCATCAGTACATGAAAGCAAAAAATTGTGAACATAAAACCAACCCTTCCATAAAATGATTAAATTTAGAAACACCATCTCATCCAAGCCTCTTAGTAGTGATGATGTAGACAAGTTAGATGAAGTCCTTCAACACTTCCTCTCACTCACTTCATCCTCTAAATCTTACCATGAGAAACCTAAACCAATTAATGATAAATTACCTCCCAAACCTTTTAGTCATGATGAATTTGATATGTTAGATGAAGCCCTTCAGGACTTCATTTCACCTAAATCATCCACTAAGGTTTGTTGTGACCAACCTACAACAAAGAGTGTTAATGTCTCTAAAGTTTACCATGAAAATCCTAAACTAATTGATGATAACTTACCTCTCAAACCTTTTAGTCATAATGAATTTGATATGTTAGATGAAGCTCTTCAAGACTTCATCTTGCCTCAGTCATCCACTAAGGTTTTTTGTGACCAACCTACAACTAAGGATGTTAATGTGATTAAACCTCAACTCATTCTTTACCCACCTTTGCATAAACTTCACCCTTCCAATAAACCCAAGTTTACTCTTTACCCACCTAAAATTGATGTGTTGTAGAAATCAAGTAATATTACTATTTCTCATACATATATACCCTAAAACAATCCACAACCACTGCAACCAACCCCACCCTATTTACCTTTACCTAATCCACCTAGTGCTCCTCATTTTACCTCACACACAAAGGAGTACGATCTTGTTGAACAACTCAAGAATACTCTTGCAAATATTTCCCTTTGGGATTTACTTCAAAATTCACCAAATTATGACACTATCCTTCAAACAACATTACAACACATCGCAGTTCCTCTCGGTATAATTCTGAATGATGTGGTAGCTTTAATATATGGAATGAATAGAGTCAATCTAGACATTAATTTCTGTCAACATGAGCTCCCTCCTTTAGAGTTAGGAAAATAAAATTAAGCCTTGATGATAATTGCTGAATTCAATTGGATAGGTATCAAAAGAACTCTCATTGATAATGGTCTGCCTGGGTATGTGTAGGATCATGATGGGCCAAAAAGTGGCAATATGATGGGTATGTGGCTGATGACTTTTTTTTTACCCAAAATTGATGAAATGAAAAGGGTTTTTAAAGGATATTCTAAGCTTTCCACCTATATAAATTATACTTTACTTTGAATTTAATAAGTAATTATTATTCATTCTATTCAAATTACAACTAACGTCTTTATTGATAGGCTGATTGAAAAACATCTATAGCTTTCAAACAGTATCACATTTTTTGAATCCAAAACATGTGTCACATTCTATGCTTCACATAATATAGGATTAAAAAAAGAAAAAATAAATTTCATGAAGTTTTGACCAAGTTAAGGTTGTTAGACATATGAGTTTTTATATTTTTTAAAAATTTGTAATAAAAAAAATCATAATTAATTATTTACTTGGAAAAAATTACAAAAAAATATGCATCATATCAGGGCATGAGTCCTCTAATTATATCTAAAATATTATAAAAAAATATTATCATTTTATTGTGGTTAGGGTGGTCAAACAAACACCTACTTATTTTTTCCCTGATATTTAAGTACCACTGTATCAAGAAATATCAAATTTTCACCAAATAGATTTTTTTTTTAAACAAACAAAGTAGTTTAGAAACTACATTCAATTTTCTATAGATTCTTGTCTTACATATTTTTGAAATAATATAGATAACTTATTTAAATTTTTACGTCAAATTTCCTAATTCTGATTTTTCTGAATTTTTTGCCACTCAAGGGCCTATTTTTTCCATGATGATCCTACAAATACCCAACCTTAATGTGTGTATTATGAATCTCCTTAATAGATTACATGTTGACAAGTCACAAATCATACCTGATTCCCTATCCATTCGAGGATTTTACAATACAACAAAGCATCCAGTCAGTGTAATCACTTTTCCTATTATAGTTGGTGTGGTTACGATGCAAACTCCTATTCATGTCATGCCCTATGATGTTTCATATAATATTATTTTAGGAAGACCATGGATTGATGAGATGAATGCAGTGCCTTCGACCATTCATCGTATAATGAAATATGTCTATAGCAACATCATTTATCACATTTAAATAGACCCCAAGCCTAAAATTTGCTTGCACCTTGAAAAAGGAACCACAAGTCCTCTGAATACATTAATTCCAACATCCAACATAGAACCTCTTGAAATTTAAAAAAAAGGATGAGAAATTAGTATCTAAATTGTTTGGAAATGATTGGGGATCCTTAGAATTCACACCTTCATTTATGAGTGAATATATAATCACATGGAAAAAGGATGAAAAATAAGAACAACCAACCGTTATCTCAACTCAAAATTCCAAAAAATCTTCTCAAGCATCTATTTCCTCTACTTTGGATAAAACTATAATGTACACAACCAATTTTGATGTGATAGATTATCAACATCCAGCTAATCCAAAGGAAATGGAAAGACTTTATGGGAAAGGCTATGAACTTGTGAAACAATTGGGATATACTGGAAACAGATGTAGAAAGAATGAACAAGGTATTCATGTCCCTATAGAACCTAATATACAAGAGATAAAAACTAGATTGGGATATTCTTTTTCTAAGATGAAAAAAGCCACTCAATGACCATCTTTGAATATCAACACTATTATATGTCAACCAAAATACAATCTCATAATCAAACATCCTAAATTGATTGATATGGACTTACCACCATCATTGGAGTACATTGAAAATGATGAAGCTTTAAAAGAAATGTTAGGATTATATGATAACACATCCTCTACTACTCCCATGAAATGGGTTACTTGTGTTGTGATAATTACCAAGAAAAAAGATAGTGATATCACCGACAAACCATACGATCCTAAAATTCCTAAGTCTAATGCATTCCCTTTAGGATATACAGTTGATGTGCCAATGGACATAGATGATAAAGAAAAAGTTATTAAGATTGGGAAGTTCCTTGACAATGAAGAACAAGAGAACACTACAACTTTACTTCATGCTTTTCCTAAAATATTTGCTTGGAAATATTCTGATATGCTAGGAATTGATCCAAAAATTGTAACACAACATTGTTCTTGCTGAAAATGCTAAGCCTGCTCACCAAAAGATACAAAAAATGCACCCTAACATAGTCTTGCATGTTAAAGAAGAGCTTGAAAAAATCCTTGACACAGGTTTCATTCAACCTATTGATTATTCTCCTTGGATCTCAAACATTGTCATGGTTGCTAAACTTGATAATCATAATAGGATATGCACGAATTTTTGTGACTTGAATAAAGCTTCTTTAAAAGATGATTTTCCACTTCCTAATATTGGCATGATCATGGATTCAACTACTAGACATGCTTTGTTGTCATTCATGGATGGATTTTCTAGTTATAATCAAATCTTTATCAACCCACAAGATCAATACAAAACTGCATTTACCACCGTTTGTGGAATGTTTTGTTGGGTTGTGATGCCTTTTGGATTAAAGAATCCTGCCACAACTTATCAATGAGAAATGACATTGATATTTCATGATTACATACATAAAATATTGAAAGATTATGTCGATGAAATCCTTGCTAAGTCCTTAACAAGACAAGACAATGTACATGTCCTTCGAAAAATCTTTGAACGAATACATAAATATAACATGCAATTAAATCCGAAAAAGTGTTTCTTTGGTGTAGATAGTGGGAAACTTCTAGGGTTTGTCATATCTCATAGAGGCATTCGTGGACACAAATAAAATTGATGCCATTGTTAACATGCCACCTCCTAAGCACATTTCTCAAATGCACACATTACAAGGACAAATTCAAGCTATCCATAGTTTCATTGCATCTTTAGCTGATCACACTTTACCTTTCACACATCTCGAAAAGAATGTACATTTGATTGGAATGAGGATTGTAAACATTCTTTTGAGAATTTAAAAGAATTCCTTGCAACTCACCCTTTTTACAACTCATTGTGCTAAGCAAACCGTTTATCCTTTATATAGCCACATCAACCCATTCTCTTGCAACATTGTTGTCTCAACAAGATGATCATGGAAAAGAACATCCTATCTATTACATCAGTTGAACTTTAATAGATTATGAAACCCCATACTCACCAATTTAAAAACAATTTTTATCTCTTGTATTCACTACTAGTAAGTTGTGACATTATTTACTAAATGTTGAAATACAAGTCATAACAAAATTTTATCCCCTTAAGCATTTTTTTAATAAAACAGATCTCTTTGGACACTTAGCTAAGTGGGTGATGTTGTTAACTAAGTTTGACCTTAATTTTGTTTCAAAAAAAGAAATCAAAGGACAAGCCTTAACTGATCACTTAGCTAATGCCCCTTCTCCTCTCGCTTTACCTAATCATGACTCTTTTCTTGATGATAGCATCTTGACCACATATGTTAAAAAATAAGAATTTTATTTTCATGGCTCTAAGTGTAGAACAGGTTCCAGTGTTGGAGTGGTATTAATTCTGCCCGAAGGAAAACCTATTCCCTTGTCCTATAGATTAAATTTCCTATGTATAAATAACACAACTGAGTATGAGGCATTAATTGTTGGATTGTGAACTGCTTTAACCATGGGTGCTAAAGAGCTCAAGATATTTGGTGATTCACAATTAGTGATCAAACAGATAAAAGGGACATATCAAACTAAACATGAAAAATTATCAAAATATAATGATCTTACAATGAAACTATTAGAGAAGTTTGAATCATTCACCATTGATAACATCCCATGAAAAGACAATCAACATGCAGATGCAATGGCGAGTGCAGCCTCTCCTATATCCTGACACGATCCTTCAACATATTTCAACTTTGTTATTCATCCAATCATGAAACCTTTTATTGACACCTAATTAGATGACATTTTAACAACTCAAGAAGACTCATGAGAATGGTATGATACAATATACAATTATTTAAAAGATTGTACCATTCCCAAGCCTACAATGACAAACACTTGAAATCATTTATGAAAATTGGTAGCCAAATACGTAATCCTAGCCAATGTGCTATATAGAAAATCCTTCAATGGTCTCTTATTGAGGTGTCTTAGGTACTCTAAAATTCCTATCGCCCTTGACCAACCTCATGCTGGTGCCTACAGGGGTCATTTTGGAGGATGTTCATTAGTGCCAAAAATAATCTGTATGGGATATTATTGGAGGCATATGGAGAAGGACTACTTTGCTTATGTTAAACGATGTAACAAATGTCAAGAACATAGCAATCTAATTCATGCCCCTGCTTTTGAGCTTCGTGCCCAAATTCCCATTTGGCCATTTTCAGTATGGGGATTGGATCTCATTGGAAAAATTTTACCACCCTCCTCTACTGGACATACACTTATCATAACAACAACAAAATATTTCAAAAAATATGTGGAAGCTATTCCTCTTCGATCTACAAATGCTGAATTAATTTGTCGTTTCATATTGGAAAACATAATTGCTCACTTTGGACTTCCATCTGCAATAGTTTCAAACGATGGAACCCCATTTAAGAATAATGATGTAAAGAAATTTGTTGAAACATTCAACATTCAACATCTCTTTTCAACACCATACTATCTACAATCCAATGGGAAAGTTGAAAGAACTAATAAGATTCTTGAACAAATCTTAAAGAAAATTGTTAACAAACATCATAAGGATTGGCATACATATTTACATTATGCACTTTGGGCTTATCGAACAAGTGTTAGACTATCCATGAGAACTACACCCTATAACCTTGTTTATGGTACTAATGCGATCATTCCCTTGGAGTTAGAAATTCCTATGCTACAAATTTCTCTTCAAGACCTTATTGATGATACCACTTATAAAGAAAAATGATTGCACCAACTTGAGATGCTCAATGAAAAGTGTATCAACGTGCTTGAGCATCTTGAGGATTACATTAAACAATTACAAAGAAAACACAATACTCATGTCATTCCTGGAACATTTAGTAAGGGTGATTTCATTCTATATGAGTATCAATGCAATACTCATGCTGACCATGAAGACATAGATAAATTTAGCCTTAATTGGTTAGGATCTTACATAATTGATACCAGTTATGGGTCTGGTGCTTACATATTAATAGAGCTCGATGGAGCACCGCTTAAGGAACCTATTAAATCCACACATCTATGTCGGTATTATCTCTATTCTCCTTGAATAGTATGAATAAAAAAGTAGTGTTGTCTAAAGTTATTTGGTTACATTCTAAATACTTTCACATTGATTTGTTCTCAACAACTGATCATGTGTTTGTCTTGAACACTAGGGTAATTATTTAAGTTATTTTTTTATAATTACTTTAGGTTCATACTATTCACCCTCGTGTTATGTTAAGTTTGATCCTTATATGAATTAGAGGTGTATCTAATTTAACATACCCTCTTTAAAGTAACAATGTTATATCTAAAGTGAAACTAAAATATGTTTTGCATTAGCTCACATCAATCATGTTAAATCATGTAGACATTAATTAAATAATTTTATGCAAGTTATTTAATTAATCAAATTTCCATTTAACATTCAACCACAATAAGACATATTGCAAAACATCAAATTCTTGGGTATGTGTAGAATCATCATGGAAAAAAAGGCCCTTAAGTGGTGAAAAATTTAGAAAAATCAGAGTTAGGCAAATTGACGTAAAAATTTGAATAAGCTATCTATTTTATTTCAAAAATAAGTAAGAATAGAATCTATAGCAAATTGAATGTAGTTTTTAAACTACTAGGTTTTTTTTTTTTTAAATCTATTAGTGAAAATTTGAAATTTCAATGCAATAGTACTTAAATTTTAGGAAAAATAAGAAGTAGGTGTTTGTCGACCACCCTAACCACAATAAAATGATAATATTGTTTTATAAGATTTTAGATATAAGTAGAGGACTCATTTCCGATGTGATGCATTTGTTTTTGTAATTTTTCCAAGTAAATAATTAATTATGATTTTTTATTACAACTTTTAAAAAATATAAAAACTCGTATGTTTGACCACCTTAACTTGGTCAAAATTTCATTATTATTATTATTTTTAATCCTATAGTATGCGAAGCATAGAATGTGATGCATATTTTCTATTCAAAAAATGTGATGCCGTTTGAAAGTTATAGATTTTTTTCAATCAGCCTATCAATTAGGACTTTAGTCATAATTAAAATAGAAAATTAATAATAATTATTTATTAAATTCAAAGTAAAGCATAATTTATATTGATGGAAATCTTAGAATCTCCTTTAAAAACCCTTTTCATTTCATCAATTTTGGGTAAAAAAGGTTGTCAGACACTTACCCATCATATCACCATTTTTTGGCCCATCATGATCCTACACATACCCGCTTATATATATATATCCAAAGTTTTATATACATATCATCATAATATAAAAAATCACCAAGGTCTGTGAGAACTAGACCCCTCAGGATTTGGTGTTCGCGATCTAGTACTCAGACATCATGAGACGGTTTTGTGTGATTATGATCATGATCTGCTGACTCTGAGTGAAAACTCCAGACCCTATACTCACCCAAGAGCTACATGACGCTCCTCTGCTATTTGATCCCTCTCCACCTATAGCTATGATGTCTTTGCATGCAGTCTCTCCACCTCTGCCAGAGTCTGTGATGACTATCATACGGTCTTGGCTTGATAGAGTCATCTCCTCACACTCTCATAAGCTTCCCCTAGCCTTACAAAAGGTATGAGTGACTCTGGCTCCCCCTCCACGATTGGTGGGGGAACGTAATTAGGGTCCATCTCCTCCTTGTTGATAGATGCAAGTACTATCTCTGTAGTAGCCCGATGATAGAAATCTCACTAGTTTCTCATCACTCCTACAAGGTATAAACAATACACAATCAATACACATCATCATGATATATATATAAAGCATAAACACTAAAGTACATGCATAAAATCAAATGTCATCACCTATATCACTAGCAGGCTGAGGGATATCAACCCCATCGTCTTTGGGTGGCATGGGGGACATGCTAGCCTCTCTGTGACTATGTCTATTGATGTCTTCTATAGCTACTGCACATGATCTGGTCACCTAAATGTGTGAGGACTCTCCCCACTCGTGTTTATCCTCTACTGCCACCTCATCACCCTCGCTTAAGGGTGGCTCCTCCTCCTCATCCCCCCCCTCCTCCTCCTCCTCCTTTGCTCCATCCTGATCCTCATAGTTAGGATCAACATTTGAATCATACTCATCATCTATAACATTAGTAAAGATATCTCCATCCCTGTATCATACATCCTCGACTCTATCCTGAAGCTTAGATTTTTGGCACCATGTAACTTTCTAGCTCTTTTAGGGTTTTTCACCTAAAAGAAGAAAGTAGGGCAAAAAATGCTAAGGGGTTCATTCAAATTATGTTATGTGTGATGTCATTTAAGATAAATGAAGTGAAATAAATGTAATTAAGTGATCTATATGACTAATTATGAATGCAAAACTAAGATTTAGGCTATGTTGAAAAATACAATGTGATATGTAAACATTGAACTAAGAATGAATAAAATGCAAAATAGAAAGAGAATAGCTTAATCAGAGTGCACTTGGGAAAGATTCAAGGAATCTAGAATGGTCTAAATGTATCTAAAATTACTAAAAACCAATAGTGGGACTCATTCTCCCAAGGTGGCAAATTAATCCTACTATTGGTGAAAAACTGTTGGAAACAAGTTTCTAACTGATGGGATCCGGAAGTGAAAAAAATTGGATTTTCAACCTTAAGGTGGGACTCATTTGCCACTGGTGGTGAGTCAGTCCTCTCCCAAAATTCTAAGAAATCAAAAGATAACTCTACAATTTTCCAAATTTGGAAATGTCTGCTTGTCAAGTTGTCAAAGTCAATTCTACACAAAAAAGACAAAATACCTTCTCCAAGCTTGAAATATGATTAATTTGACTTGAAGCACATAGTTGAATTGTTGACCAATATTCAATCACCTAAATTCTTCTTAAATATGGATGCATAGGTCTACAAACACACATGCAAGAGGGGAAAAATGGTTGAGGGTTAGAAAATAGGGGTTTGCCTTGGTCAAACCCCATTTTGGTACTCAAATCCTTAATGAAATAATGACATAAAAGAAATGATAAACAAATAACATGCAAATGCTATCAACTTACCAAACCCTTGTTGATGAAAATATAAAGAGATATCAATGGATGCTCTAAAATGATTGAATAGTGCTTGATTTGATGTTGTAAAGTGCTTGAATGCTTGAATGTGATGTGTGAATGTAGGAGATTGAATGGTTGAATGAATGGGGGATGAAATGGATATAAAAAAACTTATTTATACATTATTGTGCCTTAGGAACCCATCAATACCTCATCAAAGGCTGACATCAATTGACTTTAATGTTGTTTGTCAGGTTTATGTTTAAAAATGCACTTAATAAAGGCTTATAAGGGCATAAAGGGGTCAAATATAGCATAAGAAAAGCATAAATAGTGAAATTATGCTTAGAGAAGAATGAAATCTTGTTAGAAGACCTTACAATACTTTAAAATAGGACTTTTTTAGTGATGAAAAGGTTATTTTTAGGTGAATTGTAATGAATAAAGTCTAGAAGAGTGTATAAATGTTTTACAACACTTCACAACACCTTCACAAGACATCATTATTTGAATTTTAGTACATAAATATGTGGGTTGAAGCCATATTACAATACAAAATCAAAGGAAAATGGACTAAACATCGTGAAACAAGAACTAAAAGGCCATGAAAATGACAAGGGGCCATTTTTCTATGACACATTTATCCCCCACTTTAGTAACCATGAACATTGAGAGGAGGGTTCAAATGCACTTACGTTAGATATATGGAATGAAAATGATCAAGAGGGATGATCAAGCCCCTAGGATGAAGATCCCATGGAAAACTAAGCATAAGAACAAATGAACATGCAAGTGTTGAAATGATAGAATCAAATGAAGCTTTCATCATTTGTCCAACTAGTTATGGATTAGATCTTGGTTGATTGTTTGAAAAAGATAATAAATACTCACTCTGGGGTGACATAACTAATGGTGGCCCGCTGGGTGAGAAGGCCCATAAGGTAAGATACATATGCTAGTTGGTATGCACTCACAAACACATAGACCTGGCTATGGGGAAAGTCGTGCCTTTGATTGGGCTTCCCGCTCAACCATATCAAAGTTATACCTCTTGATAACTTTAATAAGGATCCACGAAGGAAAAATGTTGATTCGTGCTTCATGAGAGAAGCAAAGATTCATATGCTTAGAATTCATGAACAAAAAGCAAGGTACCAAAGGTATGCAAGTTGTGTTATACAAGGTGGAAAAGATGTAAAATCTAAAAAATATATATATATAAAATGAAAAAGATGTTCAAATGTGTTTTGTTAAGTTCATGCAAGGTCAGTCACTTAGGGAAGATTGTGTCTAATGTCTCCAAGAGAGGACCAATGAAAGAATAAAATATGCTCAACTTAGGGGATGCAATGTGTCACATCAGGTCACCAAGAGGAATGTGATATGCTAAGATAGATCACACTTATGAAGGACAACACACCCAATGTCATCCACAAAGTGAGGAACGAATCATATAAATGACAAGGCTACACTAGGAACCAAGAATGCAAATGAATTAATGGTAATGTATGCCCCCCACTTTAAAGGAATTTCTACACATCATTCTATGAGCAATTACTTTAAAGTAGTAAATAAAATGCAAAAAGAAAAAAAGACACGAGAGCCAACTTGGAAAGCCCTATGCCAAGTCATATGTTTCTAAGTAAGGTTGCTTCATGTCAGCAAAAATGAAAACAAAAAGAAAGAGAGTTGCCCCCCAGAAAAGAACAGACCAAACACATAAGGGATGTATGGATTTGGTGTCAGTATGTTTGTTGCTACAATGTTTTGTAAGGAGCTCAGAATTGTCATCATTCCCCAAAGCACATAGAACTGGAAGAATGACACAAAGAGAATGAAAAATAAATTAAAAAAAGTCTGATTTGGGTCAACATGGAAGAGACATTGTAGCCTCAACTCCTTCCATCATCCCCAAAAAGAAAAAACAAGTGAAACGAAAATGAAAAGGAAAAAGAAAAGGAAAAAGCTTTTGGGTCAACATGAAGGAGACATTTCAGTCTCAATGCCTTGTGTTATCCCCCAAAGAAAAAGAAAAAGGGATTGATTGGGTCAACATGGAAGAGACATATGGTGCCTCAATGCTTTGCATCATGCCCAAAAGGAAAACATGGAAGAGATATATAGTGCCTCAATCCTTTGCGTCATGCCCAAAAGGAAAAAACAAAACAAAAATGAAAAAGACAAGGACCTTTTTGGTCAACATGGAAGAGACATAGGGCATCTCTACGCTCTATGTCATCCCCAAAATGAAAACATAAAACAAAATAGAAAAATAATTAATGTACGACATATAGAAGAAGAGAGGTACAAATAGCTGTGTACGATGAGAGACAAAACATTGAACACATTATACGGGGGAACACGATATGCACATAAAAGAAAACTGAAAGTAAAATTGAAAGGAAAATAAATTCAAGAAGACTAGTAAGGGGAATGCAAGTCAACCATCTAACAAGTCATCTACCTCCCAATCATGTTCAGTATAATATGAGGGTGGTTGACTGTCAAAATGAAGAAGTGCAAGCGATGAACTAGGATTTGTACTAGGTTCTTCAATTGGTGGAGAGGATTTATAATTTAAGCTCCTGGTAGATAAAAATAAAGAGTTCAAATCATTATGCACTTCTTCATCTATTTTTGTGATTTCTACATCATCATCAAGATTGATGACAACAGGAAGACGAAGGGTGATTTCCAATGAAGGGTGTATCAAATGTTGTGGCTATTGGATTGGTTCATTTTGTTGGGAATGTTGGATTGGACTATGTTGTGGCAGGTCAGGAGAAGGAGGGTGGTCATCTATTTCTTCTGTCAGAGCCAGAGGTTGATTTACTTCCATTAGAGACTAATGAGCAATGAAACAATGATGAAGCCTATGCTGCATAGCACTGTAGTTGTATTTAATTTAATTTTGAATTTGTTGAGGTGTAAGAGAGGATTGAGTTACCATAGGTTCTTTTTTTTCTTAAGGGGGAAGAATAGAGGAAATTGAAGAGGAAGGGTCAATCACTTTCTCTTTAGCTTTATACACTTGTTTTATGTGAGGAGGTATGACATGACTAGTTTCATTTTCCCTTGGTAATTTCAATGATGGCGGGGAAGTGTCTAAGGGTGGTAGGTCATTAAGTTGTATGGTTTATTAGGTGTCAGACTCAGGTTGAAGCATGGTTTCATCTATGATAGGAGGAGCAAAAGTTGACAGGGATATGTCATGAAGAGATAATTTTTCTATGCATTTGGCTTTGAACTTTTGGTAAGCTATAAAAAAGAAGTCCTTATGGGGAGTAATGGGTTCCATAGGTGTGGGAAAAAAACCACTATGGTGTATGGTACATATTTCATTATCATGTGGAAACTTCAAAAATTTGTGAACCACTAATGGGACCACTTTCATTGAGCGAAGCCAACAATGACCTAGCCGCAAATGAAGTTGATCCAATTGTGGAATAATTGAAAATGTTGCCTCCAATGTTTTGGGTTCTATTTGTAAGGGGAGTATAATTGATCCAATCGTACGACACACAAATCTAGTATGTGCTTTAATCCATGCAGTTGGTTTATTATAGTCATCTTGATATAGATCATGTAATACTAGAAAATTTTATCTGATCATATTCTTACCACAGGTGGGATCTATTAATATCCCATTGGTGGGATTATCATAGATTCTACCAGCTATGTAAAGAGGACCACCAGGAAGCTTTTGAAGTATATCTTTAGAAGGAAAATTGATATCAATATTTTTTTTGGTTGGGCCCTTATGAGGGATAATGTTTATCACATCCACAAGTTCATCCATAAGATTAACTTAAGTAATAGTTGGAGTTATATAATGTTGTTCATTATTTATATTAATGTTCATGACTTGAGGGCTTGAAGGTTCACTAGCCTTGACAAATGAAATATTATGTTTAGACATGGGATTTGTAAAGATTTATAAATTCTGGTTAGATGGTGCAACATAATTATTACCTTGATCATTAGCACCTGCAATGGACAAATAGCCCGAATCAATGGGGTTATGAACTAAGTGTTTGAGATGCTTACATTGTTCCGTGTCATGGCCATTTTGGCGATGAAAATAGCAATAAGAATTAGGTTTAAAGGTGGGTGGTAAAGGTTTGGTGGTATCAAGTGGTTTGACAGTAGGAAAAGTGGTCATTTGTTGCTGGAGCAATTAGTTCATTGTATTATGAAGGGTATCAGGTAATGGAGTAAATTGTCTCTTTGGGTCCTCATAGTATAAGGCACTACTACTTTAACAACTGCCACTTGACTTGGGATATGTGGATTTGGTTGTGGTTGAGGAGGCTGATTGAACTATAAAAAGCCTCTATTTTCTTTGCAAAAGTTTTGATTGTTGGTTTGATTGTTGTGTTTAGGATTTTTTGCTCATTAAGAAGTGGATTTTGAATCATGACTTGAAACCGAGTTATGGTATTCACACAAGGCTATGCATAAGTGCATGAATGAAGGGAATTTCATCATAGTTAACTTATCCTAAAGGTTTGTGTGTAAGTTTTCAATAAAAATATTTTGCAAATGTGAATCAAGAACTTTGACATCCACTTGAGCATATAATGACTGATAATGTGAAATAAAATCAGTGACTTTCTCATCAACATTTTTTCTACAACACATTAGGTCAGCCATTATCTTTTTAGGGATCATATGAACTTGGAAGTGACTTACGAAGGCATCCACAAGCTCATTAAATGATCCGATGGAATGATTAGGCAAGTTGGAAAACCACTCTAATGTAGTGTCTTTTACGGTCCTAGAAATAAGTTTGGCTAAGAGCTTATCATCAAGGAAAAAACAACTACATAAAGTTGTATAAGCATTAACGTGGTTAATAGGGTCTCCTTCACCTTTGTATTTCTTAAACCTAGGCATTTCTATCACTTGTGGTATATGTGTGTGTAAGTATTCTAAATATAAGGGGCTACTACAAACATGGTATGTGGGTGAAGTGGTTTGACCTTGGCTAATGGTGGAAATTTGTTGTTGCATGCATAAAATGGTATTAAGGAGTTGTCTAATGATGGGATTAGGGTAGGTGGTTTTCGGTGGAAGAGAAAATGGCAATCTAGTGTATGTAATGTTAGGGGAAGTGAAAGGGACACTAAGAGGATTTAAGGTAGTGGAAGGAATTTGTGATGTGGTAAGAGAACTAGGAATGCTAGTTGGAATTGTGAAAGAAGGAGCCACATGACTAAACTATTGCATAGTTGTTGTAACATGAGGAGTGGTATAAGCTTGTATAGATATTGTGGTTGAAGGGGGAGGAACATGAGGTTCTCCTTGGATTACAACAATGGTTGTGGATGGGGAAGTGGAGGTGGCATCTTTACTGTAAATCTCAACAATTTTCTTCATAACTTGTAAGCCATCATCACTTTGAATCAAACAATGAAGGTTTTCTATTGTGAGTATGGCAGTGGTGGAAATGTTTTCAAGTGACAAGTATTGTTGTAAGTGTGCAAAATCCTCATGGATATTGATTACCTTTTTATTGTGGGATGGAGTTGTTTTGTGTGTCAACATTCATGGGATGGAAAGGTGAAGGCATAGAAGTGGTATTGTCCATGCCTAATGCACCGTTGTCCATACTAGAAGTAGGATCTCTTGAGATACCAAGGTCCATAATGAAAGTGTTATCATGAGATGCCACGAATCTAGAACTTTGTCTCACTAAAGTATTATCAATGGGGCACCAAACACTCATACAAGTACCAAAAAATATGGGGTGAATGAAAATGCAATGTAATCTAGGAGTTTTAAATGAAAATAAAAAAAATTCTACTAATTGTAACAAACAAGTAACTATAGAAAACAAAAATGCAAGAAAATTCCAAAAAAATGATAGAAAATACTATGTAAAAAGTGCAGAGGGATTGATTCTCCCAGGGTGGCAAATGAGTCCCAGTATGATATTTTTTGTGTTTTTCAAAAAATTTAATGTGATTCTAATGCTTTCAAAAATGCAATAAAGGATGTAGATGCATATTTTCAGTTGTTTCAATGATATGCAATTCAAAAATAAAATTTAAATGAATCTTTCACTAATGCAATTTGAGAAATCATAGAATACAAAAACAAAAAAATTCCCTAATTGAATGTTGATGCAAATGTAATCAAGGATGAAATATGCAAAGGAAATCATAAATATAAAGTGTTCAAAATTTGGGTTCACCAAAATGAACCGTAGATTTTTGGCACCATGCACCTTTCTAGCTCTTCTAGGGATTTTCACATAAAAGGAGAAAGTAGGGCCAAAAATGCTAAGGGGTTCATTCAAATTATGTTATGTGTGATGCTATTTAAGGTAAATGAAGTGACCTAATGCAATTAAGTGATATATATGACTAATTATGAATGCAAAACTAAGATTTCGGATATGTTGGAAAACACAATATGATATGTAAATAATGAACTAAGAATGAATAAAATGCAAAACAGAAAGAGAACGACTAAATTAGAGTGCACCTGGGAAAGATTTGAGGAATCTGGAATGGTCTAAATGTTGTATGAAATTATTGAAAATGAATAGTGGGACTCATTCCCCCAAGGTGGCAAATCATTCTTGCTACTGGTGAAAAACTATTGGAAACAAGTTTCTGACTAACGGGATCCAAAATCTCAAAAATCCTAGATTTTCAACCTTAAGGTGGGACTCATTCACCATTGGTGGTGAATCAGTCCTCTCCCAAAATTTTAAGAAATCAATATACAACTCTACAATACCAAATCTGGAAATGTATGCTTGTCAGTTTGTCAAAGTCAATTCTGAAGGAAACAGATAGAATACCTTCTCCAAGCTCAAAATATGATTCATTTGACTTGAAGCACCTAGTTGACTTGTTGACCAATCTTCAATCACCTAAATTCTTGTTAAATATGCATAGATAGGCATGCAAACGTACATGCAAGAGGGGAAAAATGGTTGAGGATTAACAAATAGGGATTTTCCTTGGTCAAAACCAAATTTGGTAATCAAACCCTTAATGAAATAATGGCATAAAACAAAATCATAAAAAAATAACATGCAAATGCTATCAACTTACCAAACCATTGTTGATGAAAATTTGAAGATATATCAATGGATGCCCCAAAATGCTTGAATAGTGCTTGATTTGATGTTGTAAAGTGCTTGAATGCTTGAATGTGATGTGTGATTGTAGGAGATTGAATTCTTGAATGAATTGGGTTGAAATGGATGTAAAAACACTTATTTATGCATTCTTGTGCCTTAGTAACTCATTAATACCTCATCTCAGGCCGACATTAAGTGTTTTTTAATAAAAACCCGAAAGGAAATTAAAATATTTTGAATTTAGAGCTAAGGGGGCTCATTCACCACCCATGGCGAATGGGTCCCACCTAGGACCTAAAAATTGGTGTTGGGAATTATCTTGTATTTAATGTTGTTTGTCAGAGTTACATTAAAAAAATCACTTAATAAAGGCTTATAAGGGCATAAAGGGGTCAAATAAATCATAAGAAATGTGTAAATAGTGAAATTATGCCTAGAGAAGCATGAAATATTGATACAAGACCTTACAACACTTCAAAATAGGACTTGTTTAGTGATGAAAGGGTGATTTTTAGGTGAATTATAATGAATAAAATCTAGAAGAGTGGAGAAATGTTTTACAAGATTTCACAACACCTTCACAAGATGTCATTATTTGCATTTTAGTACATAAATATGCATGTTCAAACCATATTACAATATAAAATTAGAGCAAAATGGATGAAACATCATGAAACAAGACCTAAAAGGCCATGAAAATGACAAGGGGCCATTTTTCTATGGCACATTTAGCCCCTAATTTTGGGTATGTGTAGGATCATAATGGGCCAAAAAGTGGTGATATGTAACTGATGTGATGGCCTATGTGGCTAACGACTTTTTTTTAACCAAAATTGATGAAACAAAAAAGGGTTTTTAAAGGAGATTCTCAAGTTTCCACCAATATAAATTATGTTTTACTTTGAATTTAATAAATAATTATTCTTCATTTTCTATTTGAATTATGACTAAAGTCCTGATTGATAGGCTCATTGAAAATAATTTATATCTTTCAAATGGGATCACATTTTTTGAATCTAAAACATGCATCACATTCTATGCTTTGCATAGTATAGGATTTAAAAAAATAAAATTAAATTTCATGAAGTTTTGATCAAGTTAAGGTGGTCAGACATTCAAGTTTTTATATTTTTAAAATATTTAATAAAAATTCATAATTAATTATTTACTTAGAAAAAAATTACAAAAAAATATGTGTCACATTGAATCATGAGTCCTCTACTTATATCTAAAATCTTATTAAAAAATATTATAATTTTATTGTGGTTAGGGTGGTCAGATAGACACCTACTTCTTATTTTTTCCCTAAAATTTAATTACTACTGCATTGAAATTTCAAATTTTCACCAAATAGCTATTTAAAAAAAAAACCTAGTACTATTTTAGAAACTACATTCAATTTTCTACAGATTATATTCTTACATATTTTTTAAATAATATAGATAAATTATTGAAATTTTTATTTCAAGTTGCCTAACTTTGATTTTTCTAAATTTTTCACCACTTAAGGGCCTATTTTTTCCATGATGATTTTGCACATATCCTTTAGTGAGAGGATGAACTTGCTTCAAACTCACACTAAAGTAGCCATGAACATCGAGCAGAGGGTTCAAATGCACTTATGTTAGCAATATGGAATGAAAATGATCAAGAGGGATGATCAAGCCCCCAATATGAAAATCCCATGGCAAACTAAGCATAAGAACAAAGGAACACACAAGTGTTGAAATGATAGAATTGAATGAAGCTTCGATCATTTGTCCAACTAGTTGTGGATTAGATCTAGGTTGATTGTTTGAAAAAGAGAATGTATACTCACTCTAGGCTGACAAAACTCATGGTGGTCTGCTAGGTGAGAAGGCCCATAAGGTAAGATACATACACTAGTTAGTTGGTAGGCACTCACAAACACATAGGTGGCTATGGGGAAATTTGTTCCACTGAATGGGCTTCCCACTCAACCATATCAAAGTTATACCTCATAATAACTTTAATAGGGTACCACAAAGGAAATTTTTTGATACATGCTTCATGAGACAAGAAAAGCTTCATATGCTTAGAACTCATAAAAAAAAAGCAAGGTACCACATGCAAGTTACATTATGCAAGGTGGCAAAGATGTAAAATGTAAAAATGAAAAAAATATAAAATGTAAAAGATGTTCAAAGGAGTCTTGTTAAGTTCATGCAAGGTCAATCACTTAGGGAACATTGTGTCTAATGTCTCCAAGAGAGGACCAATCAAAGAATAAAATATTCACAACTTAGGGGATGCAGTGCATTGTATCAGGCCACCAACAGGAATGTAATATGCTAAGATAGATCACACTTATGAAGGGCATCACATCCAATGTCATCCACAAATTGACAAATGCATCATATAAATGACAAGGCTGCACTAGGAACCAAGAATGCAAATGACTTAATGGTAATGTATTTCCCCCACTTTAAAGGAATTGCTACACATTGTTCTATGAGCAATTACTTTAAAGTAGCAAAGAAAATGCAAAAAGAAAACAAGACATGAGAGCCAACTTGGAAATCCCTATGCCAAGTCATATGTTTCTGAGTAAGGCTGCTTCATGTCAATGAAAATGAAAACCAAAAGAAAGTGAGTTGCCCGCTAGAAAAGCACACACCAAACACATAAGGGATCTATGGATTTGGGGTTAGTATGTTCATTTCTACAATACTTTGTAAGGAACTCGAAACTATCATCATTCCCCAAAGGACATCGAATTGGAAGAATGACACAAAGAGAGAATAAACAAAAGAAATGTAAAGTCTGATTTGTGTCAACATGGAAGAGAAATTGTAGCGTCTAGGCCTTGCATCATCCCTAAAAGGAAAACACAAGAAAAATGAAAATAAAAAGGCAAAACAAAAGGAAAAATATTTTGGGTCAACATGAAGGATACATTTTAATCTCAATGCCTTCAGTCATCCCCCAAAAGGAAAACACAAGAAAAAGACAAAAATAAAAAGGGACTAATTGGGTCAACATGTAAGAGACAAGGAATCTCAACACTTTGTGTCATCCCCTAAAGGAAAACACAAAATAAAAATGAAAAATACAAGGACCTTTTGGGTCAACATGGAAGAGACATAGGATGTCTCTATGCTTTGCGTCATCCCCAAAAGGAAAACACAAAACAAAAGAGAGAAAGACAATGTATGACATATAGAAGAAGAGAGGTACAAATAGAAGAAGTGTACGATGAGAGAGAAAACATTGAACACATTATATGGGGGAACACGATATGCACATAAAAGAAAACTGAAAGTAAAATGAAAAGGAAAATAAATGCATGAAGACTAGTAAGGTGAATGCAAGTCAACCATCTAAGAAGTCATCCACCTCCCAATCATGTTTAGTATAATGTGAGGGTGATTGACTATCCAAAGGAAGAATTGCAAGCATCGAACTAGGAGTTGTACCAGGTTCTTCACTTTGTGGAGAGGATTTATCATTTAAGCTCATGGTAGATGAAAATAACTTGAGTTTAAATGATTATGTAGTTCTTCATCTCTTTTGGAAATTTCTACATCATCATCATCATCATCAAGATTGATGACAACCAGAGGATGAAGGGTGATTTCCAATGAAGGGTTTATCAAAATTTGTGGCTATTGGATTGGTTCATTTTGTTGGGAATGTTGGATTGGACTATCTTGTGGTAGGTCAAGAGAAGGAGGGTGGTCATCTATTTATTCTATCAGAGCCAGAGGTTGATTTTCTTCAATTCGAGATTGAAAAGTAAGGAAATGACGACGCCGCCTATGCTCCCTAGCACCATGGTTGCATTTAATTTTATTTTGAATTTGTTGAGGTGTAAGATCAGATTGAGTTACCATAGGTTCTTCTATTTTCAAATGGGGAAGAACAAAAGAAACTGAAGATGAAGGATCACTTTCTCTTTAGCTTTATACACTTGTTTTATGTGAGGAGGTATGATAGGATTGGTTTCATTTTCCCTTGGTCATTTAAACGATGGCGGGGAAGTGTCTAAGGGTGGTTGGTCATGAGGTTTTGTGGTTTTTTTAATGTCAGACTTAGGTTGAAGCATGGTTTCATCTATGATAGGAGGAGTGGAAGTTGATGGGGACATGTTACTAAGAGACAATTCAGCTATGTGTTTGGCTTTGAACTTTTGGTAAGCTATGAAAAAGAAGTCCTTATGAGGAGTAATAGGTTTCATAGGTGTGGGCCAAAATCCTTCTAAGGAAAAATTACCTTTAGATGATAATGGATTAAATCCACTATGGTGTATGGTATATATTTAATTGTCATGTGGAAACTTCAAAAATTTGTGAACCACTAATGGGATCACTTTCATTGAGTGAACCAAGGGTGGCCTAGCCACAAACAAAATTGATCCATTTGTGGAATAATTGAAAATGTTACCTCCAAAGTTTTGGGTCCTATTTGTAAGGGGAGTATAATCAATTTGATCATAGGGCATGCAAAACCAATATGTGTTTTAATCCATGCAGTTGGTTTATTATAGTCATCTTGATATAGATCGTGTAATACTAGAAATTCTTTTGTGATCACATTCTCACCATAGGTGGGATCTATGAATATCCCATTGGTAGGCTTATCATAGATTCTACTGGATATGTAAAGAGGAATATCAGGAAGCTTTTGAAGTATATCTTTAGAAGAAAAAGTGATATCAATATTTTTGTTCGTTGGGCCCTTACAAGGGATAACGTCTATCGCACCCACAAGCTCATCCATAGGATTAACTTGGGTAATAGTTGGGGTTATATCATGTTCATTATTTGTATTAACATTCATGACTTGAGGGTTTGAAGGTTCACTAGCCTTGACAAATGAAATATTATATTTAGGCATGGGATTGGTAAAGATTTTCAAATTTTGGTTAGGGGGTACAATGGACCTATTACCTTGATCATTAGCACCCATAATGGACAAACGGCACAAATCAATGAGGTCTTGAACTAAGTGTTTGAGATGCTTACATTGTTTGGTGTCATGGCCAATTTGAAGATGAAAATGGAAATAAGCATTAGGTTTAAAAGGTGGGTGGTAAAATTTTGGTGGTATCAAGCAGTTTGACAATAGGCAAAGTGATCATTTGTTGTTGGAGCAATTGGTTCATTGTATTACGAAGTGTATCAAGTAAGGGAGTAAATTGTCTCTTCGGGTCCCCATAGGTATAAGGAACTACTACTTTAACAACTGCCACTTGACTTGGGATAGGTGGAATTGGTTGTGGTTGAGGAGGCTGATTGAACTGTAAAAATCCTCTATTTGGTTTATGAAAGTTTTGATTGTTGTGTTCAGGTTTTTCAGCTTGGTGAGAAGTGGATTTTGAATCACGGCTTGAAACCAAGTTATGGTATTCACACAAGGTTGTGCACAAGTGCATGAACAAAGGGAATTTCATCATAGTTAACTTATCCTAAAGGTTTGTGTGTAATTTTTTGATAAACATCTTCTGTAGATGTGCATCAAGAATTTTGACATCCACTTGAGCATATAATGACTGATAACGTGAAATAAAATTAGTGACTTTCTCATCGGCATTTTGTCTACAATGCATTAGGTTAGCCATTGTCTTTTTTAGGGGTCATATGAGCTTGGAAGTTTTGGATGTTGTGGTTGTGTTGCTGATATGTGGTTGTCATTGATGTCAACACTATCAGTATTTGATGTATTCAAGGTTGTATATGTCTAGGATATTGAGAAAATTGTAAAATAAAGTATTGCAGGTTCCCAGTGGAATTGTGAAGGTCATGAAGGTGTCATTTTTTGTACATTGAATACCAACTATTGTGGAATAAATGGTTTATTGTTGAGTGTATCTAGTCCATCCATCGAAAGTTTTAGAGGTCCGTGTCAAGATTTGTTCAAGTTATAAAGATATGTGTTTTGAAAGTGTTCTCTATTAAAGTTGATATAGTTCTGGTAATTCTAGTTGCTACAGATGTTTCTCTATTGTTTCTTGGTGTTCGTGGATGTTTCTAGATCATGCTCTATCTTTGTTGCATGTCTGCATTGATCAGTGTTCTCATGGTCAAAGATTGTATGTTTGGGTTTTCATGTTCTTGGCTCACATGATGGTTGTAATGTGTTGTGGATCCTTAGAGGTTAAAATTTGAATGTTTGGCACACTTGATGATATTTTTTTGGGTCGCATCATGATATTAGTCGACGGTGTTTGATCCACATTGAAAATTTATTTGTAAATTTGGGTCGACAATGAAAATATGTTTCATATTTTTGGCCTACTAGGTTGTTGATGTAATTCCATGTTGCAAATATATAAGAGTAGTTGTTTGAGTGAAGTTATTGTGTGCATTAGAGAGAATGTATTCTTGAGGAAGTGTAGATGTGTGAATAATTATCTAATCATTTAATTGCAGAGAAGAGAAGAAGTTTAAGCGAAGTGCGAAGAAGGTTTTTTGTGCTTAATTGGAACTGTAATTAGGCTTTTGAAGAAGCTATTTTTTTAGTTCACAATCTGCATGGTTTTAATCCAAATCTTTCTTGGATGGTGAGCCCTCTTGTAATTGAGTAGTGAGCTCTAGGAAGTGTGCCTGAATGCATGTGCATTCCCATTATTTTTTCATTATACTTTTAATAGGGTATAATCTTGTGGACTAACATCCACTATGATTTTTTGCCTAACATGGTTTCCATGTAAAAGTCTTGGTTTTCTCTGTGTTTCTAATGTGTTGATTGTTTATGGTTTATTGTTTATTCATTAGATCTAAGATTGAATTAAGTAAAGTTTGAAAAGTTTAAATAATCTAAGACAACTGATTCACCCCCCCTCTTAGTTTTCTGTCCTTATTTTTCCAACAATTGGTATCAGATCAGGTTCCTCTGAAGAAGTTTGAAATCTTGAGGTGATCTGAAATGGCATCATACAAGAAGGACAATCCTAGATTTGATGGAACAAATTTCTCATTGTGGAAAGCTAGGATAGAGTGTCATTTGAAGTGTATTGGTGAACCCTTCTGGAAAATTACAAAAAATCAATATGTTATTCCTCAAAATGGTCCTTCCACTGCTGATGAGATTAAAGAGGTTGAGAATAATGTTAGGGCTATGGAAGCTTTGGTGAGTGCTCTAACAGATTTGTAAATGACAAATGTGTTAGGTCTAAAGACATCTCATGAGATGTGGACACAACTGGAAACTTTGTACAGAGGAGATGTTTATGAACTAGTGATGGGTATTAGATTGTGAAGATGGGTGAAGATGAAAACATTTCTTCTTTTATGCAAAGAGTGAATGAACTAGTGATGGGTATTAGATGTGTCGCTGGTACTCTAGATGAGGAAGAAATTGTGGCTAAAGTACTCAGATCATTGCCTCCCTCCTACAAAGCAAAGGATCCTGCTATTGATGAAACCAAATCATTGATGAATATGAAAAGGGATACATTGATTGGTAAACTTGCTTCCTTTGAGTTGAGAAAATTTAGTGAATCAGTTCCCAAGATTGTTCAAAACTACATTTAAGGCTATTGTATCCAAAAGAAAGCAACGATATGATTTAGGAGAGAGTTCTAGAAAGACATTCTTGAGTATGAGGAAGAAATGAAATAACTTGAAGATGAAGAAAGAAATGTAGAAGAGTTGGAAGCATTGATTATGAAGAAAGAAGTTAGAGGACTAGGTAAGTATAAAGGAAAGCTACCTATCAAATGTTTTCTTGCTGTAAAATAGGTCATTTTGCATCAAGGTGTCCTGAAAGAGTTCCTAGATCTAAGCCTTACAAATCTAGATTCCAAAAGAAATGTTACTTTCCTGAAGAAGGTGTGACTGATGATGAGTCTAATAAAGATAATGGGAATGAAGATGATTGGGTTTTCATTGCTATCAAGGAAATAGTCCTATGGCTACTAAATCTACTAAAGTTGAGAAATCTCTTGCAGCCCGAATTAAAGAAAAGCATGAGTGGGTCATTGACAACGGTTGCTCACATCATATGACTAGTGAAAAAAGCAAATTCGTAAGTCTAGAGAAGTATAACAGTGGGGTTGTAAGATTTGGAGATAACAATGCTTGTGTGATTCATGATAGAGGATATATTTGTCTTCATGGTAAGCATAACATTGATGATGTTCTTTATGTTGAAGGCTTGAAGTACAACCTGTTGAGTGTTAGATAGATGGTGGGAAAGGTATATGATCTTCAGTTCAAAGATGGAAAATGTAGGATATATGGAAGTTCTGGAAATGTAATTGCCTCAGGTAAATAGACTAAAGGTAATATTTTTCACCTAAATGTTGCCAGTGAAAGCTATTTAATTGCTCAAGTAGATGAAAGTTGGTTATGGAATAGAAGGTTGTGTCATGTGAATTTTGATAACATTGTCAAAATAAGTTCCACCCAAGTAGTAAGAGATCTACCTAAGCTAGTGAAGCCTACTAGCATAATATGCAAGGAGTGTCAGATGGGAAAACAAATTAGAGTTTCTTTTCAGAGCAAACGACATCATTCAAATGGATTACTAGAACTGGTGCATACTAATCTATGTGGTCCCTCCAGAGTCAGAAGTCTCCATGGTGAAAGGTACTTTATGCTGCTATTGATGATTATTCTAGAATGATATTGGTTGCTTTCTTAAGAGAAAAATGTGAAGCATTGGAAAATTTCAAAAGTTTCAAAGCTATGGCAGAGAATGAGAAAGGTATGAAAATCAAATGCTTATGGTTAGACAGAGGTGGTGGGTATGTATAGGATCATAATGGACCAAAAAGTGGCAATATGTAATTGATATGATGGCCCATGTGGCTGACGACTTTTTTTTTACCCAAAATTGATGAAACAAAAAGGGTTTTTAAAGGAGATTCTCAAATTTATACCAATATAAATTATTCCTTACTTTGAATTTAATAAATAATTATTATTCATTTTCTATTTGAATTATGACTAAAGTCTTGATTGATAGGCTAATTGAAAAAAATCTATAGCTTTCAAACAGTATCACATTTTTTGAATCTGAAACTTGCATCACATTCTATGCTTCGCATACTATAGGATTAAAAAAAAAAGAATTTTATGAAGTTTTTACCAAGTTAAGGTGGTTAGACATACGAGTTTTTATATTTTTTAAAATTTGTAATAAAAAATTCATAATTAATTATTTTCTTGGAAAAAAATTAGAAATAAATATGCATCACATCGGGACATGAGTCCTTTGCTTGTATCTAAAATCTTATAAAAAAGAATTATCATTTTATTGTGGTTAGGGTGGTCAGAAAGACACCTACTTCTTATTTTTTCCCTAAAATTTAAGTACTACTACATTGAAATTTCAAATTTTCACCAAATAGATTTATTTAAAAAAATAATTAAACCTAGTAGTTTACAAACTACATTTAATTTTCTACAAATTATATTCTTACATATTTTTGAAATAATATAGATAACTTATTCAATTTTTTATGTCAAGTTGCCTAACTCTGATTTTTCTAATTTTTTTGCCACTTAAGGGCCTGTTTTTTCCATGATGATCATGCACACACCCTAGTGAGTTCACCTCCAGGGAGTTTAATTCTTACTATGAAGAGTGTGGAATCAGAAGAAAGTTATCTACTCCCCAAACCCCTCAACAAAATGGTGTTGCTGAGAGAGAATTTTTTTTTTGGATGTTGCTAGAACAATGATGATTGAAGGAAATGTGCCTCACATCTACTGGAGTGAAGTAGTAAGCATTGTTGTATATACTTTGAACCAGGTAAATGTAAATGGTAATTCTGGTAAGACTCCTTTTGAACTATGGTTTGGTTATAAGCCTACTATTAAATACTTCAATATCTTGGAAGAAAGTGTTATATCAAGAGAGATGATGATATAGGCAAGTTTGATGCAAGAAGTGATGAAGAAATCTTTCTAGGCTACTCTACTAGAAGCAAGGCCTACCGGTGCTATAACAAAAGATTAAGAAAAATGGTTGAGAGTGCAAATGTCAAAGTTGATTAGGATTTTGCTAAATCATCCAGATATTGTGGATATGATTCAGATGAAGACAATACAAAGGGAAGAATGTTCAAACACAAAATAAACTTCAAATTGTGCCATATGTTTTGGTACGACAACTTCAATTTGTTTTGGTAAATCAAGACAATCAGGAAGCAAAGACAAGTGAAAGTGCAAAAGAAAGAACAAAAGAATCAAAAGTTCGAGAGAATCCTAAAACTTTGAAGTATGTAAAGCTAAATCATTCTGAAAATCAAATTATAGGATATGAGAATAAAGGAGTGCAAACTAGAAGAAAGATTACAAAAGAGTATTTCTTGATTTCCAAAATTGAACCTAAAGATGTCAAAGAAGCCTGCAATGATGAACACTGGATGGAAGCTATGAAGGAAGAACTAATGTAGATTGAAAAGAATGATACATGGGTACTTGTTCCTAGACCTAAAGATAATAATCTAATTAGTACTAAATGGGTCTATTGGAACAAGCTGAATGAACAAGGTGAAGTGGTTTGGAATAAACCAAGACTGGTATGTAAAGGGTATTCACAAATGGAATGTATTCATTTTGAAGAAACCTTTGCCCCTATTGCTAGAATTGAAGCTATAAGGTTATTTCTTGCTTATGCTACATACAAGAACTACACAGTCTATCAAATGGATGTGAAGTCATCTTTTCTAAATGGTGAGCTAGAAGAATTATATATTGAACAGTCGGAAGGATTTCAACTGACTAATAAGGAAGACATGGTTTGCCGATTGAAGAAATCTCTATATGGACTGAAGCAAGCCTCTAGAGCCTTGTATGCTAGATTAGACAAATACTTACTGAAGATTGGATTCAGTAAAGGTATTGCTAACAACAACTTATATTTCAAATTGGATCATGATAAATAATTAATTATTGAGGTATTTGTTGATGACATTATTTTTGGAGGAGATGATAATCTATGTATGAAGTTTGTTGATGAAGTGAAGAGTGAATTTGAGATGAGTATGATTGGAGAGATAAAGTTCTTTCTAAGATTACAAGTTGCTTAGTTAGACAAGGGCATCTTAATATCTTAGTCTAAATATGTGAGAGAACTGCCGAAGAAGTTTGGAATGGATGATTAAAAAAAATTTGGTACTCCCATGGTAACTAGATGTAAGTTAACACAAAATGATGATTCTCCTAAAGAAAATCAAACAAGATATAGGTTGATGATTGGTGGATTGGTCTATTTAACTTACACCAGACCAGACATTATGAATGTTGTATGTATGGTTGCTAGATTTTAGGCTGATCCAAAAGAGTCTCATGTGACTATTGTTAAGAGAATCTTTAGGTATCTGAAAGGAACAATTGATTTTGGGCTTTGGTATCCTAAGGATGATGATCTTACTTTGAATGCATATACTGATGCCTATTGGGTAGGAGATGTAGATGACATGAAAAGTACAAGTGTTGGTGCCTTCTTCCTAGGGAAGAAGATAGTGTCTCGGTTAAGAAAAAAGTAGAATTTCATTTCTCTATCTATTGTTGAGGCAGAGTATATTGTTGCTGCAAACAACTATACTCAAGTGATGTGGATGAAATAGATATTGAAAGATATCAGAGTAGTATATGATGAACCTATTGCCATATACTATGACAAATCAAGTGCAATAAACATATCAAAGAATTCAGTTCTACACTCTAAGACCAAGCATATATTAATCAAGTTTCACTTCTTAAGAGAAAAAGTAAGTGAGAAAGAAGTTAGACTGGAGTATGTGCCTACCAAAGAATAGATTGCAGACATTTTCACCAAGCCATTTCTAAAGGGTACTTTTGAGTATATCAGAGGGATGCTTGGGGTGATTACCCCTCTTTATTTTAACTAAAGATGCATTTACTTGAATCAAACCATGTGCTTCATAAATATTTCCTGATATGGATTGATGTTTATGTGGTTGCTACTTAGGGGGAGTAGTCAGATGTGACAATATGTGGTCCAAATCTTGTATGTGGGAAGACAATGCTTATCTTTTCCATTGATGTCAAAGGAGGAGAAGAGTCTTGTGAAAAAATCTTGCTTATCTAGAGTAATAAGTCTTCTGGGGAGAAGATCTTACAGAAGAAGTCAATGGAGAAGAGTCAGAATCTAAGGGGGAGTAAGTGTTGATTAAGAGCTATGTTGATGGTGTTTTTCACATCATGCATTTCCATCAATGCCAAAGGGGGAGATTTTTGGATGTTGTGGTTGTGTTTCTAATATGTGGTTGTCACTGATGTCAACACTATAAGAATTTGATGTATTGAAGGTTGTATATGTCAAGGATATTAAGAAAATTGTAAAAGAAAGTATTTCAGGTTCCTAGTGGAACTATGAAGGTCATGAAAGTGTCTTGTTTTGTACATTGAAGATTAACTATTGTGAACTAAAGGGTTTATTGTTGAGTGTATCTAGTCCATCCACCAAAAGTTTCAGAGGTCCACATGAAGATTTGTTCAAGTTATAAAGATTTGTGTAATGGCAGTGTTTTTGTGGTCTCTCTCAGTGTTCTTAATTAAAGTTGGTGTAATTCTGGTCATTCTAGTTGTTGCAGATGCTTCTCTGTTGTTTCTTTGTGTCTATGGATGTTTATAGATTGTTCTCTATCTTTGTTGCACATTCACATTGATCGGTGTGCTCATGGTCGAAGATTGTATATTCAGATTTTCATGTTCTTGGCCGACATGATGGTTGTAACGTGTTGTGGATCCTTGGAGATTAAAATTTGAATGTTTGGCATGCTCAAGGATATTGTTTTGGGTTGCAACATGATATTAGCTGACAGTGTTTGATCCACATTGAAAATTTATTTGTAAATTTGGGCCGACATTGAAAATATGTTCCATATTTCTGGCCGACTAGGTTGTTGATGTAATTCCATGTTGCAGATATATATAAGAGTGGTTGTTTGAGAGAAGTTAGTGTGTGCATAAGAGTGAGTGTATGCTAGAGGAAGTGCAGATGTGCGAATAATTTTCTAATCATTCAATTGCAGAGCAGAGTGAGAAGAAGTTTGAGCGAAGTGTCAAGAAGGTTTTATGTGCTTAACTAGAACTGTAATTAAGCTTTTGAAGAAGTTGTTTTCTCAGTCTACAATCTGGATGGTTTTAATCCAAATCTTTATGTTCATATTTTTCAAACGTAGGAATTTGTATCCCTTGTGGCATCTATGTGCATAATATTTCTAAAGATAAGGGGCTCCTATGAACATGGTATGTGGGTGGATTGATTTGACATTGGCTAATGGTGGAAATTTGTTATTGCATGGATGAAACAATATTAAGGAGTTGTGTAATGATGGGATTACAGTAGGTGGTTTGTGGTGGAAGAGAAAATGGCAATGGAGTGTATGTAATGTTAGGGGAAGTGAAAAGGACACTAAGAGGGGTGAAGATAGTGGAAGGAAATTATGATGCCATAAGAGAACTAGGAATGCTAGTTGAAATTACAAAAAAAGGAGCCACATGACTATCCTATTACATAGTTGTTGTAACATGAGGAGTGGTATAAGTTGGTATAGATGCTATGGTTGAAGGGGGAGGAACATGAGGCCCTCCTTGGATTACAACAATGGTTGTGGATGGGGAGATGGAGGAGGCATGTTTATTGTAAATCTCAAAAAATTTCTTCATAACTTGTAAGCCATCATCACTTTCAATCAAATGATGAAGGTTTTCTATCGCGGGTATGGCAGTGGTGGAAATTTTTTCAAGTGACAAGTCTTGTTGTAAGTGTGCAAAATCCTCATGGATACCTTTTCTTGCGGGATGGAGTTGTTTTGTGTGTCAACGTTCATGGAATGTAAAGGTGAAGGCATAGAAGTGGTATTGGCCATGCCTAATGCACCATTGTCCATACTAGGAGTAGGAGCTCTTGGGATCCCAAGGTCCATAATGAAAGTTTTATCTCAGGAGGCCATGAGTCTAGAACTTCGTCTCACTAAAGTTTTATCAATGGGGCACCAAACACACATACAAGTACCACTAAAGACAGGGTGAATGAAAATGCAATGCAATCTAGGAGTTTTAAATACAAATAACATAAGTTCTCCTAAGTGTAACCAACAAGTAACTACATAAAATAAAAATGTAGGAAAATAACAGAAAAATGACAAAATACTGTGTAAAAAGTGGAGAGGGACTGATTTTCCCAAGGTGGCGAATGAGTCCCAGTATGATATTTTTTTTGTGTTTTTCAGAAATTTTAATGTGATTCTAATGCTTTTCAAAATGTAATAAATGATATAGATGCATATTTTTAGTTTCTTTAATGATCTTCAATACATGATCTACAATACAAACATGAAATTTCAATGAATCTTTCACTAATGCAATTTGAGAAATCCTAGAATGCAAAAACAAAACAATACCCTAATTGAATGTTGATGCAAATGCAATCTAGGATGCACTATGCAAAGGGAATCATAAATGCAATGTGTTCAAAATTTTGGTTCACCAAAATGAACCGTAGATTTTTGGCACCATGCACCTTTCTAGCTCTTCTAGGGTTTTTCACCTAAAAGGAGAAAGTAGGGCCAAAAATGCTAAGGGATTCATTTAAATTATGCTAGATATGTGATGTTATTTAATCTAAATAAAGTGAACTAGATGCAATTAAGTGATCTATATGACTAATTATGAATGCAAAACTAAGATTTAGGCTATGTTTGAAAACACAATGTGATATGCAAATAATCAACTAAGAATGAATAAAATGCAAAACATAAAGAGAATGGATGAATCAGAGTGCACCTAGGAAAGATTTGAGGAATATAGAATGGTCTTAATGCTGTCTGAAATTACTAAAAATCAACAATGAGACTCATTCATCCAGGGTGGGGAATTAGTCCTGGTACTAGTGAAAAACTATTGGAATAAAGTTTCTGATTGACAGGATCCAAAATCTAACAAAAACCTAGATTTTTACATTTAAGGTAGGACTCATTTTCCACTGGTGGCAAATAATTCCTCTCCCAAAATTCTGAGAAATCACTAGGCAACTGTACAATACCAGATCTAAAAATGTCTGCTTGTCAGGTTGTCGAAGTCAATTTTGTAGGAAACAAACAAAATACCTTCTCTAAGCTCAAAATATGATTGATTTGACTTGAAGCACCTAGTTGACTTGTTGCCCAATCTTCAATCACCTAAATTATTGTTAAATCTACATACATAGGTCTGCAAACACACATGCAAGAGGTGAAAAATGGTTAGGGTTAGCAAATAGGGGTTTGCCTTGGTCAAACCCAATTTTGGTAATCAAACCCTTAATGAAATAATGACATAAAAGAGAATGATAAACAAATAACATGCAAATGATATCAACTTCCTAAACCCTTGTTGATGAAAATATGAAGATATATCAACAGATGCTCCAAAAAGCTTTCAGAATAGTGCTTGATTTGATGTTGTAAAGTGCTTGAATGCTTGAATGTGATGTGTGATTGTAGGAGATTGAATGCTTGAATTAATGGGGGTTGAAATGGATGTAAAAACACTTATTTATACTTTTTTGTGCCTTAGTAACCTGTTAATACCTCATCACAGGCTGGCATCAAGTGATTTTGAATAAAAACCTATAAGAAAATTTAAAATATTTTGAATTTGGAGCCAAGGGGGACTCATCCGCCACCCATGGTGAATGGGTCCCACCTAGGACTTGAAAATGGGTGTTGGGAATTATCTTGTATTTAATGTTGTTTGTCGGGTTTACATTCAAAAATGCATTTAATAAAGGCTTATAAGGGCATAAAGGGGTCAAATAAAGCAGAAGAAAGGTGTAAATAGTGAAATTATGCCTAGAGAAGCACAAAATCTTCTTACAAGACCTTACAACACTTCAAAATAGGAATTTTTTAGTGATGAAAAGGTGATTTTTAAGTGAATTGTAATGAATAAAGTCTAGAAGAGTGTAGAAATGTTTTACATCACTTCACAACACCTTCACAAGACGTCAATGTTGTTTGAATTTTAGTACATAAATATGCATGTTCAAGCCATATTACTATATAAAATTAGAGAAAAATGGACCAAACATCATGAAACAAGACCTAAAAGGCCATGAAAATGATAAGGGGCCATTCTTCTATGACACATATCCTCTACCTCATCTCCCCCATCTGGTGTTTGTCCTATATCACCTATAGGGACGTCCATTAGAAATACAAGAATTGGTTGTGTCGCTGACCACCACTCATGCTCATCTATGCTAGCAACATCATCAGCATCAAAGACTGGTGGCCGATCATGATCTGAATCATCAGGGTCACTCCGGACAACATGGTCTATAGTGAGTCATACAATATCACCTAGCCTCCAGGCACTCCACATTGATCTCCTGATAAAGGGGCACGCCCTCGATGGTGTCTGCACCTACCCAAATTATCACATGACTTGACCATAATAGAATGGATGTACTACATAGTCATGCTGACTAGCCAAAAATTTATCCATTTGCATACTTCTTAGATACCCTATGGGATCTAGCCATTGTAGTGTGAGTAGATAAGGTATCGAAAGGATCTCATCCTCCTCTATCCAGTCAAATGTCACCCTCCAAAATTACAAGTCTCCATACTACCACAAGTGTCATAGAGGATAGTTTAAGGCTCATGGATATCGTGCGGCTATAGCACATGGGAAACCAATACGACTGGTGCATGTAATATGCTCAAGGCACCACACTTACAAAATCATGTAGTGCACCATACTGTCTATCTCCTAAAAAATAAATCAACCTAAATCATAATAAACATGCACCAAGATACAACATCCTAGTGCATAGATTGTCTTGTGCTATGTCATCTTCCAAATCAAGTGAGCTAATCCTCGATCAAGGTGTGTCGCTCGTCCATTTGGATTGAGTACTAAACTGTAGATTTTTGGCACCAATTCACTTCTTTAATTGTTCAAGGTTTTTTCACCTAAAAGGAGGGAGGTAGGGCCAAAAATGCTAAGGGGTTCATTCAAATTATGTTATGTATGATGTTATCTATACTAAATGAAGTGAACTAAATACAGGTAAGTGATCTACATGAATGATTATGAATGTAAAACTAAGATCTAGGCTATGTCGAAAACCACACTATGATATGCAACAATGAACTAAGAATGAATAAAATGCAAAACAGAAAGAGAAGGCCTGAATCAGACTGCACCTAGGCAAGGTTTGAGAAACATGGAATGGTCTAAATGTTGTTTGAAATTAATGAAAATAAATAGTGGGACTCATTTTCCTAGGGTGGCGAATTAGTCCTACTACTGGTGAAAGACTATCAGGAACTAGTTTCTAACTGTTGGGATCTAGAATCTAACAAAATCTAGATTTTCAGTCTTAAGGTGGGACTCATTGACCACTTGTGGTGAATCTATTCTCTCTGAAAATTTTGAGAAATCAAGAGACAACTCAGCAACACCAGATATGACAATGCTTGCTTGTCGGGTTGTCGAAGTCAATTCTACAAGAAACAAACAAAAAACCTTCTCTAAGCTTGAAATATGATAGATTTGATTTGAAGCACCTAGTTGAATTGTTGACAAATCTTCAATCACTTAAATTATTGTAAAATCTAAATACAAAGGTCTGAGAACACCCATGCAGGAGGAGAACAATGGTTGAGGGTTAGCAAATAGGGGCTTGCCTTGGTCAAACCCCACTTTGGTAATCAAACCATTAATAAAATAATGAAATGTAAGAGAATGATAAACTAACAACATGCAAATGTTATCAACTTACCAAACCCTTGATGATGAAAATATGTAGTGTCAATGGATGCTCCAAAATGCTTGAATAGTGTTTGATTTGATTCTATAAGATGCTTGAATGCCTGAGATCGCATGAATGTGATGTGTGAATGTTGGAGGATTTAAAATGAGGTGAAAATCACTTATTTATACCATCTTTTGCCTTAGTAACTCGTTAATAACTCATCATAGGCTGACATCAAGTGATTTTGAATAAAAACCCAAAAGGATTTTTGAAATGTTTTGAATTTGGAGCCAAGGGGAACTCATTCACCACCCATGGTGAATGGGTCCCACCTAGGACTTGAAAATGGGTGATGGGAATTATCTTGCATTGAATGTTATTTGTCAGGCTTACATTCAAAAATACACTTAATTAAAGTATATAAGGGAATAAAGGGGTCAAATAAAGCATAATAAAGGGATAAATACTGAAGTTATGCCTAGAAAAGCATGAAATCTTGTTACAATACTTTACAACACTTCAAAATAGGACTTGATTAGTATGAAAAGGTGATTTTTTAGGTGAATTGTAATGAATAGAGTCTAGAAGAGTGTAGAAATGTTTTACAACACTTCACAACACCTTCACAATACATCATTATTTGAATTTTGTTACATAAATTTTCATGTTCAAGTCACATTACAATATAAAATCAAAGAAAAATAAACCAAACATCATGAAACAAGAGCTAAAAGGCCATGAAAATGACAAGGGGCCATTTTTCTATGGCACATTTATCCCCAACTTTAGTGAGAGGATGGCATTGCTTGAAAGTCACAATAAAGTGGCCATGAAAATCGAGAGGAAGGTTCAAATGCACTTACATTAGCAAGATGGAATAACAACAATAAAGAGGGATGATCAAGCCCCCATGATGAAGATCCCATGGCAAACTAAGCATAAGAACAAAGGAACACACAAGAGTTGAAATGAGAGAATCTGATGAAGCTTCAATCATCTGTCCAACTAGTTGTGGATTAGTTCTAGAATGATTGAGAATGTATACTCACTCTAGGGTGACATAACTCATGAAGGTCCATCGGGTGAGAAGGCCCAAGTATACTCACTCTGGGGCCATGAAACTTTAGATTGTTCATGGGGTGAGAAAGCCCAAAAAGGGGAGATACATACACTAGTAGGTATGCACTCACAAACAAAAGGGTTGCTATGGGGAAATGTCATGCCGCTAGATGGGCTTCCCACTCAACCATATCAAAATTATACCTCCTGATAACTTTAACAAGGTGCCACAAGGAAAAATTTCAGTTCATACTTCATGACACAAGAAAAGCTTCATATGATTAGAACTCATGATCAAATACAAAGGGTACCATAGGCATGCAAGTTGTGTTATGCAAGTTTACAAAAATGCAAAATGTAAAATGTAAAAATGTAAAATCTAAAAATGAAACATGTAAAATGTAGAAGATGTTCAAAGGAGTCTTGTTAAGTTCATGCAAGACCAGCCACTTAGGGAACATTGTGTCTAATGTCTCCAAGAAAGGACCAATCAAAGTATAGTATATTCACAACTTAGGGGATGCAGTACGTCGCATCAGGCCACCAAGAGGAATGTAATATGTTAAGATAGATCACACTTATGAAGGATATCACACCTAATGTCATCCACAAAGTGACAAACACATCATATGAATGACAAGGCTACACTAAGAACCAAGAATGCAAATGAAATTAGGAAATTGTATGCCCCCCACTTTAAAGGAATTGCTACACTTTGTTCTGTGAGGAATTACTTTAAAGTAACAGAGGGAAAAAAAATGCAAAAAGAAAACAAGACATGAGAGACAACTTGGAAAGCTCCTATGGAAAGTCATATGTTTTGAAGTTAGGCTGCGTCATGTCAAAAAAAATGAAAAACAAAGGAAGGAAGTTGCCCCCTAGAAAAGAGCACACCAAACACATAAGGGATCTATGGATTTGGGGTGAGTATGTTCATCATTGCAATGTGTTTATTAAAGAGCTTAGAACTATCAACATTACCCAAAGCACATTGAACTAGAAGAATGACAAAAAGAGAGTGAAAAAAAAAGAAAAAGAAAGTCTGTTTTGGGTCAACATGGAAGAGACATTGCAGTCTCAATGCTTTGAATCATCCCCAAAATGAAAACTCAAGTGAAAAGAAAATTCAAAAGCTTTTGGGTCAACATGAAGGAGACTTTTCAGTCTCAATTCCTTCCATCATCCCCAAAAGGAAAGCACAAGAAAAAGACAAAAAGGAAAAGTGGCCAATTGGGTCAACATGGAAGAGACATAGGGCATCTCTATGCTTTGCCTCATCCCCAAAAGGAAAACACAAAACAAAAAGAGAAAATGAAAAGGACCGTTTGGGTCAACATGGAAGATACATAGGGAATCTCTACACTTTGCATCATCCCTAAAAGTAAAACACAAAACAAAAAGAGAAAAATGTGAAGATGCACGACATATATAAGAATAGTGATACAAATAGAAGAAGTGTACAAAGAGAAGGAAACATCAAACACACATTATGGGGGAACACGATAGACACATGAAAATGTAAAAAGGACAAGAGAAATGCAAAAATGCTAGCTAGGTGAATGCAAGTCAACCATCTAACAAGTCATCTACCTCCCAATCATGTTTAGTGTAATGCAAGGGTGGTTGACTATAGGTGATCCCACAAAGCTGGTTTACAATTTTTGGGAGGATTTTATTTTTGCTGAAATCACATATTTTTAGAAAACATAATGATTTAAGCCTTAAAAATTTTCATTTAAAGAATTCCAATTGAAGAGGGTTTGATCAAACTACCTTAAATCAAACCCCCTTGGATAGAACCCCACTAGTTTTAAACCATACATATAATGGAGTTTCCTTTACACCTATCAAAATGCTGATAAAAAACCACTTTTGATTTACCTTTTGGGGGATCAAATGAATTCATTTAAATTTTTTTTTTTGTAAGTATGTAGTCCTTATTATAAGCTTCCCAAAAGGTATAATTTTAAATAAATTTAATTTAATTATTATATTTATTTTTTATTTCTCGTGAATGTAGGTTTTTCACCGAAAATCGCTCTGTTATGCACATGTCGAAAAATAGCAGATTATTAAAAAAAAAAAAAAAGTGCACCAAATATTTAATTCCTTGATCCAACAAAGAAAAAAATTGAATTTTGATACGTACAAAAAAATTTATGCATTATACGGTCGTGCTATGTCTGAATTATAATTGGTTTGAATTCGAAACTTGATTAAAGAAAAAAATATTCAATAAAAAAATATCTAACCAAGTGGAAGCACTAGATGTCAGAGTTACAAATCTAAATTTGAAAGAATTAGAATTTTATCCTTCATGGAAAAAAAGTTATGCATTATACGGTGAGCGTCACTTTTTAAAAATGTTGTTCTCTGAAAAAAACTAGTTTTTAAGGGAGATGGAAAGAGAAGTGCAATCTATTTCCAAAAATTTTGAAAAAAATATATTTAGAATCTATAGACAAAATTTCATGAAACTCTAGTTTGCATCATCTTCAAATTCCTCATAGTTTAGCCTCTATAGGTGCCTGAAAGTGAAGATTTAGTTAAAAAAAATATTTCAATGTCTAGTTTGGCCAAAAATTATAAACCACTATTGTGGGATCACCTCTAGGTCCAAAGGAAGAATTACAAGTTCCAAACTAGGAGTCATACCAGGTTCTTCACTTGGTGGAGAGGATTTATTATTTAAAGTCATGGTAGATGAAAATACAAAGTTTAAATTGCTATGAACTTCTTCATCTATTTTGGCTATCTCTACCTCATCATCATCATCAAGATTCATGAAAACAGAAGGACGAAGGGTGATTTCCAAGGAAGGATGTATCAAAAGCTATGGCTATTGGATTGGGTCATTTTGTTGGGAATGTTGGATTGGACTATCTTGTGGCAGGTTAGGAGAAGGAGGGTCGTCATCTATTTCTTCTATCAGAGGTAGAGGTTGGTTTTCTTGATTTTCTTCCATTCATGACTGAAGAGCAAGGAGACGATGACAATGCCTATGTTCTCTAGCACCACAGTTTCATTTAATTCTATTTTGAAGTTGGTGAGGTGTAAGTGTAGATTGAGTCATCATAGGTTCCTTTTCTTCTGAAGTGAGAAGAATAGAAGAAACTAAAGAAGATGGGTCAACTACTTTCTCTTTAGCTCTATACACTTGTTTAATGTGAGGAGGCATGATAAGAGTTGTTTCATTTTCCCTTGGTTCTTTACACAATGGAAGGGAAGTGTCTATGGTTGGTTGATCATGAGGTTGTATGGTTTGTTCGATGTCAAACTCAGGTTGAAGCATGGTTTCATCTATGATGGGAGGAGTCGAAGTGGATAGGGACATGTTACGAAGAGATAATTTGGCTATACATTTGGCTTTGAACTTTTGAAAGGTTATGAAAAAGAAGTCCTTTCAAGGGGTGATGGGTTCCATAGGTTCAGGCCAAAAGGCTTCTAAGGAAAAATTATCTTTAGAGGATAAGGGATTAAAGCCACTATGGCGTATGGTAAATATTTCATTTCCATGTGGAAATTTCAAACACTTATGAACCACTTATGGGATTGCTTTCATTGAGAAAAGCCAAGGGTGGCCTAGGCACAAATGAAATTGATCTAATTGTGGAATAATTGAAAATGTTACATCTGAAGTTTTGGGTCCTATCTATAATAGGAGTACGATCAATCTAATCATAGGGCATACAAAACTAGTGTGTCTTAATCCATGTAGTTGGTTTATTATAATCATCTTGATAGAGATCATGTAATACTAAAAACTCTTCTGTGATCACATTCTCACCATAGGCGAGATCTATAAATATCTCATTGGTGGGCTTATCATAGATTCTACCGGCTATGTAAAGAGGACCATTAGGAAGCTTTTGTAGTATATCTTTAGCAAAAAAAGTGATATCAAGAGATTTATTGTTTTGGTCCTTACAAGGGATAATGTCCATCGCACCCACAAGTTTATCCATAGGAGTAACTTGGGTAATAGTTGGAGTTATATCAGTTTGTTCACTATTTTTATCAACATTCATTACATTAGTGTTTGAAGGTTCACTAGCCTTAACAAATGAGATGTGTTTAGGCATGGGATTGGTGAAAATTTGTAAATTCTAGTTAGGGGATGCAATGGACTTGTTGTCTTGATCATTAACACTTGCAATGGAAAAATGGACCGAATCAATGAGGTCTTGAACTAAATGCTTTAGATGCTTGTAGTGTTCAATGTCATGTTCATTCTGGTGATGAAAATGACAATAAGCATTAGGTTTGAAGGTGGGTGGTAATGGCTGGTTTTGATCAAGTGGTTTAACGGGTGGCAAAGTGATCATGTGATGTTGAAGCAATTGGTTCATTTTGTTATGAAGGGTATCAAGTAATGGAGTAAATTGTCTCTTTGGGTCCCCATAGGTATAAGGCACCACTATTTTGACAATTGCTACTTGGTTTGGAATTGGTTGGGTGGGTTGTGGTTGTGGTTGAGGAGGCAAATTGAACTATGAAAAGCCTCTATTTGGTTTGCAAAAGTTTTGATTGTTGGTTTGATTATTGTGTTTAGGTTTTCCAACTTGGTTAGAAGTATATTTTGAATCATGACTTGAAACCATGTTATGGTATTCACATAGGGTTGTGTGTAAGTTTATCATAGTTTAAAACTTATACTAAAGGTTTGTGTGTAATTTTTCAATAGAAATCTTCTACATATGTGAATAAGGGATTTTGACATCTACTTGAGCATACAATGACTGATAACGTGAAATGAAATCAGTGATTTTCTCATTGACATTTTGTCTATAATGCATGAGGTTAGCCATTGTCTTTTAGGGGTCATATGAACTTGAAAGTGACTTACAAAGGCATCTACAAGCTCATTAAATGATCATATGGAATGAATGGATAAGTTGGAAAACCACTCTAAGGTAGTATCTTTCAAGGTCCTTGGAAAATTTTTGGCTAAGAGTTTATCATCAAGGAACAAATCACTAGATAAAGTTGTATAAGCATAGACATGCTTGATAGGGCCTCCTTTACCTTCGTATTTCTCAAATTGAAGAATTTCTATCCCTTGTGGCATCTATGTGCATAAGATTTCTAAGGATAAGGGGTTCCTATGGACATGATGTGTGGGTGGAGTAGTATTTCCTTAGCTAATGGTGGAATGTTGTTACATGGATGAAACGGTTGTAAGGAGTTGTGTAAGAATAGGGTTGGGGTAAGTGGTTTGAGGTGGAAGGGAAAATGGTGATGGAGTGTATGTGATGTTAGGGGAAGTGAAAGGAACACTAAGAGGGGTGAACGTAGTGGAAGGGACTTGTGATGCCACAAGAGAACTAGGAATGCTAGTTGGAATTGGGAAAGAAGGAGCCACACAATTAACTTGGTACATAGTTGTGTTGACTTGCGGATTGGTATAAGTTGGTATAGATGCTATGGTTGAAGGGGAGGAACTTGAGGTCCTCCTAGACTTACAACAATGCTTGTAGATGGGTTATTAGAAGAGGCATGCTTATTGTAAATCTCAACAATTCTCTTTATAAATTGCAAACCATCATCACTTTCAATCAAATGATGAAGGTTTTCAATTGCTGATATGGTGGTGGTGGAAATGTTTTCAAGTGACAATTCTTGTTGTAAATGTGTAAAATCTTCATGGATATTAATGACCTTTTCTTGTGGGAGGGAGCTATTTTGGGTGTCAACATTCATTAGATGGAAAGGTGAAGGCATAGAAATGGTATTGTCAATGCCTAATGCACCATTGTCCATACTAGGATTAGGATCTCTTGAGATCCCAAGGTCCACAACGAAATTGCTATCACGGGAGGCCATTAGTCTAGAACTTCGTCTCACTAAAGTATTATCAATGCAACACCAAAAACTCATACAAGTACCACAAAAGATGGGGTGAATGTAAATGCAAGGAAATCTAGGAGTTTTAAATGCAAATAATAGAAATTTTGCTAACTGTAATAGAGAAATAACTATAGAAAATTTAGAAATACCAGAAAATGTTAGAAAATGTCTAAAAATGCTATGTAAAAACTAAAGAGGGATTGATTCTCCTAGGGTGGCGAATGAGTCCCAATATAATGTTTTTTTGTGTTTTTTAGAGATTTGAAAATGAATCTAATGCTTTTTAGAATGCAATTAAGGATGTAGAATGCAATTTTTTAGTTTTTTCAATGATATGCAATGCAAAAATGAACACTAAACAAAGTTTTCACTAATGCAATATGAGAAGTCCTAGAATGCAAAAACAAAACAATGTCCTAATTGAATGTTGATGCAAATGTAATCTAGGATGCAATAGGTGAATGAAATTAGAAATGAAAAGTGTTCAAAATGTGGGTTCACCAAAATGAATCATAGATTTTTGGCACCAATGCATTTCTTTAACTCTTCTAGGGTTTTTCACCTAAAAGGAGAGAGGTAGGGCCAAAAATGTTAAGGGGTTCATTCAAATTATGTTAGGTATGATGTTATTGATACTAAATGAAGTGATCTAAATGCAAGTAATTGATATATATGAATGATTATGAATGTAAAACTAAGATCTAGGCTATGTTGGAAAACACACTATGATATGCAATAATGAACTAAGAATGAATAAAATGCAAAATAGAAAGGCAAGGCCTGAATTAGAGTGCACTTGGGCAAGGTTTGAGAAATATGGAATGGTCTGAATGCTATCTAAAATTACTAAAAATCAATAGTGGGATTCATTCACCCAGGGTGGCGAATTAGTCCTGCTATTGGTAAAAAACAATCAGGAACTAGTTTCTGACTATCATAATCTAGTATCTGACAAAATCTAGATTTTCATTCCTAAGGTGGGACTCATTCACCACTTATGGCAAATAAATCCTCCTCCAAAATTATGATAAATTAGGAGACAACTCTGGAATACCAGATCTCGAAATGTCTACTTGTCAGGTTACCAAAGTCAATTCTGTAGGAAATGAATAGAAAACCTTCTCCAAGTTTGAAATATGATAGATTTGATTTAAAGCACCTAGTTAACTTGTTGACCAATCTTCAATCACCTAAATGCTTGTAAAATCTTCATACAAAGGTCTACAAACACACATTGAAGAGGGGGGAAATGGTTGAGGGTTAGCAAATAGGAGTTTCCCTTGGTCAAACCCCACTTTGGTAATCAAACCCTTAGTAAAATAATGAAATGCAAGAGAATGATAAACTAACAACACACAAATTCTATCAACTTACCAAACCCTTGATGATGAAAATATGAAGTAGTTCAATGGATGCTCCAAAATTCCTGAATAGTGTTTGATTTGATGTTGTAAGATGCTTGAATACTTTAGATTGCTTGAATGTGATGTGTGAATATTGAAGGATGTAAAATGAGGTGAAAATCACTTATTTATACCATCTTGTGCCTTAGTAACCTGTTAATACCTTATCACAGGCTGACATCAATTCATTTTGAATAAAAACCCAAAAGGAATTTCAAAATATTTTGAATTTGGAGCCAAGGGGGACTCGTTCGCCACCCATGGTGAATGGGTCACCCCTACGACCTAAAAATGGGTGTCAGGAATTATCTTGCATTTAATGTTATTTGTCAGGATTACATTAAAAAATACACTTAATTAAAGCATGTAAGGGCATAAAGGGGTCAAATAAAGCATAATTAAGGGATAAATAGTGAAGTTATGCCTAGAAAAGCATGAAATCTTGTTACAAGACTTTACAACACTTCAATATAGGATTTGATTAGTGATGAAAAGGTGATTTTTAGGTGAATTGTAATGAATAGAGTCTAGAATAGTGTAGAAATGTTTTACAACACTTCACAACACCTTCACAAGATGTCAATATTTGAATTTTAGTATATAAATTTGCATGTTCAAGCAACATTACAATATAAAATCAAAGCAAAATGGACCAAACATCATGAAACAAGAGCTAAAAGGCCATGAAAATGACAAGGGGCCATTTTTATATGGCACAAGTATGAATTCCACCGTGTGCATCATAATCTTTCTCATTGTGGGAGCTTGCAAATATTGTAGCATCGGTAGCTCAATTCACGCTCTCATGTGCTCATCATGAATAGGTCCATCAAGGCAATACTACATCTTGACCTTCTTGTGAAATGACCGATATCCACGAAAATATTCCAATCCTCCCTAAATAGAAACTTGGAGAATCGAGTGTACATCCTCTAAGGTGATGGTCATCTCCTTAGTTAGGAGATGAAAAGTAGATTTATCAGCATTCCAACACTCACATAGGGCCATCAACATGCAATTGTGGTATGTCATAGGAGGCATCAGGTATGCCCAATAGATACCTACTACCTGAAGATGCTCTTTCTCTATTGTTGACAGTATTGGGGCTAGGTCTCTAAGAAAACTTATCTATCTCCCCCTAGCCACTGTCGTGACCGGGCAGGTACCTACCAAAATCACAACAATATGCTCTAAAAATTCATCTAACATCTTTAATATTTACATTATTCATCATGCAAGTGTGCTAAAGTGCATCTAGTGTGCTTTCCTAAAGAGCCTATACACTTTAAAACCCTTTTCGGACACTTCGCAAAGAAAAGGGACACTTCGTGAAGAAATGGGACTCTTTGTGAATAAAAGGGGCACTTAGCAAAAAAAGGGGACATTTTGTGAACTTTTATCCAAGATCCTATAGTAACCTATAAATGCATTAAAAATAATTAACTTGTTGCAAAATCACTAAGAAAAAGTTGCATAATCGACTCACCTCATGATACAACTCACTGCATGCCACCTGCTCTCGAAGCTTATCTAGTCATGAAGGTGTGTAACCCTGTCTACTTGACATATTCTCATCTCACTTGTCACTGTCAAGCTACAAGAAGGTAAAATGCAATAGTAAGTGACAAATTACTCTCCTTTACCTCTTTCCACCCATTTTCATCCATTTTACTCTTATGCATTAAAATAGGGTTATTTTCTTTCCTAAGAGTTAATAAAGCACTTTTTCTTCAAAACAACATAACGATAACTAGGGAACTCCATTTTTGACACCATTTGATGCATTTGAATTGTGATTCCACACTCAACATTATCAATCGTCTATCGTTATGTGGTGTGGTACTTGGAAATTCCCTACAAAATTATTGTTCCTTCTTCAACGTGGCTAGATTGCTACCTTGATTCCACCTTCGTAAAGCAAGTAGAATCAAGGGGGGCATACATCTACCCTCGAATTTGATTTCTAGAAGTTAGATAAAAGGATTTTTGGACAATTAACGAATTTGTGTTACAAGATGTAGTTCCTAATGTTGTGGTTTTGTAGATAACTACACTAGAGGCTTCATTCTCCCATCTTTTGAATGAATATCCTTTTGTGCAATAAAGTGTATTTTTTAGAGTCCTTTAGCTTACATATGCATGTAGAGTCATATAGGCGCTAAAGTGGGGGCTAAATGTGGCGTAGAAAATTAGACACTCTTGAGAAAAGAGATAATTTCATGCTTAACTTGGACCTACTTTTGAGTACCCTTGCATTAATCATCCTTCAAAATAGCATTTATAGGCCCCTAAGACGTATTGTTTTTTATCTAGAGGCCCATTTCACTTAAAAATCATATAAATATCGATAAATAATACTTAATTCATTCATATCCCAAAAACCCACCTCCAAAAATCACTAGTGGGACCCATTCACCACCTTCGGCGAATGAGTCCCCTCTGGTGGGACCCATTCACCAAGGGTGGCGAATGAGTCCCTTTTGGGGAAAATTTCAATTTTGAGTGGGATTTGACCAATTTAATTTAATTTTTCAGTGGATGTCAGCCTCTTATGTCTAAATAACAGGATAATTAGGCGTTGATGCCTATAAATACACATTTTAGGTCATTTTTGACATCTCTTAGTCATTTCTACAAAGCAAATTTCAAAATTCAAGTGTTGAAAATCTTCCACATGAAGTTTCATTAGCATTTTTACAACAAAGTTGAAGCTTAAGGGCAATAAACTAGGGTTTTTGCATGTCTTCAAGCTCACTTCTCATTCAAGATCCAACATTGCAAAGAGTTGATCATGGATGCCTATGGAGAATCATGGAGAAATCTAGGTTGAGGAGATGCAACTAGCCATCAAATCACACCTAAAGACTTTTTTTCAAAATGATTCCATCTTCCATTTTCTCTCTATCTTTAGATTTAAGGTTTGCATAACATTTTCATGTCATTTACATTCATTTGAAATGTTGTAGGGTTTTTTGGATTGAAGTCTTGCATCATTCAAATCACATTTACTCATCTTTCTAGCACATTAGAATAGGGCTTTGTCTTACTTCAAATTTTCCTAGTCTTTGGCACACTTAAGGCTAGGGTTTTATTCAAAATTTATCCATTCAAGGTTTAATTACCAAATTAGGGGTTTGACCAAGGAAAAACCCCCATTAGAAAACAAATTTTAAGCTATTTTATAGGTATTTTTAGAGATTCATATTTGGGTTCCCGTGAAGAAGTCTTGTGCAGGTGACAAAGTATAGGTTTGAAACTTCAATTTGCAAAAAACAAAAGAAGGAATAATTCACCATAGATTCCAAATGAGTCCCATTGGAGGTGCTTGTCTGAGCTGAATACAGATTCTAGTACCCATTTGGCAAAAACTAGATTCTAGGCAAAAACCCTGACTTGGGATTGATTCGCCCAAGGTGATGAATGAGTCCCAGTCAATCAAAAAGTCAACATTTTCAGATTTTTAGAGTAGTTTCTTGTCTCCATCAGACTTATAGGTGTACATATTCTGAGTTATAGCTTTCTTTTTGGTTCTATTTGCATTTTTGTTCATCTTTTTATGCCTTTTGCAAACGTCATTGTGTTTTCAAACACTTCATATTTCTTAGGTTTGGCACAAATAATCAATCAATTTTATCAGTTTTTTGCATTAAGATCATTGCATTTAGCCATAATTCCATCATAATTACATTATTTTGAGTGAACCACCTCATTTTTTGGCCTATCTCTCTCTGTTTAGGTGAAAAACCCTAAGAGAGCAAGAGAATACATAACCCCTAAAAATTGACAGTTCTTATGTGTGTGTGTGTGTGTGTGTGTGTGTGTGTGTGTGTGTGTGTGTGTGTGTGTGTGTGTGTGTGTGACCAAGTTTTCAATTCTAAATTAGATACTTAAGGTAAGCTAAATTTTTAAGATAAAAAATATTTAAATCAAATACGTCAACAAGGGTTGAAACTATAAATTCATGTTTGGATTTGCAAGTGTGGAGATCATTTTTGCATTATGGAAGTGACTTGGAGAAAATAACCATTATTTTATTAGTTTGATAGTGAAAAAGGTTCTAGTTTTATACTTTATGACATGTTTCTAGATAGGGACTTAGTCCTTTGATTCTTGTGAAGGTTTTAGATGGCATCAAACATCTTGTGACATTCTTTGTGAGAGAAGAATTATTTAGAAGTTTGGTTCTACCCTATGTTAGCTTTGTAAATGTAATTTTTTTGTAAGAAATTAATAGCATTTAGTTCTAATGAAAAGTTGGATTTATTTTAAAATGATGTAATTTTTTTTAAAAATGACGCCTTAGTTCATATATGTATGTAAAAGTTATGACTTCTTAAAAAATTAGATCAAAGAAAGGTGATGAAGCTATGAATTCATCATAGGAAGTGGCTAACTTGAAAAAGTCCCATCCTTCTTAGAGGTGAACTTTTAAAAGCTAATATTTTACACTAGTAATTTTGTTTTGTTTTGAATGGTCATGAACATTCTTTGGCATTCCACATTTCATTTTCTTGAATTCTTCTTCCTATTCCTCCTCAATTTTAGTTTTAGCTTCCTTCATGTTTAAGAAATGCTTGAGGTCAAATTGAAAGTATATGGAGCTTTTAGAACATTGTAACTTAATTGTTGGGAGCATTTGTGAGTGTTAATGTCATATTTTGACCGTACTTTTGGAAAGTTGCAAACCACTCATGGAGAGAGTTTTGAAATTCTTGAGAGGAGTCTTAGACAATCTAAGAGCTTTGATCTCATTTTTGAAATACTTAAGTTTGTGACTAACATTTTAGAAGATTTTTACTAACAGTGAGATTTCTTCATGTTAATTAATTTGTGTCTCCATTTGAATTATGTTTTATCTCTTTAATTTATATTCCTTGTTTAAATTAGTCTTTTGTTCTAAATTAGTTGATTATTACTCTAAAAATTTATTCTATTTAAAATTTCATAAAACATATTTTAGATTACTTATGGCCAGTGTGTCTTACACATTTAGACGTTCGTGGAAAGGAATAATCGTACACTTCACAACCTTTCCCTAAAAGAAAGTACCCTTAGTGGTCCACATTGAATGTATCTATTCTTTACTTTTGCGATGTACAATCTCTGTACAGAAAAATGGTCCAAGTTCAATGCATCTAATCTTCTGACCTTTGTAGCCTTCCTCTTATTTAGAATATGCAATGAAGAAAACTGGTCATGGACGCTCTAATGCGTGAGTTCCTCCAGATTCTTCAAGAGAAATGGGTTAACGTTTTTACAATGACATATAAGCTTTTTCGCTGATGTTGAAAATGTTTGGGGAGCTTTACAGTCACTAAGGCTTGCCTGTTATGAATGAGATTTATTGTATCCTTCTTCATTGAAGGTTAGAAGCTCTTAGAGCACCTCAAATATAAATCAAATTCTGTTCATATACCAGATGTTAACCTATTAGTAGAAGTGATATAGATATGAAACAAGCAGGGTGTGGAGAAGCTAGTTCCTGTGTTTCTTTTTCAAATTTCCTTGGAATGCTCTGTATTTACAAAACATATGTGATATGGAAATTACGTTCTAATAGTTTGTTGTTTCCTTGATACATATTACTCTTTTCATTGCATTTCATTTGTTGTCAGTTTAAACATTAGTATATGGTTTTCAAATTGTATATAAATTAAAATTTGGTTAGTTATGTTAATGGGTTTTTGGTCTATTACTGAAGTTGAATGGTTTTGAATGAGTCTACCAAGATCAAATCTTGTTGAGTGCTAGGCCCCACTATCTTAACAGATGAGGTCAGAATTGTGTGTGGGAGACTTAATCCGAATGAAGACCTCTCAGTCCTTGACTCTCAACTGAAACAGTTTCAACTTAAAACATCGAAAGAAAAACAAAATCCAACTAACTATGAATTTTAAATTTAGACATCCAGAGAATTTGACAGAGTGAGGTTATTGATTTAGAAATTCCATTTTTCTGAAAACAATATTTGGCTAAAAACAAGATCTGGGCTATTTTAACTCGTAATTGGAATCGGATTCTAATATTCTATATAACCTTATATATGTTGAGTGAGGCATTTTGAAAAATAAAAATGAAAAACTGAGTTTGGTTTGGATCGAACTGCTGTGATTTATTATAAGATGAGGAAATTAGCGATGGGTCCCTTGCAGACAGATTTATTCTAGACCCTATTAAAATATAGCTGATGAAAATTTATTGATGGCAGCAGAAGGAAATTGATTGCGTGTCGAAGAAGGACGAGGGATCCCAGTTATCTAGACCATCAGATTGGCAGGTTGTAGTGCATGCCCAGGTTGTTACACTTCAATGGTCCATTAATTTTTTTTTAGACTATAAAATAGTTTAAAATAGAGAAACTGTCAATTCATTATGTATCAACTGGTGAGAATGTTGTTGGAATGTAAACCCAACTACTACCGTCACCTCTAGCAGCTGCCCGCAATATCGCAATAAATAATCATACCATTGTGATATCGCAGGAGACCCCCGTAGCATTTTGTTTCATCTTCATCACCAGCCATTAACTGTACAGTCATCAAACCATTGCCTGTGATATTGCAATATGGGTAGTTACCCATTGCGATACCATGGGGAACCATCTTCCAAGCTGCCTCTGCCAGTGGATATTTCGTAGTACGAAAAATTTGATATTTAAGTTTTAATGTTAATGTAAAGGACATTTTATTAAATACGTTTTGACTGGGAAAAAGTGGTTAGGTAATTTGTAATAAATTTTATTTCATCCCCTCCCATCCGTTAATGTTTTTCACACGACTTTTAACTTTTTCCTATACAGGTATATGTATCTTCTTTTTGTTCTTTTTAATGCGAATGTGAATATACGAAAATTAATGAGCAACAGCTCTATGTTAAAGATATTTTTTAAGTTTTAATTTTTTCTGTGAAAATTCTTCTGCCTCTGGCCTTCACATGGTATCATAGCTAGTTCAATTATCAGAGCCAATTTTATCAAAGCAGATTATCTGGGTAAATTTCAAAAATGGTAGCAAGCACAAGCTTGAAAAACCCACAAATTCCATAGTTTAATGGGAAGAATTATGAGCATTGGTCAATTACCATGAAAGCACTATTTAGCTCACAAGATATATGGGATTTAGTTGAGAATGAATTTCCAAAGCTAGCAGATGCAGTAGCATACAATGCTTTAACACAAGAAGAGAAAGACTTATTAAAAGACACAAGGAAGAAAGACTCAAAGGCTTTATATTATCTGTTTCAAGCTGTACATGAGAGCATTTTTCCAAGGATTTCAGCAGCAACAAAGTCCAAACAAGCATGGGACATACTTCAAACAGCCTATCAAGGCATGTCAAAAGTTAAAACAATAAAGCTACAAATGTTGAGAAGAGATTATGAAACAATATGTATGAAGGACAATGAATCTGTAGATTCATTCTACACCCAAGTCATTGGGGTGGTTAATCAAATTAGGTCTCATGGAGAGAATTTGGAAGATACTAGAATTGTTGAAAAGATTTTAAGGAGTTTTCCCACAAAATTTCTACCAGTTGTAGTTGCTATAGAGGAGACAAAGAATCTCTCACAATTCTCTGTTGATGAGTTGTATGCATCTCTAATTTCTCATGAACACAGGCTAAAGAGGTCAATAGAGACATCACTAGAGTATGCTTTCAAAACTCAGGCTTCAGTCAATCAAGGAAGAGGCAGAGGTAGATCAAGAGGAAGAGGAAGAAACTCGTATAGAGGTGAAAGATATAGTCTATCAAGTTCAAGTGGAAGAGGCAGCAATCAAGGCTCAAGCCAAAACCCAACATAGAATTAGTCACAGAATCAAAGGTATGATAAATCTCAAGTCCAATGTCACTACTGTAAGAAATATGGGCATTATACATGAATGAGTGTAGAAAGAAGCAGTATGATAATAATAGAAAAAATGCAAATTTTTCAAGAGAAGGTCAAAATCAGAATTCATATAAGAGCACAATGTTTTTAGCTTGTAATGTTGCTCAAGCAAATGAAAAAGGTGTATGGTTTTTAGATTCAGGTTGTAGCAATCATATGATAGGGAATCTAGAAATGTTTTCAAGTTTAGATGAGAATGTAAAGTCTGATGTTACATTGGGTAATGACAACAAAGTGTCAGTCAAGGGAAAAGGAGATGTCAATATTTTAACTAAATAGGGGGAGAAAAAGTATATTTCAGATGTGTATTTTGTGCCTAATCTGAAATATAACTTAATGAGTGTAGGGCAACTGGTTCAAAAAGGGTATAGAGTAACCTTCAAGAATGGTCTGTGCACAATTTTAGACAAATACCCAAGCAACTAGCTTATTGCAAAAGTTAGAATGACAAACAACAGAATGTTTCCCTTAAAGATAAGGCCAGATTTGAATATAAATTATGCTCAAGCACAACACTTAATGAATTCACAAGTGGGTAGAGAAGAAACTACAGCAGTAGTGCATAAAATCTTTCAAGCTGAGATAAAAGATGAAAACTGGTTATGGCACCTGAGATTTGGGCATCTCAATTTTGGAGGTTTAAATTTACTTCATAGGAAAGTCATGGTCAAGGGACTACCTTTAATAGAAAAACTAGAAAGGGTACGTGAAGGGTGCATTTTAGGAAAACAACATAGAGAATCATTTCCAACAGGAAAGTCAACTAGAGCAAAAGCCCCTTTGGAAATTATACATTCATATTTGTGTGGGCCTATGCAAACACCTTCAATAGGTGGTAGTTTTTATTTTATGACATTCATTGATGATTATTCAAGAAAAACATGGGTTTATTTTCTAAAGCAGAAAAATGAAGTGTTTGATTTGTTTCGTCAGTTCAAGAATTTGGTTGAAAAACAAAGTGGTTATTATATCAAAGTGTTGAGAACAAATAGAGGTGGTGAATATATTTCAAGAGAATTTTTTAATTTTTGTAAAGATCATGGAATTCACAAGCAGTTCACAATTAGATACACACCTCAACAAAATGGAGTAGCTGAAAGGAAAAACAGAACAATCATTAAAATGGCTAGAAGCATGTTGAAAGAATAACATTTGTCAAATGAATATTGGGAAAAAGCAATATCTTGTGCAGCCTATATAATGAATAGGTGTCCAAAAAAAAGTGTCATGAATATGGTACCTGAAGAAGCGTGGACAGAAAGAAAACATAGTGTTACTCACATGAGAGTATTTGGATGTGTAGCATATGCACATGTGCCTGATGAATTGAGAAGGAAGCTAGATAACAAAGGAGAAAAATATATATTTATTGGATACAGTGAAGAATCCAAAGATTATAAGCTCTATAATCCAACAACAAAGAAAGTTATAATCAGCAGAGATGTACAATTTGTAGAAGATGAAGCATGGGATGGAAGCATAGAGAAGACAGTCAATATTCCAGCTAGTATACCTCAAGAGGAGAATGAAATTTCAGCATCAACAAATATTCCAGCTATTGTGACTCTTACCACTCCCATTCAAGCTCAACAAAGTAGTCCACAAGTGACACCAACATCGACTGTAAGAACAACCTCATGCATTCAAGGAAGTAGTCCAACAAGAGGACAACAAACACCATCTACAGCAGGACCATCGGGTCCACTTTCCACAAGTTCAAGTGATATGTAAAATCCTACATTGGCAAGTCTAAGAAGACAGAAAATCAGAAGCATAAGAGATATATATGAACAAAATGAAGGTGAGAATAAATCAGATCAGATTTCTCTTTCTGCATTTTATTCTCAAATAGAAGAGCTAGTTGATTTTGAAGATGCAGTCAAACATGATAAATGGGTAAGTGCTATGGATGAAGAGATTGAAGCAATTGAAAATAATCAAACATGGGATCTAGTCAGTCTTTCAAAAGATAGAGATGTCATTGGAGTGAAATGGGTTTATAAAACCAAATTGAATGAAAAAGATGAAGTTCAGAAGCTTAAAGCAATATTGGTTGTAAAGGGCTATCACAATAGCCTGGAATTGATTACAATGAGACATTTTCCCCTGTAGCATGATTGGATACTATAAGGATGATTTTAGCTTTAGCAGCTCAGAACAAGTGGTCTGTATCTCAAATGGATGTAAAGTTAGCTTTTTTAAATGGTTATTTAGAAGAAGAAGTTTATGTGGATTAGCCACTTGGGTATGAAATTCTGGGTCAAGAAGATAAAGTTTACAAATTGAAAAAGGCACTGTATGGATTGAAGCAAGCCCCAAGAGCTTGGTACAGCAGAATAGATAGTTATCTTTTGCAGAATGGATTTAATAGATGTAGCAGTGAGCCCACACTGTATACAAAAATGAATGAAGAAGGTGAAATATTAATAGTATGCTTATATGTTGATGATTTAATTTTCACTGACAATTTGTCAATTGATCTGTTCAAGGAAGACATGAAGAAAGAATTTGAAATGATAGACTTAGGTCTGATGAAGTATTTTTTGGGCATTGAAGTGAATCAAAATGAAAATGGTATTTTTATTTCATAGTCAAAATATGCAAATGACATTTTGAAAAGGTTTAATATGATGAAGTGCAAACCAGCACCAACACCTACAGTGATAGGTCTAAAACTAAGCAAGGATGATAGAGGATCTAATGTTGATCCAACTTTGTTTAAGAGGCTTGTTCGAAGTCTCATGTATCTCACAGCCACAAGGCTAGACATTATGTATGGAGTAAGTTTGATTTCTAGGTTTATGGAAACACCAAAAGACACCCATTGGAAAGCTAGGAAGAGAATTTTAAAGTATGTAAGTGGAACAAGAAATTTTGGCATTAAGTATTCAAGTTCAAACTCATAGGATACATAGACAGTGACTATGCTGGCAGCACTGATGATAGAAAAAGCACATCTGGCTATGTATTTAATTTTGGGACTGGAGTTGTCTCATGGTCTTCAAAGAAGGAGCCAATAGTCTACCTTTCATTAGCTAAAGTAGAATATGTGGCAACCACAAGTGCAGCATGCCAGGCAGTCTGGATGAGAAGAATTTTGAAAGAATTGCAAAATGAACAAATGGAGGCAGCAAAAATTTACTATGATAACAATTCAGCCATAGATCTCTCAAAAAATATAGTCTTCCATAAGAGAAGCAAGCATATTGATACCAGGTATCATTTTATCAGGGAATTAATTAACAATGGTGACATATTTTTAGAGTTCTGCAGATTAGAAGAGCAAAGTGCAGATATTTTCACAAAGGCACTAGGAAGAGATAATTTCATTTTTCAAAGAAACAGATTGGGCATGGTGGACAATGCAGTTATGTTTAAGGGGGAGTGTTGGAATGTAAACCCAACTGCTGCCGTCACCTCCAACCGCTGCCTACAATATCACAATAAATAATCGTACCATTGCGATACCGTGGGAGACCCCCATAGCATTTTGTTTCATCTTCATCACCAGCCATTCACCGCGCAGTCATCAAACCATTGCCCGCAATATCGCAATATGGGTAGTTACCCATTGCGATACCATGGGGAACCATCTTCCAAGCCGCCTCTGCCAGTGGATATTTCTTAGTACGGAAAATTTGATATTTAAGTTTTAATGTTAATGTAAAGGACATTTTATTAAATATGTTTTGACTAGGAAAAAGCGGTTAGGTAATTTGTAATAAATTTTATTTCATCCCCTCCCATCCGTGAATGTTTTTCATGTGACTTTTAACTTTTTCCTATACAGGTATATGTATCTTCTTTTTGTTCTTTTTAATGCGAATGTGAATATACGGAAATTAATGAGCAGCAGCTCTGTGTTAAAGATATTTTTTAAGTTTTAATTTTTTCTGTGAAAATTCCTCTGCCTCTGGCCTTCAAATGTTATGTTTATAAAAAATTTATTAGAGATATTTTTTACAGAAACCAAAAAACAATAATTGTAAATACGAATTTATAAACATTTTGTTTTGAATTGTAAGTTCCTAACGACCACACCAATTCCATTTGTCATAAAGATTTGAATAGTATCTACAAACCCTAGTAACCTTTCTGAAATAGTTACATCATGGTCATTTCAACCCGAATACACAGTTGCCTTATGCATTTCAATATTATTACATTATACCACAAGCCCATTCATCACTCGATGACACTATCATATATAATACAATAACACCCAGACGACATCCAGGTAATTACATCAAACAACTATTGTGAGGAAATAAATCACATCTTCATAAATAATTTAGGATAAATAAATGTAAATAAGTAAATAGTAAATGAATTATTTTAGGTAAAAGAGGTGGGGTTCTAATTGTGTTATTTGATTCTTTGTTAATGTTTGACATCAGATTTGGGGATCAGATTTGAGATGTGTAAATTGAAAAATTAAGATCCAAAGCATCTAATGCTTGTGGAAGTGACCTTTATCCCTTAAATTTGTCATTTAACTTGTAGAAATGAATTTTGATTATATATTTGACTTTATTGTCTTTAGGTCTTTTGTACTTGAATACAAAAATTCATCATGGTGTTTGGACCTATGATAAAAAGTAGTGGTGTTGACAATCAATTTAGAAGGATTTTTAAGATAAAAAGTGAGAATGCGGTGATTTTGGTGTCCAAAATGATTCTAGGTGATTAATACTTGAGATTTGGTGTAAATGGAATGTAGTGTTATTGATATTAGAATTTAACCTAGTGCAAGAACTAGGGTTCTACTAAGTGTTGATAGAAGACAATATATAAAGCTAAAGAATGATTGATGAGTGATTATTTTAGATAGATAGATGAAGAGGGATTGTCTTAATGATGATTACAATAGTGATCATTATGATTTTGAAACACACTAATTGTGATGTCCTTTAATATGTGACTTAAGTGCTCAATTTCTCCTAGTAAATGATGAATAACAAATAACAAAAGGATTGTTCGATTGAACCCAAGGAGAAATTTAAATTTTGAATGAGTCTTGAATACATTCTACACAAATGACAACGTTAATTTTATCCCCAATGAGTTCGACCCTAGGATGCCAATTAATAGTCTAAAAACTAAAGAATTCCTATAGGTTCATGTTCTATCTATAAGATTCACTTTGAAAATTTAGGTCAAAGTTGATACCAAATTAGTCAAAACCATGCAGTAGAACCAAATACTTAGGACACAAAAGAAAAAGTGAAATAAAATGAATGAGAAAATTGTAGGGTATGTGCCTTTTACCATTACATTTTTCCTAGCTTTTCTATGCATGTGAATCTACATTATAAGGTGCACCAAATAATATAAATACTATAAGAAAAAATAACTAAAGGAAGAATAAATGGAATCATATTCCAAATTTAACTTTTGAACTACGTGTCAATTAAAACATGATTAGTAACAATAGGTTTTCTTGATTTTGTATGCACCCCTTAAGGCTTCCACCCAAATAATTAAGAGATAAAAATGGATATAATTAATCATAATAACATGATAATGGTTTTATGGAAAATTAGCATCACCATTATAAACTATTTAATAAAAAATATGAGCATTGCCAAACTATAAAGGCATGTCTCAATTGTTGGCCATTTGTCATTTTATGAAATTAGATATCATTATAAAACATGCTCCCTTCAATCTAAGGTCCTATGATTTGATGATCTTCTCACATCTAATGGGAAGAAGCTTTGATTGAAGATCTAGAAAATTATGAATGGACTAGTTGTGCCCTGTCTCACCTCTTTTTTTAGTATCAAATACCTTTGATCAAAGATCCTTCAATTAAAGTTGCTTGTGTAGCACCTATGTGGCATCAATTCCCTCCAAACTATATTCTAGGATTCAATTGGAAAAAAAAATTTATATGGATCATGTTTTTCATGATAAAATGAATTCAACATGACAACTTTTTTTATACATGTAGCCATTATAGTAACCAATTTGAAAAATATAAGTTTTCATATATTTTGTGTTATAACTATTAGTTTTTGTTTCCTAATCAATATAGATTAATTATAAAATACAAGGACCTCTATTCCACACTCATTAAGAATAGCAAATATTGCAAGAAAAAAAAAAACACTTCATATTGATGCCCTCCTTTTAAAAAAAACAATAATAATAATTTGAGTAATATATGAAAGTGAGAGTATCCCGTGGTACCGGAGGGCTTGTCGCACTAGCGTCGCCGGTCACGTTAAAAATCTTACTAGGCACACTGCAGTTTATAGGGCATCGTGCTACCCGATTCCTGCAGTCTAATATATATATATAGTATCCCGTGGTACCGGAGCGCTTGTCGCACTAGCGTCGCCGGTCACGTTAAAAAGTTTACTAGGCGCACTGCAGTTTATAGGGCATCGTGCTACCCGATTCCTGCAGTCTAATATATATATATATATATATATATATGAAAGTAAGAGGCATTATGAAGAAATAGTTTCTAAATTATTACACCTAAGGTGTTCCCTATATGAAGTGAAAAAATTGGTTTTGAAAATCAATGGTTGAAAATTGTAGAGAAAGATGCAAAGACCATTGAAATATTCTCAATCGTGAGATTTTCTAAAATATTAAAAAATATAATATATAACTAAAGAAAAACCATCTATTATCCAGCCTTAAGAAGATAGGATAAGAATAGTTTATTTCATTTAAACTTTTTAAACTTAGATTTCTAGATAAATAATACTAAGTTTTTAATAATATATATATTTTTAAATAATAATAATAATAAATTAGTAAATTATCTTTTGAATACGTTTCATTTTATTTTTCACTTTTTAAGTTTGTTGTTACTTGTAATTTTTAATACAAAAGTTAGAAAATTTTATTTTTAGTAATTTCAATATAGTTTATTTTTATTTTTAATATTTTATTTGAAATAAATTTTTAGTTTTTATAATTTAATTTATCTAATAATATTTTATAATATTTTTTTATTTGTGAATATTGAGTTTATGTTAACATTGTTCTTATATATTCTTAACTTTAAGTTAAGAAAATAGAGGATTAACATTTTTTTTCTTTTAAACTTTGAAACTTAGAATTTTAGATAAAAAATATTAAGTTTTGAATAAATATATATATTTTTCAAATAATAATATTAATAATAATAAATCAGTAAATTAAGAATTGAATTTTATCTTTTGAATAGGTTTTATTTTATTGTTCACTTTTTAAGTTTGGTGTTACTTGCAATTTTCAATATAAAAAATAGAATTTTACTTTTAACAATTTGAATATAGTTTATTTTTTCTTTTAATATTTTATTTGAAATACAAATTTAGTTTTTAAAATTTAATTTATCTAATAATATTTTATACTATTTATTTATTCATTTTGATTTGAGGAGAAAAATAGGTTTTGAAGGAACTCGAAACCCTGTTCAAAGAAAGAACACTACTAAGAGATAAACCGTAGATCAACTGTAATACCCCTCCTGTTACTGTTTAGATTTGTTTTACTATGTTTTGATTTGGTACTTTGATACTGTGATGAGACTGTTATTGTTTGGTTTGGTTAGTAGACCTTGTTGTTTATGCCTATATATTTGAGGACATGGTTATTAATATGATATTGTGGGTGGTGATATTAGTTTGATTTCAGTAACATTGCGATGCATTAATTTAGTAAATTATGTTATGATATGATTTGTTAGTTTAGAAATGATTAATTTATTGGTTATATTATATTGTTTGGATAGATGTGATGAAGGACAGTGTAGCACCACTCATTCGCGGGTGCCCTGCTACGCTGCGATTCCTTCTCACAATACAATGCTTTGATTTTATATATGTATGCACATGTACACGACTTCATTTGTATGTACGGATTGCAGGTACATAGTCTCGATTCCACCTGCTTCGGCAAGACAGGACGAGCATCAATAACCCAACGGCATAATGTTGAAACAGAGATGACTTGGAAGTCATCCCGTCCCATGTTGTCAAACCGTCCCAATTGAATGGTATTGTGTGTTCTTGTAATTGTCCTTTCTATAATTATTATTGTGTTCATGTGAGTGTCTTGTCGTATGTTATTCATGTTGGTATTTTATAAGTTGTGACTGATTCAATTAAATGATGGTAATAATTGTTTAGTATAATGTTAGATTAAATTGTATTTAAATATCTAAAGGTTTTAGTTTAAAAGTCATGTATTTTATTATAGGCTAATTAAATATTAAATTCTGTTTTGTTAATTTAATTAAATTATCTTGTTGAAGATAATTATAAAATAAATAAATCAAATTATGTGCAAAGCAAGTAAAGCTTGCAAAAGCTAATTTAAAACAAAAAGTATTGAAGAATAGAAAAATAAATAAATAAAAGAATGGAAAAAGTTGTGTGAACGAATGAGAATTGAGATTTGACTAAAAAGCTTGCTTTCAAAGATATAATTTCTTTTATTGTGGATTTTTTGAGGTCTTTTGGAAGAAATTGGTAATATATTTTATTAAATTGAAATTTTTGAGGGTTTTTCCACACAGAGGATTATTGAGACAGAAGCTGCACAAGTGAATAGTTACGTATTGTTGAAATTTTTTGTAGTTTTGGGGGTTTTTCAATCTTTTGCTTGTATTATGTTGAAGAGAATTTTCTGAATAAAGAATTGGATTTGAATTCAAGCATGGTATTCTAGAGAGGAGATTTCGAAGCAGGAATGAGAAGCACTTCGTAGAGGCCATCAGGATCAAACAAGCGTCATCTGATTCTCAAATAAGCGCAGGACTCCAAGTTTTATCTACTTCTTCTCTGGTCTTCTAATTTATAGAAAATAGAAAAATAATTAGATTATTTGGTGAAAGAAAAATGAAACCTTAGAAAAGAGAAATTATTGAAAAGTGAAAACTACTGAAGAAATTTAAAAAAAGATTGTCTATGAAAATTTGCTCTATGAATATTCCTTCATTTTGGCTTTGAGAAAATAATGTTGTGTTTGTGAAAATAAACTATATGTCTTAAATTGATTCTGGTTGTTTCTTTTGAAAATATACATAGTTTTCTTTGAGAACAATTTATTTTGGGGATTATGAAAATGTATCCTTTATATATATATATATAGATTTTTTTTATATAAGTTATTTGTATCATGTTCTTCTATCTCTCCGTACTTGTAACTAGGATATTTGTTCTTATGGAATATGTACATAAATATATTATATATATATGTGTATATATATATATACAAATTTCATATATATATATATGTATATATATATACATATATATAAAAATAAATTTATTTTCGTGCATTGTAAAGTATTCAAAATTGTGGTTCAAAAATTGAATTTTGGCCGTAATGGCCATTGGAATCCATACCAGGGACGAAGGGTTATTTTTATTAAATTAGAATTCTGTGTTTTTTAAAAAATAAAAATAAATAAATAAATAAAAAATTTATTGTTTTGGAGTTCAGGGAAGGGACGGCCATAGATGTACCCCCCTCCCTGCACCCCCTGCCGCGCCGGTACTGCGCACAGCAGTCAATAAGACTGCGACGGGCAGTCCTAAAGGTTGTCAGCCTTTACTTTAAATGTGAGCCTTTTCCTTATATTTTTATATATATAAATATATATATATGTGTGTGTGTGTGTGGTGTATATTTAATTTATTAAAAATGATTATTATATTTCATTTTATTTAAAATGTTAATTATGGTTATTTTATTTAATATGTTTTTTGTATTATATATAGAGAGATCAAAACAAAGGCCCCGAGGGAGCACCGAAGAGTAAGGCTCAAGGGAGGCCAAGCCTCACATCAAGAGCAACCAGAGAACAGCAATACAAAAAATATATATACAACTACGCACAGTACAGATATAAGCTGTTACAGAACATAGCAAATACTAGGGAACGGTGTCATTGATGGTATCAACCCAAGCCACCTAGCCCAAGGCGCCTTCCATCCAAACGATGTTTTTGGTTTCCTGAATCTGGGCCAACATGAGGACCTGCTCCTTATTGACTTTCCTGTTGTTCTTCACTTCTTCGATCAGGATCTTGCACGTTTTCTCAAAAAGCTGCAGGTCGTCCATAGTTTGCCGCCAGGCATAACCACCTTGCATCTCGTAAATGAAGAACGTGGCGGAGCCATTCTTGAGGAACCTCTTGAGCTTCTCTTTTTCAATCAACATGGTGGTGCGGACCTACAAAAAAAAATTTAGGTAGATGAGTTTTCGAAAAGACTTAGTAAGAATTCTGGGATTATTCTGAAACCTCTCTTCATTTCTACACTTCCAGATTTGCCACAAAATCACAGAGGAGAGGATTTTCCAAATAAATTAGTATCTTTTTTCAAACCAACAATATATCCGGTAATAATCTCAAAGTTGTTAATAAAAGAAGGATGCAAAATGCCGAATAAATGCCAAATCTCTTTAGCAAACATGCAATCCAAAAGAATGTGTCTACCAGTTTCAGGTAACCTGCACATGGGACAAATATCAGTACCAAGGGGATCTTTTCTGATAGGGAGTCTATCAAGAATGACCAGCTAGTTAAAACATTTAATCTTGGGTTCAATAGGCCCTTTCCACAGAATGTCAAATATGTTCTTCCACGCACGGGTATCAAGAGACAAGTACCAGACTTTGTTAATGTGGTCTATAACGGCCTCAGAGTGCCCAATAGTGTTGTAGATGTTTTTGGCTTTGATTTTGTTAAGAACGGTCCCATCAGGCCATTTGATGCATAAAAACCTGTGGGAGTCAACATGACAGGAGGTCGGGAGATTACTGGTGGCCTTGCGGATTAGATTGTAATTCTTCTTCTGGGAAGCGGGCAGGTCAAACTTGCTGCTGAGAGCCTCCCAGTCAATTAATCTGTCATGCTCAAAAAGGCCAGCCAACTGGGTGATGCCTTTGCTACTCCACTGCCTAGCATAGCAGCCCTAAGAGAGGGCGAGGGGCTTGCCAGAGTAGCTCAGGTTCCACCAAATGGACCTTTCACCATAAAGATGGTCATTATCATGGAAGGATCTATTAGATATAAAACATTTCACATAATTCCAAGCTTTCCAGATGGATCTAAAGACAGCAGATCTTTGCACAATCACAGGAAAATCACCAAGGACAAGATCATTGAAGGGAAGATTCTTCCAAGACTTGGCTTTCTTGGGGATGCCCCTCTCTATGTTGTTTCTAACCAAGACCTTCCAGGGATCATCACCATCAAGGGAGTGAAAGATCCACTTAGCGGCCAGCGCAATACCCTGAAGCTTAAGATCTTTCAGACCAAGCCCCCCAAGGAGTTTGTTGGTGTGGCACCAATCCCATTTAACCGCATGCATTTTATTTTTGCCTTTTCCATCAGACCAGAGAAACCTCCTAATATCTTTCTGGATCTCATAGATTTGATAGTTACTGAACATCCAAGCTGAGGAGAAATAAATATTATAAGAAGACAAAATTTTCTGGCAAACCTGCACTCTGCCGGCCAGCGACAGGGCCCTGTTATGCCACTTATGGAGCTTTTTTCCAATCTTGTCTTTGACCCAGAACCACATGTCTTTAAGTGAAGGGTCGATGGAGAAGGGAATACCAAGATATCTCACAATCTTGTTAGGTCCACCCCATTGAAAATTGTAGTTTTTGAACCAGTTGGGCGGCTGCTCAACCCATCCAAGGCACACAGACTTAAGGTGGGAAAGGCGATCACCCGAGATTTTGTAGAAAATGTTGAGCTTGTGGCAGAGGGCTTCGAAGTTATCAGCCGTAGCTTCAAGAAAGATCACTGTGTCGTCAGCGAACTGGCAGTTGATGAGCTCACTGTCATCAGGGAGAGAAATGCCTTTGACAGCCGGGGAGACAGAATTGTCTCTAAGGATGTAAAAGAGGGCTTCAGACGAGATCACAAACAGGGCAGGGGCCAAGGGACACCCCTGTCTGATGGATCTCTCAAGAGGAAAAGACTCAGTAAGGAAACCATTCACATCGACTTGCGCGAAGGCGTCTTTGAAGAGGATTTTCACATAACTGCAGAAAGTACTGGGGAAACCAAAAGCTTCGAGCATCATGGAAATGAACTTCCATTCCACTCTGTCATACGCTTTCTCAAAGTCCAGAAGGAACATGATAGAATCTTGTTTAGAAACATGGGCCCAATTCATGGCTTCCCAACCAGTAATCAAGTTCTCCAAGATATATCTTCCTTTTATAAAACCCGTTTGGGTAGGGCACACAAACTTGGGCAAACTATTCTTGATCATGAGGGCCAGAATTTTGGCAAAATTTTTATAGGAAACATTGAGGAGAGTGATAGGTCTCCAGTTCTTGATAAGAGCTTTGTCCCCATCCTTGGGGAGCAGCTTAATAATTCCCCTGTTAATGGAGGAACCCAAAGAACCAGTAGCTATGGCCTCAGAGTAAATCTCCAGCATGTCATTACAAATCCAATCTACATTGGCTTTGTAAAACTCAACGGGAAGCCCGTCCGAGCCAGGGGCCTTGTCATTATTAAGCTCCTTAATGACATTTCCAATTTCATCAATAGTGATCTCTTTAGACAGAAGATTAGCTTCGATCGAGGAGATCTTATTGGGAATGAGGGAACGGATTTGGTCTCTCAAGAGGACCGCCTCCTCTGAATCCTCAGAGGTGAAAAGGTTGTAATAAAAATTGGCAAAGGCCTTTTGGATGTTATCCAGATCGTTGATTTCAATATTGTCAACAACAAGTCTTTCAATGTTCTCATTAGAATGCTTTTGTTTGATGAGATTGAAGAAGAATTTGGAACCTCTGTCCCCACACAAAAGCCAGTGCGCATGGGATCTGACCATGGCACCCTTGACCTTGACTTGTTGATGTTTCCTAAGGGCATCTTTAGCCTTCACCACTTGGTAGATAAGATCACAGTCAGCAGGGTTGGCCTGGATATTCATTTCGGCAGTTTGCAGCTCAAAGGAAAGTTTCTTCTCCACATACCTAAAGTCTTTAGACCTTTTTTTTCCTATGGTCTACAAGAGATTCTGCCAGGAAAGCAGATTCAGGTTCCATCTGTCAAGGTGGGACAAGTCAGGGAAACTTTTCCTGTTAAGGATGCTAATGATACAGATAGCGCAAAGGGTATCTTTATCACTGAGCAGCTTAGTATTAAGAAGGAATTTGGGGTGGGGTCTTTCGCAAGGGTGAGGGGAGCTATTGATCCTGAAGCAAGCCGAGATAGGATGGTGATCGGAGAGAGAGGTGGGGGTAACCAGGACCGTACGCCCAAGATTATCAGGGAGGAAAGAGAAAAAATTCTTGCTGGCATAGAAGTGGTCCAACCTGGAATAAATCCTAAAAGGGGGCTGTTGGAAATTACACCAAGTGTGCCATAGCCCTGGGTGAGAGTCCTTAACACCGGATAAAGGATCAAATAACTGCTTGGAGTTTAACATCTTGCACCATTTCATTTTTTCAGCCTCTTTCCAGACAAACGGCCAGCCACCAAGTTTGTCATCCTGAGACTCAATCATATTGAAGTCCCCCCCAACAAACCAAGGAATATTAGGGAGAGCGGCTAACCAATCCCAGAGACAGGCTCTCTCCTTGCAATCATTCGGGGCATAAACAGAACAAATGCCAAAAATACGATTATTGACATTGAGAGTAACCCAAACCGCCCTGTTGCAGGGGGAGGAACCATTTCCAGTGATAAATTTGGCCCACTTGTTGTTAATCAGAAGGGCAACACCCCCCTACCTCTAGGGTGGTTGGTAAAAAATTTAATAGCATCTCTCCAAAGAAAATTGAGATTTCCTTCCAACATGTACTCAGTGGCCTTAATTTCTTGTAACATGAGGAAATCCAACAATTTACAGGAGTCAAGTAACTATTTTATGATCCACTTTCTATCAAGGGATTCAAGCCCCCGGATATTCCAAGAAATACAATTCATTGGGGAGTAATTGAGGAGGGAGCGCTGAGTTCAGATGTGCTTGCCAAAGAAGCCACCGTAATGCCCTGGGATTCACCCGATTTTCTTTTTGAAGGGTTCTTGTTTTTGGAGCCTAATCGTCTCCCCCTCCGCTTGGTCATGGGAAGAACATCTCTCCCCTCAACGTCATACTCAGCCTCCTCATGGGAAATGTACTCCAGGTCAACAGAGTGCTTCTAGATGAGAGAGGACGAAGCCTCAGAAAAATTGTTTGCTGGGATGATCTCAAGCAAACAATCATCACCAAGCTCATGAAACACTTTAGGAGGGAATCTTGTGGAAGGGGCCGGGTCCTGGCATCTGAGAAAACATTCCATCATATCCGAGCCTGAAGGTGTGGAGCTGGGGAGCGGTTCTTTAGGTTCGGGCACAACGGGGTTGACGGTGACAGGGTAGGACTGAGAGCAAAGGGGTTGAGATCCTTCAGTTTCTGAATTAGACTGCTTATTAACCCTTCGGCGTCTCTTATTAGAATTTTTTTCAACCGTAGTGAAAACGGCGCTAGGGGCTTTATCCACAGGAGGGCAGAGGTCACCTTGGAGTTCAAAATGAGGGGCGGCAAAGGCGGTGGATGTGTTACAGGACTCAAAAGGGGGGACGAACTTTGCGGACGGCTCTGACGGAGGGGCAATCTCCACTAACTTTTCTGGGTTAGGGTTCCCAGCGGCTGGCAAACTGCGGGGGTGCGGGGTTTTGGAGGGCACGGGTTTCTTCTTTATGATAGGGCAATCCCTCCTTAGATGCCCTTCCCTTCTGCACAGAAAGCAAGTGTTTAGACCCCCTAGAATATCGACGGGGCACACATATTTGTCATCAGAAAGGCAGATATTGATTTTGGGGGGAATTTCAAAGCCCGGGTTCAGAGAAATGAGAACTCTAGCATCCATGTGAGGAACCAGTCGCACAGTATCATCCATGCGGATGACCTTACCGAGCGGTTCAAGAAATTGAGGGAGGAATCGGCATAAGAAAGGCGGAATCTGTTTGATCACAATCCAACGCGGGGCCGAAAGTGCGAGAACTTCTTCATGTATGGCTTCCGGCGACCACGCGATGGCGCGGAATGAGGTATTTCCAACGGTCCAGTATTGTTTTTTGAGAATTTCCATTTGGGTTTCATGGGAAGTGAAAAAGATAACAAATAATCCTTTCTGAATCTGTCTACAGAATGATATATGGAATCCAAGCTTTAAATTCCAGAAGTTATGAAACCAATCATCCATAAATTTCCTTGGCAGACATTTATCTAACTCAACAGCAGAGAAAAAAATTGCAGAATTTTTTAGTCTATTTTTCTCCTTACAAATTTCAGCAACCATTTCGGGATTTGGAGAAATGGAGAGAGGTGTGGGAACAACCCCACAATCCTTACCTTCTTCGGTGGTTTCATTAGGGTTAGCAATGGAAAACCTCGCACCCGCGTCGATGGAGACCCCCGCGTTCGCCACTGCCTCAGAGAAGGTCTTGGGTCTCGACAGCAGAGGAGAAGAATCGAGAATGTTAGGGCTACCGGCGTCAGACGCCATAAATGTTAGGGGAGCCGCCAAAGGAGGGTTAGGGGGTACGGCTTCTGTTGAGCAACAGAGAGAAGAGGATGACGATAAATTAAACATTAATGCTCATAAATTCCTAAGCTACGCAGGAAAAACCACACCTGGTAAGCCTCCTTTGCTCGGACTTCGAGGATGACAGACTTTCGCATCAGCGCCAAAATTCGCATCAGCGCCAAAATTTGCATCAACCGCCCATTTTATTTAATATGTTAATTAATGTTCATATATATATATATATGACATTATTTCATCATTTATTATATTAAATAAATATCTCTTTAAACAGAAATTTGTATTACCTCTGGTTGTATATGTACATAGACTCATATAGAGAGGGATAGACTTTCTTGGATTTAGAAATTGGAATATTTTTTTTTGTAATGATTAGAATATTGGGGAAATTAATTTGATTGATCAATTGGGAATGAGTTAAATTTAATGGTGCAACTTTGAAAAATTATTTTGAGCGTTTAATTGGGATTGTAATAGGAAATGATGTATTGTTGAGTATGTTGTGTTAAATGTTGAACCTTAGGAACTTATTTATTTTTCCATTTTGTTGTTGATGGCTTCTTTGTTTTAATTTGGGAACTTTGTCATAATTATGAGTCAATGTTAGTTATTGTGAACCTTGCTTTCTAGAGGCATGTTTAAATCTTGAATGTTATCCTCATTTTGGTTTCACTTTTGGAGTTGAAACTTATTGGTTTTATGATGGAGGGGTTGTACGGGTTGTTGAATTTTGTTATGAATTATCACGAGATGAGTTATGCCTCGCGTGGCTTGGTTTTGAGTTATGTGCTTTATCTTTTGAGTACAACCCTTGCCTGGATTTGTTTTATGTTAGGGGTCTTAGGGAGAGTGGCTCTTCGTGGGGGCCGACGCCTCAGTTGGAGGAAGGGCCAGGAGATCCCATGAGAGCTATGTGATGACACTCTCCACTATACACCCATTTGCTTTGTTGCTTATTGCCTCTGGAAATGTGTTTTGGAAGTTGTATGCTTAATGTGTTTTAGATTCTTTTGAGAATGATTTATGAATGTTCTTTGGACTTGTTTAATTGTCATTGCTTTGATTAATTGTGGGGAGTTTCTTATCTTTATCTTATTTCTTGACTCATGAATGTTGTGGTCTAAGTCATTGTAACCTTGAGTTGTAATTGTATTTGTACTATGTTGTTCATGGAGTCAGTTTGACAATCATGGTCGAGTTAACTTCCTTGTCACCTCTGAGCACGAGGGGTGAGTTATTCATAATTCACATGGTTGGGTGGAATGTGCTCCACACCCGTTTGGTTCCCCATCAGCATCCTTTGTTCACAACATTTCTATAGTTGGAATTGTACCAGTGCTCACTATGTAGTTTCTGATATTATTGTACTTTGTATCATCCCACATGTATGGGAAATTTGTTGTAACTCATTATTGAGAACATGTAATCTTATGTTTATACGATGATGTAATATTTAGGATCCTTTGTAACATTATTGGATGAGATTCTATATGTTTGTAATATGGAATGTAGTGATACTTCCACTCTTGGTTTGTGGATGTACTTTTATTAATGATTATTGTAATATAAATTGGTCAAGTTGTTTAATAATTATCTTTTACTTTTGTTTTAGTTGTGTTTTGATGTGACCTCACGTGCCCCATAGAATGTAGCACTTAGTTGTTAATGTGCAATGTAAATGTAATTAATGTTTGGATGCATGTTTACTTTATGTTATTTAAAATAAAAAAATTGTTTACTTTATGTTATTTTTGTTCTATGGGGTTTGCACGATGGGCGTTACATCAACACCAACCTAACAACAATAACCATAAAAATATAAACAAGATTACACATGCCGCAAAAAATATTTTTTGAAGGGGACCTTGACCCTTTACTACCATGTTTTTTAGGGACCTTGAACCCTAATTGGCCATAAACACAACCTAAAATAGTCAAGCCATAACTAACCAACCACTCAAAACAACTATTATTGAGCCCACAAAAACAACACACTTAATGATGTAGAACACCCACATCATCCAAAATAGTTATCTAGATGAGAACACGTGAAAAAAAGGAAACAAGAGCTTAGTTTCAGAACAAATAGCACCTCCAAACTCCCCACCTCAATAAAAGAGTTTAAAGGGAAAAATGAACATAAGGTAACAAGAACCCCCTTGCAACACTTTCTAGCCCAACAAACTAACTTAATATCTACCTATAAAGGAGAGAGCTCCCCTCTATCAGAGAAGGTGACATGAAAACCCTTTCCACCAAAGTCACATTTCCACATCAACATCAAACTCCACCTCAGTAGGAGTGACTTCTACCTTAATAAGAACAACAAGAGAGGAAACCAAAAAAGAGAGCTTTCAACCATATCCACCTCAATAGGAGAGGAGTCCACCTCTATGGGAACAATCTTCACCTCAATAGAAGACACTAACTATCAAACCCAAAAGAAAGACAACACTCCAATAGAAAGGGCAAACACAACATCATTTGGCAGCACAAGCATCTGTAGCTTCAAGAAAAATTTAGAGAGCATACCAACCAACAATGAAACGAACAAAAAAACTTGGGCCTTCACAATAGACTTTGGGTGTAGCCAAGCCATGGGATAAAACTCAAAAATCTAAGCAACATTCACTCCCTTAACCACCTTAAGAGAGGAAAATAGAGAACTAACATTTTTGAAAGTGATAACTAACCTGACTAATGACAAATACTTTATAGTGTAATAGGGGTTCAAAACCACATAGAATAGGTGGAACAAAAGACCCAAATCACATCATCTATAGAAAACCATAGACTAAGCCTTGAAAACCAATGAATAGCCTCTGAATCTGACACTAGAAGGTAGATCTCTAAAGATCCCATCCTTGTACAAAAGGCTACATCCAAAACATTGCTCCATGGGAAAAACTCCCCATAAGAGCCTAAAATAAAAACTCCTCTGCTGCTATAGTAATGCACTTATTCTCAAGTAGATGCCTATAACCCAAACACTTCACAGTCCCACAACAACCATCCTACAACCATGAACAAAAATAGGGTACTTCCCCAACAACCCACATTACCAAAACTCCCCAACACCAAAACACACAAGTGATAGCTTAGGGAATTTGTACTGAAAGAAACAAAGCATTAAAAATTAGATAGATGGGTTGGGACAACAATAGGTCACAACAACCAGATCCCCACAAAGGAAAAGCAAGAAATAAAGTTGTAGAAGCAACATCCAACCCACCAAGGAGATTAAAGAGAGAAGAGGATAGGGGCACAAAACCCAAATCCTCAACCCCAACAAGCATGAGAACAATGAAATGACAATTGCATAGCACTAGATAAAGGCCCACAAACCATGCACTCTATGGACAAAAACAACTCTTAAGGCTCCAGAGGGTGATTCACACCATACGTAGACACCCAATCTCCATATTCATCCCCAGATTCCACCTCTCCATCTTCCACAGATTTCAAACCTCCCACTCCACTCAATTATTAATTGTTATAAATGGTGAATGCACTGCTTTTATTTGTTAATATTATTTGTAATATATTAATTATATGTTTTAGGTTCATATTTTATTAATATTTCAATTCTAATAAACTAGCAATTGTGCCTTGGTGTGTAATGGGTACATTGAAGAAGTGTGGAAGGTCGATTAGGGAATTATTTGGTCTATTTTTTATATACATTTTTGTATTATACATGAGGTCAATTGATAGGACATTTAGAAAATGATGTTTGTGAAAAAAAGGTCTCAATGGAGAAGTGATAGCTTAAAATCAACTATGCATAGATACTTACAAGGATCCAAAAACAACTAAAATAAAACCTTTGAATTAAGAAGATAATAAGGTTCCATTATCAATAGGCTCATGTTATGTATGCAATAGGGAGAGAGGGAGAGAGAGGGAAATATAGAGATAGAAAGAGGGAGATATAGAGGGGGAGAGAGAGAGAGAGGTAAGGAGATAGAGATAGAGAGGAAGTTAGAGTTAGAGATAGAGATGGAAATAGAGATGGAGATGGAGGAGAGGGATATGGAGACAATGAGAGGGAGAGATAAAGAGAGAGGACAAAGGGATAGATAGAGATGAAATAGATAAATATATAGAGAGGGGGAGAAAGGGAGAGAATGAAAGAGGGAGAGATATAAATATAAAGATAGAGACATGAAGTGATATATAGAGAGAGGTATAGAGAGAGGTAAAGATATATGGGTAGACAACTTGATGGATAAATAATGAGATAGTGATAGATGGAGATATAGAGATAGTGATAGAGATAGAGATAGAGATAGAGATAGAGATAGAGATAGAGATAGAGATAGAGATAGGGAGGGGGAAACAAGGAGTGTTTGTGTATGTGAGTAAGAGAGAGATATGGATAGAGATAGAGAGGGGGATAGATATGTATAAATAGAGAGATAGGGAGACAAAGGGATAAAAATAGAGATAGGAGAGAGAAGTAGAGAGATATAGAAAGAGGAAGTGATAGGGAGAGTGATAGAGGGAGAGATAAGGACATAAAGGAGAGATAGAGAGATAAATATAACATGGGAAAGATAGAGAGGGGTAAAAATATAAAGGGAAAGATGGAAGGATAGAAGGAGAGGGAGAGGAAGAGATAGAGATAGAAAGAGGGGGAAATGGAGAGATAAATGTAAAGATGTAGGAAGTGATATATAGAGAGAGGTAGAGGGATATATATTAGGTATGGATTTTCAAAACTTTGAAGGTTTAAAGCTCTATATGGATAAGTATGTTTTGCATTCAAACATTCATGCTTTGGATATGGATGGGTTGTATATTGTTCTTTTTTGTCCTCGGTTAGAATCTTTGGGAACAATAAATATCAATGTGCAAAAGAAGGTCATGAAGCCTTGGTATAGAAGGAAAAAATTACATTAAGAGATATCAAACATAAACAAGTCCAAAGGAAAGTAAAGGAAAAGAAAATTCAAGAATCTCATAAAGATTCTAATAATGAACTATAGGAAAAGCAAGAGGATAAACATGTTGAGAAAAATGAATAGAAATAATTCTACTAAAGAATCACTAAAAGAAGTGGCAGAAAATAGTCAAGAATCAAAGAAGGTTCTAATGATGGAAAGGATTACAAATTATAGGCATCCACATCATTGTGAGAGGCAATAATAATGTTGGAAACCATCATGGATACATGATAGTATATGGAATCGACAAGAAAATTACTATGGACCTTAGACATAGAATCAAAGAAACAATTATACCATTCAATGGTATCATAGAAGTAATGGCTACTCAGGGAAGCAAACAAGGACTTACTTTGATAAGGAATTGAATCAAAGGGGTATGAAAGAATATGGATCAAGGATTTGATCTAAGAAATATCAAGAGAAAGGAACAAGAATCAACTATGGGAAGTTAGATGTTTCATCATTGAATCATATTTGTAATAACTTGTGGCAGTCATACTATTTAGCTTCTTCTCATGTTTCAAGGATGAAATATCTCAAGGAGGGATGTGATGTATGTACCTAGGGATATGATATTATAATACATTTAGATGGATGGATATGCTAACATGTGGCACATATCCCTTAAGTTATTTATATTGAGTCAAGTGATTCACTTATGTAATTAATTATATCAAGAGTTGAGTAGGCCTTCGTTAGGATTACCCCTCCATTGTATTATTAGGAGGAGGTCTATATAAAGGAGGTTATTATCATTGTAAGGTATGTGTGAAGTATGATTATAATGTATTTGGGAACTCTTGGAGATATATCATGGAGTGGATTCTGGTGCTACCCTACCTAAATGTTTTACTCTAAATTTCAACATATATTGGATATTAGGGCATATTGGCCCACATAATTCTCTTTGTGTTGTGTGTGATCTATATTCTACATTATATTATTTCTATTATTATATGTGTGGATCTTAATAGAAGGCCCACAAGAAACTTAACCAAATTGAGAAATATTTGTGGAATATTATTTATTTCATGAGTGGTCGCTCAAGTTTTTGTGAAAGGAAAAAGATAGGGAAATACTAGTATTGTAGAAAACAAGGACAATATAATTGGGTGTATAGGAAAAATGTTGCATATCTAATTAAAGAAAATACAACCAATGGTAATGAAGAAAAACATTTCATTAATAACACTATTGATGACACTAATGAAGAAATAGTCTGTCATTAATAAAAATTAGGTGTTTTGGGATCATCAAAGCACATGTAAAAAGTTCGTTAGAGGAGATATAGGTTCTTTGACATGCCTCCTATTTAGGTGTTGGAGGAGGAGAGATGCTTGAGATTTTGAAAGGGGCGATGATGTGCTTATGTGGTAATTTAGTGAATTCTTAGTTGTAAGGAGGATACTAAAGATATTTTATGATGAAGTAAACTTCGTAATATAAAGTGAGATGCTAGATGTATAAGAAATTTTAGTTCTTCATGAAGCGCTAGTGCTAGAATGGATGAATCATTTACATTCTGAATATATATCAAGAAGAGTTGTATATATGTTAGAAAGAGATGTAGATGTGTTAAAATTCTTTCATTTTTTGTCAGTTAGTTCGAATTAGATGCCAAATTAGATTCTAGGTTTGTAGGGAGTTGTTGAACTTCACTAAAGCTATAATTACCTTCTAGATAAATAAAGATGAGAGAATTATACAACTATTTTTCTTCTAGTAAATTTATAGTGGTTGGTGGACTCTTGTGTAACATTTAATACATTGTGGTGTAAACTTTACAATTGTTAATTCTCATGATAGAAGAAATCATGCAACTCATGTTGAATAAATGTAATGGTGTGCTAGTTAAATGTGGTGAGGTGGACCATTAAATTTGATTAAATTTTCATAAAATATAATGAGGTAGATGGTTAAAACAAGTTGATATGACCATGCATCATGTCAATTTCTTGACATAAACATGTATTGTATCAATTTTTTCAACAACTAGAGATCTAAATGTTGACTTCTAATCAACGCCTTTTTTTAGCTCAAAAATGATGATTTTTTCAAAATTATTTATAATATATATTTGAGAGACATTTAAATTGTCGACAGTATTAATTATATAATTTTTCTAATGCCAATATAACATGTACATTTCCATATCAACCATTAAAATTATAATGCACCACTATGGGGCCATCCCCACTATATGAAAAAGATGCAAATCAAATTGCTTTTGTTCAAAAGTACTTCAACCCGTACTGATGTCTATGAATATTTACTAATGTGAATGGTACCAGATTCTTTCTTGCATAGTTTCATTATCAAAAGACATCTACATTTAATGAAATTGCTAAAATAAGATGGCCAGGTTCAATGTAACACTCTTTTGGAGCTCAAGTATTCTTGTCCACTTGATTTTGATGTATATTCTTTTGTAAGGCTATATATTAACCATATGTTGTTCATGAGTTTGCATGGATGGAACTACTTATGTTCTGGACTGCCTGAGTTCTCCCAACTCCTTTAGTAAAATCATTTACTGATTTGGTCTCTGAAAATAATTCATTTCAATGAATATGACCATAAATTTATTTGTTGAAGAGTTTGGGGGAACTTTGGAAGTTACTGAACACTTGCTTAGTAGAGGGGGAACTTTGAAAGTTTCTGAACTCTTGCTTTCTAATGAGGGACATTTTATTTGAGAATACTAAACATAGTAGTTACTATACATAGCTTTTTTGGTAAAGGAAATATGATAGTTATATGCTTATATTGTTCAAATGTTAAGAGAAATCTTCAGTAAGAAAAACATTTTTTAAGACTATCAAACATGAAAGAAAAACATTTTTAGAAGCTTATAGATAAAAAATAAATTTGGTCAAGATTAGTAAACCATTTATTGCATACAGATTTGATTTGATTATTGTGAGAAGATCTAGTGATATTTTATTAGATGCCTAATGTGATTGATTTATCAATCATTTTCTTTATTGAAGGCCATTTTAAATGAAAAGTGACTAGTGACTTGTCAGTCAAAACATAAACAAGCATTTTGAAAGACATGTATAATCTTGGGAATCAAGTTCTAGAATTAAGTCACATGGGAGTGTTGGATATTATTTCTCAATGTTTGTCTTTAATTTTTAAGTATATCCTTGTCACAGTACCCGTGTTAGCCACTTCTTCAGTGGATTGTACTGTGGGAAAAAAGAAGAAGACATAATCATATTGAAAAAAAAAAAAAAAACTAGGACAAAATGAGGATGGAGAGCAATGTTATAGGTAAAGGAGTTATGATGGATAATTGTGGAGAAAAAATAAGAAGAAATAATTATATTGAAAAAAAAAAATGGATGAAATGGGGATGGAGAGTAATGGTATATGTATAGCATTACGAGAGGAAAGGAGTCCAATTGTAGTGATTGTATTGGACAAGCTATAAGGTATATACATCGTTCACTACATAAAAACATGTGCCTCATGGAGTACCATGGTTTCATGATATGAACAAAATAGATTTATTGAAAATACTTTAGAAACTTCAAATTAGGTCAACTTTCTCCAAGGTTGGCTATGCACCCCAACTATGCAAATTCAAATTAGGTCAGCACCAAAACATTCCAACATTGGAAAACGTGAAGGAGGGCCACAACACACCTTAACTCAAATCTAAATCCACTCATACATTCCACACCATGCTTTCAAAAACACAGAAGCAACTCCACAATTAGTGTAAACACCCAAGGTTGACGGAACCTGGTTAACACCATTAAAATTTAAGTATATGCTTCCTAAAATCAAAAGGTGACTCAAAAATAATAAATGTCACTTGAACATAATCCAGAATATTCCATAAAGCACCCTAAAATCCAAAAAATTCCTTGGCAATTTTTTTTACCTAAAGAATGTACACACCTAGTACACTCAAAAATTCCTTCCATACATTGCAACTCAAGAAGCTAACTTCCGAAGCACCCAAACTCAAACAAATTGAACTAAACAAAGATACAAACACTATCAACACCCTTCCAAATCCGCAAGAATTGAAACCACTTTGCTAAGAAATGCAGAGAAAAACCATTTCTCCATACCATAGCACATAGGGAGTCTTTGTGTTATTTTATCTTGCTTGCACTTTGTTAAGTACATGTAAACAATAGTATGAATTACTTCTCTCTAGTAGAATTCTATAGATTTTCTTCTTTCATCATTGTCCTGAGAGCTTCTTGAATAGCCCTATTCTTTCTTTCAACCACTCCATTCTGCTAAGGATTCCTAGGGGCAGATAAATGCCTCTTTATTCCATGGTTCTCACAAAATATATTGAACTCATTGGAAGTGAACTCTCCACCTCTATCAGAACTCAAGCATTTGATTTTCATATCCATTTCATTCTCAATCATAAATTTGAATTCTTTAAACTTATGTAGAGCTTTTGATTTTTCCTTAAAAAAACTATAACCCATGTCATTCTATAATAATCGTCAATCCATTGAATGAAATGCCTGTCACCTTAAAGACTTCTTACTTTGGTAGGACCACAAAGATTTATAAGCATCAATTCCAACAGTTCGATAGAAGGTTGTTCTTTAACAAGATAAAACTTCTTATTGCTTGCTTTTCAACTTGACATTCCTTACATACAACATTAATAGGTTTTATAATATTTGGCAGATCTCTCATAGCTCAAACTGAACTTATTCTCACTAGGCTATCAAAATTGACATGACACATTCTTCTATTCCATAGCCAACTCTCACTGATTTGAGTCATGAAACAATAACCATCATGACCTTTGAGCTGATAAATATTTCCATCTATCCTTCTAGTAGAAACCATAGTTTCAAAGACTTTTCTAATCTCACAACCATCATCCTGAAATATAAGATTGTATCCTTTTCTACACATTTGTCCAACACTCAAGAGGTTATGTCTTAAACCCTTAACATAGAGAACATCATTAATAGTATGGTTGCCATCAAAACTGATTAAACCTTTTCCACATATCTTAGTAGATGTATCATCACCAAACCTAACTAGTCACCCTTCACATGTTTCAAGTTTAACAAACTTACACTTATAATTGGTCATATGATTAAAGCATCCACTATCAATGATTTAGTAGTTCTTCTCTAGTCTAGCATGAAAAGTGGACACCAAAGTGCCTTCATTATTATCACTTGCTTCTGGGGCACTTTCCTTCACACATATCTCAAAGTTAGCATAATTAGTTTCATTGTTTAAATCCATGAACAAGAATTCACCATCCTCATCCTCCCCATAATCAAATTCATCATCAGATATATTGGCATCTTTTCTAACATAATAACTTTTCTTAATCATCTTACCTTTGTTCTCGTTATTTTTGTCATTCAAATCTCTGTTTGGACATCTTGAAGCATAATGATCCATCTTTCCACAACTAAAAAATTTGAAAGGAAACTTACCCCTGTACTTTCCAGTAACATTTTTCATTCTTCTCACAAAGTTAGCTTCCACATCATCAAGATCCTCCTAATTTGATTAGACGAAATTTTCTGATTTTCTAGCCTTAAAAGTAGTCTCAATTTTTGCATTGCTTGGACCAAATTCTATCATTTGAAAAGCAATAAAGGAGTCATACAACTGATCTCTAGTATATGTGCTCAAATCTTGAGATTCCTTAATAGTAGAAACTTTATGACAATAAGATTTAGGAAGAGTTCTAAGTACCTTCTTTTCCACTTCTTGTTCTTTAAGTTTTCCATGAAGACCTCTTTAATGGAATTGAGAACTTCATCCACCTTCTACACGTAGCTTGTAATGTTTTCATCTTCAGAAATTTGTAGGTTCTCAAATTAGATCTTTAGGTTCTACATCTTAGCTTGTTTGACCTTGTCATCTCCTTCATAAATGATTTCTAAATTTACCCAAATTTCTGTAGTAGTTTTGAAATATATAACTTTGACTAATTTAGAATTAGCAAGACCACTTAAGAAAGCATACCTTGCTTTACCATTGTTTTCAAAGGCCTTGATCTCATCATCAGTGCTCAAACCATTTATAGGTATAGTATATCCAGTCTCAAAAACCTTCCTAATTTCAAATCCAAGAGAAACCATAATATCTTCCATCCTTGTCTTCTAGAATGCATAATCTGATCCATCAAAAAAAGGAACATCCTTCTTGTTCAACCATCCTATATCTACATCAATCAATTAAGCTTTCTTCCAAGGAACCTCGCTCTAATACCAATTGTTGAATGCACAAGACAACTGAGTGGGAGGTGAATCATTTTCACCTTAAAATTTGAAAACCCTCACAAACATTCAAATCCACATTAATTCAATTATCCCTTATTTTTTTAGAATGATTTATCATGAAAGTAGATAACAAAAAAATAACCAAATCAACACCATGCACAAAGAAACACCATATTTACATAGAAAACCTAAGAAGGGAAAAACCATGATGAGGATTAGCTCACAATATAAGTAATATCAACATCAATTAAAGGGCTCACTATGGAGAGCTCACTACCTAGAAGAAAGAAAGGCTCATTGCGAGAATAGAAAAGAAGATAGAAAAGAGTGCTATGATGAGAAATGCATCACAAAAACCTCTGTAGTCTTACTAATGATTGTAGACACCTTTTGCTCACTACATGCAATAATCTAACACATGAAAGCTCACAATTTACATAAAACATTCACACCTTACAACTCTATAATTTACATAATTCACATCACACACATGTAAATCTTATCATCACTCAACAACTCAACACATATTTATACCATATTCAACCTTGAAAAAAATCTCCAAGGTCAACTATGCACCTCAACCATGCAATTCAAATTAGATCAAAACCAAGATATTCCTGTGGTGGAAAGGAATGAAGGAGGACAACAATGCACCTTAACTCATACCTAAATCCACTCATGCACACCATGAAATGCTTCCACAAACATCGAAGCAACTCCACAATTAGTGTAAACACCCAAGGTCAGCCAAACATGTGTTAAAACCATTAACATTTAAGTACATGCTTCCTCAAATACAAAGATGACTCATGGAAAACAAATGTCACTTGAACATAATCTTGAATATTCCAAAAACACCCTAAAATCCAACAAATTCCTTTGCAACAACTTTCACCTGAAGAATGTACACACCCCTGGTACACTCAGTTATTCCTTCCATACACTGCAACTCAACAAACAAACTTCCAAAGCACAAAAACTCAAACAACTTCAAATGAAGAAAGATACAAAAACTAGATCAATACCCTTCTAGATCTGTAAGACCTAAAATCACTCTATGAAGAAATGTGTAGCAAAACCATTTCTCCTAGACACCTCTGCAATACACAATTCACACACTAGTGAACACAACTTCCTTTGCACAACAATACAACACAACAAATTTTGAACAAAATATCTCTAAACACCTTTGATCAACATATCTAAATAACACAAGCAGATCTTCAACATAGAAGAAATGTAGAGTGAAACAAGAATGCTAATTTGTAACATAGAACACCACTGCAACACACTATTTCCTCTTTTTATTCAAATTTTCTCAAAATCACTTCGAAACCAAGCACTAGAGACACATCGCCAACATCTTTAGTACTTCCTCATCAACATCAAGCCAATTGCAACATAGCAACTTAGCCATACATCCATAGAAAAAAACTTATCAAAGAAACGCTAGACATTGAGACTAGTAGCTTACTAATGACAACATAATACAGCTAATCAAAGCATCATCAAAGACAACATCAACTCAATACCAACTACTCAGACTCTTGCAACAACTCACACTCTTGTAACAATCTCCTATTCATACAGTTGACACCAATGACAACACCAAACCTTGTTGACATCAATGACAATACCAACTATACATACTTGCAACACTTTGATATGTCATTGAACTATGAGACTAATCTTTGAATTATGATCTTCAAATTTAATCTATATAATTTATGATTCTAGATAATTTTAATGATGATTACAAATGTTTATATAGTAGAATCAATCCTATGGAATGATTGATATTAATCATAAGGTGGTGCAACGGTTGATGTAAGATGAAACATGTATCCAAGAAAGGTTTCTAAGGGAGACTTATAGGATTAAAACAATGAATCTCAATGTAGCTCATACAATGAACCCCATAGGAACAATAGACATAAAATGCATAGAGATATTATTCTAAAAGTTTGGCAATCACCAAAAACTCAAAACAATGATTTTAACTTGGAACTCTCATGTACTTGAGGTTGAGTTTGGGAAATTAATAAGACTTTTCAATTGGAACACTATGTTGCAGTGATCATATGATGTTTGGAACATTATTATAAACCTTGAATAAGAAAATCAATGATTTCTCTTTTGGTTGATGTAATATATTTCTCTTACACCTCAAATTCTCTTGCATGAAACAAGTAGAGTAATTGAAAAGTGAGTCCCTCACTATGGGATGGACAGAGGGAAACTAAAATGCTTAACCTTATATTCATATATTTGAATATAGTGGAGAAAATTTCCAAGAAGAGGGATCTATTTGAGGAAGTCAATTTTTACTAGTACATTCATGTGAAAGTTTTGAATTTTTATTGAAATCCAAGATTATAATTTATTATATTCTAATCCCTTTGTAATAAAAATTATTGGCATGATTATGATTATTAAGTATTCTTTTATTATATCTAGAATTCATATTCATAAATTCCCGTCAACTTCTAGTATCACTTTATATGGGTTATGCATACTTGTGTTAATTTTGCATGGTTAGAAAAACCTTAGTTAGAACCTCCATCCAAGATTGCATCATAATCATTTTGGGTCTAGATTCTAATTCCTAGTAAACATTTATAACTTTGGACCTTGATAAACATGTAATAACCAAGGTTAATCTAGGGACTATTCATATGAGATTTATTTTTATTGAGCCTAAAAATCATGTTGGAATGGTAGGATCCAAATGAATATAAAACATATGCTACCACATGTTATCTAGCTTCCTACCACTTAGGATTTCACTAGAGAATATTTTGATACATATTTTACATAATATTATCAAGTGATTAACTTGATAATATCATTGTTGGGTTTTTGGTATGAAAATTAATTTATTGTCCTCTTCTTTCATCATTTCCCTCCACCTATTTTGAAAATTTTAATTATCTGTTAGATTACGAATATAGTAGTTTTAGTTTATGCTTCATTAAATATATATATTTTTGTTTAATATCTTTTTCAACTAAGAATCAATAATTAAAATATATAATCAAATTTTGCATGGTCACATTTAAAAAATATCACAAAACACATTAAACCAACACACACAAAGTCACAATTTTCACTGCACTTAAACATAAGATCATAATTAATCCATATGAATTAAGATCTATAATCATGGAGAAGATCATAGAAGACTCGTTATGTGACCCTCTACATCCATTGGCCATTTACTTGCTCACTCAACTAAAAGTAAATTTATTCTATAAGACATAATGATAGCCAAAGCATCTATAATTATTCCTAACTCATATCAACCTTTAAATTTTTAATAGAATAGTCATTTTCAATAATTAATCATAAAATTGCATAGAAATTATAATCATTTTATAAGCCATCACAAATAAACTAGCAACATATTAAATCATATGTCAATAGACAGATACTTGCATATTAACATAAGTTAAGCCATTCGATAAATATAAGATAACTAGAATTAATATTAATCAACTAGTTTCCATCACCTAATCAACATCCAATGACAACCAAGATAACCCATATAAGTATAAGAACATAAAACATGTCTAGGGAAGCTAAATTGTCATCTATAATACTCCTAATATAATATCCAATATAATTAAAACAAGAACCCATTGTGTAAGAGTCCTAGTATCATCAAACATCATCACTAATAACATGAAATATTTTTCATTTTAGAACTCAGCTACTATTCTATCCTAATTTTTTCATTCATATTGATAGGATGAATTTTTTTATAAATATTTCCATGCCATCTAGCCATTTTGAGGCAAGGTCCGAACATGCGAAAGAGGGGTGACCTTTCAAACCTACATGATCACATCTTGTAAGGTCCATTACCTTCTATGGACCTCCTTCATATCCTTTAATATTTTTATATTCACTTTACATGGATGTTTGTGAGTGATACATACTTTGATAATTATTATCATTTTATTATTCATGTGCATCATAAAGTGGGGGAAAAATATAATTGTTGAATTTTTATACCAAAGAAAATTCCATTTAGTTTCATGCATATTTTGATGAAATATCTTGATATGTGTAAATACAAAAAAGACACATTATTGTGCAAAATTGGGCTCATTAGTCTATCCTTTATTCATTCCTAAACACATATACCCTCATCCCTTATCCTTATACATACATAGACCAATATTTTTTTCCTTATTTGAGTATTTATTAGACCCATACACCTTGCTAACCATGCTTGTTAGCTACTAAAATTTGATTGTTTGCACACACAAGATCAATTCTATGGTTTTCAATTCGACAACATAGTTGTCAAGTTGACGCTTGACTTTCCAACTTTCAAAATTTTAATTTGGCTAGCTAGACACCATTAATTTTTTCCCTAAGCTAAGTACATGTTTTATAAAATTGGAATCTATGTTCTAGTATCTAAGGGAATTCATTAGTATTCATTTATCATCTCTCATCACTCAAGTGTCCTCTCTCATCCTCGAGCCTTAAATAGACAATCAATAAATAAATACTTTAATTTGATGCACTAAAAAGATTAATGAATTTGCATACATCATTCTAGGGCCCTACATTTATACCTTCAATCTCTTACACATATTTTAGGTTGTTGTCCTAGAAAACATGCCACCTTGCAGCATAATGTCATCCCTTCAAAGGTATTTCTAAAAATTGTGAATTTTTAGATAGTAAAGAATAGTAGAGGAAATAAAGGTTAACCAAGCAAACATCAAAGTGACAACATACATTACATGAGGTTAGATATAGACATAGATAATAAATCCACGATTATACACTTGATCCAAACATGCAAAATTGATTCTAGATAGAACATCAATCTAACGTAAGAACTATAACAATTCATTGATAAAAAGCTTACATTTTTCAACAAAAAATTAGTCAAGAAATATTTACCAAAAGCACACATTCTTCAATCAATAAGCTAAATATATTTATTTCTATACTACCAACATTTAAACTTAAGCTTTACACTAACCCACATCTGTCACTTATCAAATATAGATTAATGTCTTCTAATTTGTGTGCATCTTATCAGTTTATCACACATCAACACCTAAAGAAAATGTATTTTCCTTACAATTATAATATGAAAAATTAATCCACCTTGGAGCATAGTAAAAGAAATCTATAAATGGCATATCGCAAAGTTCCATTCTAGAGAACTCTGAAAGCTCAGGAAGAAAAAAGAAAATTTAGAAATAATTTTTTTTTTTAAAATGAGTAACCTTAAAAATTCTGTCAAACTATAGCTTAAGATGTGGTCTGGATCATTTATCTATCGTAAAATGTGCAATAGGCTGATTACTTCTATTTAGCACAAGATGGTAACTTGTTTATGAATTTAGTTCCTGATGAACAACTTTCGCTATTATGAATTAATATAAGTAATTATTGACAAGATATGCTAAAGGAAAGCAGCCACAATATATTTGGAATCTGTGTATGTAAAAGCAGGGTTGCAGGTAAGAAGAAAAGGGAATCTTAGATAAGATATTTTGAAGACTTTACATGGATGTGAATAAGAGTACATTGTAGAACCTTACACTACAAAGGATATCCTTGGGCTTATTTCATACTCACCTACATGCTTCCTGCGTAGACCTATATAACAAGCTTGCATCCTTGCCTCTGAAAAGGCATACAATGAACTAGGAAGGCACCTGATCAATATGTATGTTCTGGTCTCTCTGAGTTCCTCCAGCTACTTCAGGAAAATAACTTCTATTTCTTGAAGTAAGTATTTATTTTCTGAAGAGTTTGGAGGAATTCTGAGGAGTCATTGAACACTTGCTTATCATGAATGGCATTCTCCTCTTCATTAAAAGCCTAAAGGTTCTAGAATAACTCTAGTTAAAATCTAGATATCACATATAATTACCTATTCATTGCTATGCTCAGAGTTCCCTATCAACATAGCTCTGGTCTCCCTGAGTTCCCCCAATTGCTTCAGGTAAACAGCTTTTATTTCTTTGAAATTATAAATGATTTGCTGAAGAGTTTGGAGGAACTCTAGGAGTCACTAAGCATTTTCTTATCATGAATGAGATCTATGGAATTCTCTTCATTGAAAGCATTAATGTTCTAGAGCTTCTCTAATTAAAATCGAGTTATCACATATAATTACTTAGTCATTGCTATGGTTAAAAACTATTACATCTGTGTTTCAGTTGGTTTAGGAAAATTCACCTTCAACAATTCAACGTCAGCAATTCACCTCCAACAATTCATCGTCATGACAAATTCATCTCTAGGAAAATTAACCACCAGCAATTCATCGCCATGAAAAATTCACAACTAGCGATTTCCTGATTGTATAAGCTATGAATTATCCACGACAATGAATTGCTGTTGGTGAATTTTCTATGTAGTGAGTTGCTAGTAGTGAATTTTCCATAACGATAAATTGTTGAAGACGAATTTGTTGATGATGAGTTACTGAGTCTGGTGAATTCTCCTAAAGTTGTTTCAGTCATGAAGTGATTTAGTTGAAACAAACTGAGAGTGTAGAAGCCATTTCTTTCCCTGCAGTTATTAACATGGAAATTGTTGTTACCTCAAAACCGATTACAGTGTTTACTGTGCATTTCATTTGTTTCACAGTGATTTTTTTTTTCGCATGATTATATTATGATAGTTTACCTACTGAAATTTGTATAATTTACTTTTTAATTTGCGCAGGTGAAGCCAGGCAAGATGCAGTTTAAATGGTGGACATAAGTAACCCTTTTTTGTACAGTTGACTGTGTTTTATTTATCTCTCTAGTTATGGTTTATTCTTTTATCAAGTTATTGTTCCATCTTAATGTAATGTTTCGTTATAAATCTTTATACTTACATTAGCAGGCAAATTCTAATTTTATTGTCTTTCCTCTCTTTGGGGATCCATTCTTTGTTTCTAAAAAATCCTAATTTTAATGTCTAGCGAATTCACAATAATGATTTTCCTTTATTAGGTTCTCCCTTATCAATAGGTATGCATAGTTTTTCAGTCCACCTACAATATCCTATCCATGTTTCTAGGATATTTAGATGTTGCATATACATATTTAAAGTCTAAGTCATCCTTATAAAAGTTCATTGCATCAAGATAAACTATTTCAGCCCTCAATGCTACTTTCTTATCAAGACATCTACTACCTTATTTGAACTTCCACTTTAGTGCTTCAGAGAAAAAGTACTCCCTTGTATGAACTCCATTTAATTCAAATGTTGTTGATTGAGCTTGGTTTCGTTGTTAATAAATTACAAAGCATGGTGATCCATGTAAAGCACAAATTCCTTAGGGAATAGATAATGTTGCCATTTCTTTAATGCCTACAATACAGCATGGAACTCTTGGTCATAAGAGAAATGCTTCCTCTTGGAATTACTAGTATTTTCATTGAAATAAACTATGGTTATTAGTATTTTCATTGAAATAAACTATGGTTGATCCTCTTAGATAAGGAACACTTATATGGCTATTCGACTTCCATCACAATTCATTTGAAATTATTTTATAAAATTTGATAAATCTATCAAAGGCCCTTCAATGACCTTTTTCTCTAGTAATTCAAATCTCTTATATGTTGCTACAAACTACTTAAACTCTTTTTTATCTATTCTTATAGGCTTGGTGATAGATGAACACGTCCCATGAAATCCTTGATGTAGGTTAGTCCAGCATGGATCCTACTTTTCCTATATCCATTTCTCTCCCCTTTGATGTGATAATGAACCATAAATAGACCAATTTATCATTCATAAACCTACATTACTTCAATTTAACCAGTAACTTGTCCTTCTTGATCCTTTAAAAAACCCACTTAATATGCATAAAGTTTTCTTCTATATTATTTCTAAAAAATAAAATATCATCAATAGAAACAATTACAAATTTTCTCAAGAATGATCGACTTTTCTTATTAACCACCTATATGTGCTTGGTGTCTTTGTCAATCTAAAGGGAATCATTATAGCCCCTCCTTGATCTTAAAAGTGATTTTCCATTCACCACCATCTCGTATCCTAATTTTGTGGTACCCATTTTTAAAATTAACTTTACTTTAAAATTCCCACCCTTCCCAAAATATTCCATGAGATCCATGTGCATCATCTGTTCATCATCCTTCTTTGGTAGCAATGTTGATTATTATTAAGCATGGGATAAATATTTCTCTAATCAATATTCTTTCTAATATCTCATGTACTTATTTGATCACTTGTTCATTTTCTACTTGATGCTTAATCTGTCAGTGGCCTTGTTGGGTAAACTTGCTCCTAAGATTAAATCAATGTGATGGTTGATGCTCCTCATAGGTGGAAATCCTTTATCCAAATCTTTGGATACAATATCATCAAATTCTTCCAACATCTCCTTCACTTCCAAGGTGTATCAATATTATCAACAACTACCCATACTTGTAGCATCTTAGGGACAACTATAAAACATAATTTTTTAGGGTTGAAATCCTTAAAAGACTATTTTCTAGTTACTAGAAACATACTTGGACTAATTTAAACATCTTCATTTTTTTTCAATGATAATAGTATATTATTTTTTGTTCTTTTCTAAATTATTTTTTCCTCTCTTGCTATAGATTTCCTTCTTATGAAGTTTTCATCATCTCCCTAATAAAAAATTACACAAATCCATAGGAATTGCTAATCAATGAAGATTTTGTTCCCCTTTTGCTACCATGATGTACATTATATGGAGTTATGTGATCTATCCCTTCCAACTCCAACTTGTACATCATTTTAGATGAGACTATATTATGAATACTCCCACTAGTTATTATGATCTTACAACAATTTTTTTCTTACCTTGCATAATATTATAAATAGATTTCTCCTTTAGAGAGGTTTATTTTGTTTTTTTACTAGTTTCAAATAATTTATATTCATTATAAGTGCTTCTCCCTTCTCACATTCATCTCGCTAACTGCAAACCGTATGTAATTTACATCTTCTTTAGTTACATGTACAATTTTGTATTGTATTCTTCTTGACCGTTTTGGCCTACATTATGGCCATCCATAAAATCCATGTCATAATTGTCCATACGTGAAAGAATTCCCTTGAAAACATATAATTCAACCTCTTCTAGTTCTACATCTACCTTTAATAGGATAAGTTCATCCTCTCATTTTATTATTATCATTCTATCTATTTAAAGGGTTAGCCTCTTTATTATGTCTATATTTTCTTTGCAATTATATTCTACCTCTACTAAATATACCTTTTACTTTGGCTATTGTATTCAACCTTCTTGGTAGTTTTCCTCCAACCATCAAAGCATATTAATAATCATCTTCAACTTTCTACAACCTCATCATAATTAACTCCCCTTCCATCTACAACCTTATTCCATTGGCATATTGAAATAGTTTCTCATGGAATAACTCATTATGACCATATTTGATTTTAATCTTTTAAAACTCCTCCATATAGGCCTCCACACCAAGTTCTCTTTTTCTACAAGTTTTTCAGTTTCTTGATCTACACAAGTTGATATAAACTAAGTCAAAACTTAGGCTTCATATTCCTCATCATTTGATTGCATATAGTGATTTTTCCTATGCCATTTATCCTTCTCTCAAATTTTACTTGCTTCTGCTAAAGTGTTCCACATTCTTGCATCTTTTTTTGGCCCACTTTCAGTCTTTAATGGTCATGTATTGTGTCATACTTGAAGTATTCCTCAATTTCTATAAGAAAAATTACCAATTCATCTAGTTATGAACTTCTTAAGCCACTTGACATCTCCATCCCTGCTCCTTTCCCAATATTAGAGATAGAGATCTTATTAGTCTTGTCTTTGTAACATCTATCTTTACATCTTAATCTTCACATGTACTTTTTCATTAGCTCCTTCCACTTCATTATCAATATTATTTCTTTCGTGAACTTTTCCCTTTAATTAGTCTCTATACGGGCCATCTATGCTCAGTAACACTCTCATTATGGTCTCTACTACCTCATCTACCTTACTTTTAGTTGTTTTTCCTAAAAAAAAATCTATCATTCCTTTACATGGAGGAATATTTCTTCCCTATACCATTCTCTTTCTCACCTCTATAACATTCTTGTTGTGAGTAAACACCCACAATCATTTCTCGTTGAATTCCTTCCAACCGTAAGATAAAAGTTAATTCCCCTATGATTTGATACCACACTAATGGTTCCACATAGATTGCAACAAAATAAATATCTCTAATCCATTCTCTTTTAGTCGAAGATAGGCTGTGTCATTCAAATAAACTCATGCAACCTTAAGAGAAATAAAACATTTTATTTATTGGAAGTAACTCTTGAATCTACAACTTATTGTAGGAAATTCTATAACCACCCAAACCTTTATAAGTTCACAAAAAACTTACCTATTGATACAAGTCAATGGAAAACCAAAAAACATAGAGGAGAACTTAATTTCCTTTACAAGCCACAAAGTACACAAAAATAAACATTTTTATTGGAAAGATAATTATACACTAAAGGGATCAAATTCACCATGAAATTTTTTATTTCATAAATTAAAGTTGAATTTCATTTACATGCACAAGCTGGGATTACAAAATATGGAAAAAAATCAACTTTTCTTATTCTCCATTTTGTGGTGGCTCACTCTCTCAAATTTCTCAAATATTTGCTACTCTATCATTCCCTCCTTCCATGTATCTCTTCGCTCTCTCATGTGAAAAAGAAATAGAGTTTTCACTAAAAAATGGTGATGCCCTTCTCCTTACAATCACACAAAACCTCAAACTTCTCTACTTGTGCTTCATTCCCACAAATTTTCACTTTTCTTTTTTTATTATTTTTCCTCTTCATTTACAAAATTTAATATGTAAATCCTTCCTAAAAATATAATATTTTTTACTCACAACCTATTTTAGCCACCAAAATCACATTAATAAATTTTTAGCGTACTCAAGTTTAACTCCATCCCTACATAAAAAAATTATTATCCATTTCTACATTTTTATGTTCATTATTGGTGGTTGAGAGTAGGTGGAATGACATTTATAGCTCAAAATGGTTTAGAAGAATTTTAAAAAAAAAACTATGGGAAAAAGAGCTAAATGGTATGTTATGTACCTATTATTCTATCTAATGTTATGACTCCAATATCATATATTCCTAACAACATAATATTTATATTCCTAAGTTAAGAACTTGTGGAATGTTTAATCATAATGTTATTTTTAGTTAATACATTAAATACTATTTATTAGGATGAAGGGGTGTGTCCCTATATATCTAGATGAGCTGACAAATAAAGGGGATATGTTTCTCCCAAATCATCATATCATAAATTATTGAATTCTTATCATATTATTTGATTATTGGGGGTAACCCCCTCAAACTAGTCTACTATATTTCTGATTTTTTACAAACATTTCCATGAAATATAATAACAAGTGGTATCATAGCTAAGATTTGGGCCAACATCTATGTTTCCACCATAATATCCAAACCAATGCAAATTTGGATTTGATTGTTTTTGAGTTTTGAGGTATTTATTAGACAAGGTCTCAAATTAAAATTTAGACTTTGAAGGCAAGTCATGTAAAAGTTATTGGTATTTTACTTTTTTTTAATTACTTTGCTCTATAGACTAAAATTTCTAGATGCTTTTTATAGAATTACATTTTTTCAATGCTTATCAATGATTAGGTAGGGCTAGTTCTTTGCAAATTTCTATTAGAAATAAAATAAATTCTCTAATTTAGTGGTCAAAGTTTAGTTAAAAAATTCATATTTTTTCTCTATGAATTGCAATTTTTAGAACTTTATATATATATGATGTAGGAGCATCCAATGGTGTAAGGGCAATCTTGCATCACCAAAAAAAAGAGTTTCATTTCATATTGGTAGTTTCTTAGATGTTTTTTCATTTCTAGATACCCTTTTCATCATAATGTAATTCTCAACTAACGTTTTTTCTTTTCTATTCCTAGCTTGAAAGATATTGCAGTTTTAGTCTCCAAGAATTACACCTGAAAGCTTTCCAAATCAGATTTTAGGCACTAAACGGTCTTGAATCAGCCCCGAAACTTGCCAAAATTGGATGGCATATTTTAAGCATGTTCTTGACTCAGAGACCTTTCGAACGGTTCAAACGGTTTAAATAACGGAGTCCCGGATCAAAAGTTATGGCTCCTAAAAGCTGGCGCACTTTCTAGAAGATACTAATTTTTTAATGTACTCTGAAATTTGAATCTCAAGTCGTAATTTCCAGCGCTAGGCCACCAAAAAACTCAAATTGGAATGTTTTTTTGGCTCCAAACTTATAAGGAGCTCTATTTATGGGCAGGTTTCTAATTTTTGGGGTATTTTTTTGGGGAACAAGTTCGCACACTGCGAAAAGGATTATTCTATGATTTTCTATAGCTTGCATATATTGTAGAACTTGAGGATTTGACATCCTTTGCATGTAAGAAGTTTCATTTTCTGAATAATAAAATTATTCTCTTGTTTTCTGAGTTATTTAATGTGTCTTGGGTTGCACCCTCGTATATATATATATATATATATATATATATATATATATATATATATATATATATATATATATATATATATATCTACTAAAAACTAGCTAGGGTTAATTCTTTATAATTTATTCTTAAACATAAAATGTGCTCCTTAATTTAGTGGTCAAATTTTTAGTCAAACCATAAATTTAAAAACCAGTCTTAGCATATGTTTTAATTTTTTATGGGTGAAAAATGAAGGAAACTACTTAGTTGGAGATAATTTACCAATGACTTAGGAGCCCACTATGATCAACCATAGAAGGGGAGTTATTTTACCCAAATTACAAATTTAAAACAAATAGGGTCTATAGAAAAATACAATGTTGAACACATGGGATTGACAATTTGAACTCAAGATGTGACATCTTATCAAAGCCCACAACTCTACATCAATGGACTTAATGAAAAAATTAAACATGATGTTCATTTATTGGAACCTTTTATAGTTAGAAAACCAATGAAACTTCACTACAAAAAGATCAACATAAGGTCAAATGATAGGATGGAAAGATAAAAATTTCACTAATCCTACTAAGAAAAATGGGGCTGGCCTCTTTAGACCAAAATAAATAACTAAGTTCTCTCCTCAATAAGAGGTAGAGAAAATAGAAAAAGGTTTATGTATGCATTGTGATAGAAAATGGTCTAGGGTCCATAAATATGGTAATAATGAGAAGAGACAAATGATTATTGAGAATTAGGTTGAAGAAGAGGAAGAAGTATGTATAGAAGAACCAAATATGGAACTAAAGAGTCAAAATATAGAAGAGGAAGACAATGTTTCTATCTCCTTACATGCATTGAATGGAACAAGAACACCACAAAAATTATATATTTTTTGTTATATTAAAAGGAGAAAGGTAACACTATTGATTGATATATGTAGTACACAACTTTATTGATAGAAGATTAGGTCATGAGATCAATTGTTTTGTACATCCACTCTCTAACTTCTAAGTCATTATATCTGATGGAAAACAACTCTATTATGGTGGTAAGTGCCATCATATAAAAATTTCAATGGGAAATTACTATCTATATTAAAAAATGTTTATCATTCCAATAGGAGGAGTAGATGTAGTTTTAAGAGTAAAATGGCTTAAAAAGTTGGGAATAATGTCCTTCAATTTTCAAGAATTATTTATGACTTTCAACTCTAATGTAAAAAATTATAAACTTATAGGAGTAACATCACCACCAACTCAAATTATTATCTCCCATAGGGTGGAAAAATTATTTAAGAAAGGTTCCTATGGTCTAGTGGCACAACTAAATTTTGTAGAAGCACAAGATGTGAAAATTCAACATCCACAAGAACATCAAGTATTGTTCTCGTTTGGTTTTGTAATACATGAAGATATGATTAAGGTCCTCATGGGTGGACCTTGGGCCTTTGACTAGAGATTTATAAACTTTTTGTCCCTTTATAAATTGAAACCTACCTTTGATGTCTCGGTTGACCTTGATAAGGTAGCCCAAATTTGGGTCTGCCTCCCTGGCCTCCCTTTGGAATTTTATAATCATGGAATTTTTAAAGGGATAGCTGAGCCTTTTGGCATCCTTTTGTCTATATTCAAATTCACTCAACTCAAGTCTCGACTTTTTTTCACTAGAACATGTGTTAATGTAGCCATTAATACAGTACTCCCAACCTCAATTACCCTAAATTCAAAGTTCAATACTTGTGGATTCAAACCTTGGAATATGAAAATGCTAGAGGTTATTTCCAAATTTGCAAGAAGTTTATCTATTTTCAACATTCCTACAACAAGAAGACTATAGAGTATATGAATGGACAACCGGGAGTGTCACTTAATCCCCCTTCCAAAACTGTCAAAATGGCTATTTTTGGTACAAACTATGAGAAACTCACAATTCACACCTCCACCAAGGATTTACCTTTGATGGAGGATGAGCCAAATCAAGGCTCTCCTAATGAGAAGATTATCAATGATACCCAACAACCTATAGATATTAACACTTCACCTTAAAGGGACAAAGTTACTTCTCCTCCTAAAAAAGTCTTGGAAGAGATATTTGAGTCCCAAAATAAGAAAGGACCAAAGGTTGTCTCTCCAAATAATCTAAATCTGATTAGTTTGGTATAGGGAGAATAACTACATGATCAAAGTCTTGAATCCAATCAAATGGAGGACAAAAATATAGAACTCATTTCTAACTCAAAAGGAAAAATGCTCAATACCATAAAAGAAAACCTAGAAGCTCTTGAGGAAGGAGATCTAGACCACCAATAGGAACATAACAAGGATTCTTCTCCTCCTATTTCCCCTTCAAGGAAATAGCTATAGGTCAAAGGCCAACACTTATCTTGAACTAAAAGGAAGGAAAAAGTATTAAGGATACTATGGCCTAACTGGGCTTCCCTTATCCTAATGATGTTGTAGTAGAAGAAGATTAGACTTAGCCTAACAAAAAATCTAGAAAGAAAAAGAAACCTAATGTGGGAGGAGGAAACAAAGTAGGAAGGCCAACCCTAAAGGAGTAAAGGAATAAAGACATATCCCATGATGTTTCCTTAAGCAAAAAAACCCTTGACTCGCTTTCAAGAAAAAAATATAAAAAGAAGTGGGTGGGGCCTTCCCCCCTTTTTGCGGCATCAAGGTGATGTTGTTCATCTATTTGTTGTAAATGAAATTGATTTCTTGGAATATCAAGGGCCTAAACAACCCCTTTAAACAACACATGATTAAAATTTGTATGGTTGATTTTAAACTTGATATTTTTTTATTCAAATAAATAAAATGAAAAAAGATACCTTTGAAAAAGGTGTCAATAGTTTTTGGCCTAGTGCCAATTTTGTTGTCAATGATACTAAAGGAGATTTGGGGGAATTGCAACTTGTTGGAATCCTTCCAGACTGAATGGTTCCATTAGTTTTCATAATAATTTTTTTTTATGGTTTCCTTTGAAGACATTGTTACATCTATTAAATGGAACTTAATAAAAAATTATGCTCCCAACTCACACCTTGATAGACTTTCTCTATGGGAGTTTCTAGGAACCAAAATAAATAATAGCAAGGATGAATTATAGATGCTAGGAGGGCACTTCAATTCCCCACTATTTCCTTCAGAAAAGAAAGGGGGCTTCAATGAATTTTCTAAAATTATGTTGGATTTAGAGAGGTCTTTTAATTATGTGGGACTAATGAATATCCCTATAACTGGAACACTTTTTACCTATTCTAATATACGTCAAGTCAACTACACCATTCATGTCAAATTAGATTGATTCCTCATTTCCTCAAATTGGAGTATCCTTCAAGACCTTACTCTAACTGCTATTTTGAGAATGGGTTTAGACCATAATTCTCTCCTCCTAAGTTGGGATGATAAGGTTGCTAAAGGACATTTTCCATTTAGATATGAGATAATGTGAACCCACCATCTAGATTTTAGAGCTCTGCTAGAATGTTGGTGGAATGAACCTTGCACAGGGACTCCAATGTTTCACTTGGTCGAAACAAATTAAAAAAAATTAAAGAATGAATTAAAGGATGAAACAAGTGCTCTTTTGGAAACATTTTCCATACCACTTGAAATATTTCAAAGACAAGATTAAAGAGATAAAGGATTTGATGGAGCAGGGTGTGCTTAACAAATCCACATGCAATAAAGAATGAAACCTGAGAATTCAATGGTTCAAAATAAACGAAAAGGAATAGATCTTTTGGAAACAAAAATAAAGGATTAAATGTATGGTGGAAGGTGAGAGAAATTCTAACTTCTTTCACCTTGATCAACATTAAAACATAAAAGTAGTCTAAACAAGATCATTTAAAAAATGAGGATGGGTAAATCCTTAATTCAAAAGATGAAATTTCAGATGAAGCGGTTTCATTCTTCTACATCTTTCAAAATTTTCTTGCTGCTAATCCAATTGATATTGAAAAATTATTATAGGTTATCCTTAAAGTCATCTCTAAGAATGATTTAAAAGATTTGTCCAAAGGTATCTCCCTTCAAGAAGTTAAGGCTGCAGTTTTCTCTTTTGAAGCCTATTGTTGGAAATATGAATGAACAATAACCCACTTGAAGCTACACACAATTCAATGGATCAACCAAGAAAGACACCATCCACATGAACAAGAAAGTGATGCATGATGAGCAAGAAGACAATACGATCAAATGATGATCTATGATGAATTTATCTAGAATATGAGATGATTTACAAATGTATAAACACTTTGTTTATATAGGAAAGGTGAGAGGAGGTAGGATAGCTACCTTGGATAAAAACATTGAATACCTAATGCATAATTTTAAATGCATAAGATAAAATATTAAATGCCTAGATAACTATAAGCTAATTAATGAGTCATAACCCTAATTAATACTAGTTTCTAGAAATGACACCTAGGAAACTTAACTCCTAAGTAAAATTATAATGATCTGTGCTCACTAATAACTAGTTAGAAATGACCTCAATCACACTAACACCCCCCATAAGTGCAACTTAGGGAGTATAGTTATTATGAAAATGGTGCAAATACAATATGGGTCCTGGAAACAAGTCCATGTTAGGTACCCATGTACAACTAATCAATGTAATTAATCTCTGAAAAATAAAGAAAATGAAAAACCTCATGGGAGAAAACTACACTCCAAAAAAGAGATGTAATGAAAATCATGTACAAGTAATAGAAGTGATGTATGGAGGTCTCAACATCAATACCCCCAAGAGCTACATCCATCACAAGAATACAATAATTAGTAGCTCCCCATAAGAGGGAAATAAAGAAACTATATACCCCCCCATAATGTGTAATCACTTGAAAAAGTGGTAAGTTCCTAAAGAAAACATGATCCAATTTTAACAAATAACTTGTCTCCCTTTAGAAGAAAAAAAACCAAGAAAAAATGTAGGAATACTTCCCACTTCAGATAGGAATTGGTAGGAAGAGGAATCCATATGTATGATAATGATGATGATGTCTCTAAAAACTGCTCATGTGTCTCCTTATCCATTGAAGATGAAGATTCCACTATCAAATTAGGTACATGCACAATCAAAGAAGAAGGTGACAATCTAGGAATATGTGGAAACTAATGTTGGAAAATATCCAAATACTGTGATGGTTTGATAATAGTTGTGCAACAGTTGTCATCAAATAAGAGAGATAACCCCTCAAATGTGTCCTCCAAATATGAAATGTGAGACTCCACAAACAAGCATGTAGTTTTTGTCAAATAAGAATCCCAATCAAAAAGATAATTAGATACTTGTAATGAATCACCAAAATTTATCAATGAATCACCAACATAAGATGGATGGTCCTATTGAATAAGAATGATGGAAGCCTTAATCAATGATTCTACACAAGGAATCACTGAAGGTGAAGGTAAAAAAACTATCTTTGATGGAGAAGAAGCATCTAAAGAACCCTTGACATTGTCATTTGAAGATTCAAAGCATTCCAAATCTATAAAATTCTATATAGTATCATGACCATAGAGTATCATGTTTGTAGAATGAAGAGGCTCATGACATTCTGAATCATGATCATCGGGGAATGGTGGAGTATCAAGATCTCCATATAGTTCCCAAATCTTAGTCCAAAGAGTATGAGGAAAATCACAATGATCAATACCTTTTGAAATATCATCATCAAAATGCATTCCAATAAGCTCTAAGACATCATACCTTTTGTAACTCCAAGAAATATTTTGCATACCTTTATCTAGAGGGGGAAAAAAACCATACAAATGTGGCAACAATTGAAGTGATTGGAGATGGTTTATGATGCAATCTCTCCATTGTTTATAGTTTCCCCTTTCCAACATAATCAAGGAAGGATGAAATTAAAAACCCATAATGAACAATGATAAATCTCCATAATTACAAAGACATTGACCTTTAATGATAAATAGATACTCCCAAATATAATACACAACTGAAAAATGAATCATCCCAATACAAATAAACCTTCTCCAAATTGTAGTATCTCCAAGTTATCAAGTAAATGCCTCAAATTGCAAAAACTCAATAGAGTGTACTTGGAGTTAAATCTAAAAAGGTGGATCTACAAGATGAAGGAACTCTGAATCACCTTCGCAATACCACTGGAATCTCCAAAACTTGACAAATTGGTGAAAAGATATGAGCTTGGGAGTCCAAAAGGAATCACTAAATTTAGTTGGTTATAATTCATACCCACAGCAAAATTTGGAAAAATAATCTACACCACTACGAAGTACACAAGACTAAATTTTTGTCAATATCTTGTTTGCAAAAATTTGATATCCTAGCAAAAATTTATGCTCTATTAAAGAAATCAACCCAATTTGGCTATGTAGGCTAAACAGGTGCAAAAATTTAGCACCTTGGGGCTAAAAAAATAAGCCCCTAGTCATTGATATGACTAAGGGGTGTGCTGGTAGAAAAAACTGGGGGGCTGTTGGGTAGAGCAATGGTCGGGCAGAGGTATGGTGGCATTTGGGGCAATGCCGCTCAAGGTGGGAAGATCCCTTGGTTCCTAATAGAACCTTGACAGAGAATGGAGGCCTGGTAGGAGTTTGAAACTCTATGGTTGGCTAGAGTAGAAAGAAAAGATCAGGGTGATCCCATAAAGTTGGTTTACAATTTATGGGAGATTCTGATTTTTGTTGAAATTGCATATTTTTAGAAAATATAATAATTTAAGCCTTTAAAAGTTCCATTTAAAGCATTCCAATTGAAGAGGGTTTGATCAAACTATTTTAGATCCAACCCCCTTGGATAGAACCCCGCTAGTTTTAAACCATACCTATAATGGAGTCTCCTTTACAGCTATCAAAATGGTGATAAAAAACCACTTTTGATTTAACTTTTGGGGGATCAAATAATTTTTTTTATTTTTTATTTTTTGTAGTTATGTAGTCCTTATTATAAGCTTCCCAAAAAGTATAATTTTAAATAAATTTAATTTAATTAGTATGTTTATTTTTTATTTCTTGTGAATGTAGGTTTTTCTCTGAAAATCAAGCTCTTTGCTTTGCACATGTGGAAAAATATCAGATTATAAAAAAAAAAATTGAAAAATATGAGTGCACTAGATATTGAAGTTCTTGATACAACAAAAAAAATAAAATTGAATTTTGATACATACAAAAAAAATTACGGGTTATACAGTCGCACAAAGTTTGAATTGTAATTGGTTTGACTTCAAAACTTGATTAAAGAAAAAAATATTCAATAAAAAACTATCTAACCAAGTGGAAGCACTATATATCAGAGTTACAAATCTAAATTCGAAAGAATTATAATTTTATCCTTCATGGGAAAAAAGTTATGCGTTATACGGTGAGCATCACTTTCTAAAAATGTTGTTTTCTAAAAAAAATTAGTTTTGAGGGAGATGGAAAAAGAAGTGCAATTTGATTCCAATTTTTTTGAAAAAAATATATTTAGAATCTACATACAAAATTTCAGGAAACTCTAGTTTGCATCATGTTCAAATTCCTCATGGTTTAGCCGTTAAAAGTGTCCTAAAGTGAAGATTTAGTTAAAAAAAATTATTTTAGTGTCCATTTTGGCCAAAAATTGTAAACCACTATTATGGGAGCAACCATCAGTGGCCGACAAATAGTGGTTTGTGTCGGTCAATAGCAACGAGTAGTGGTGAAATGACATTTGGGTGGAAAGGGTAGTATGGGCTGACAAGACCTTAAAAGCCCCCACCAAAGTAAGAAACACAGACAAACCGGGGCCAAAAAAATAATAAAATAACCAACAAATAAATCTTTGTTAGTTAAATCTTCATTGCAAATATTTTAATATTGTGATTTGGTAATTAAAAAATCAAAATTTGACCATATAATAATATCTATAGCACAAAATATGATTTGACCACAAAAAATTTTAAAACCCTTTTTAATATAAATCTGCCATAAAAGAAATTCAACCACTACAATTAAAAAAAACCCCTAATAATGTGACCACCCAAATAAAAAATATTTCATGCCCTCATATAAAATATGATATCTACTAAATAAAATTAAATGGCACCAAATATAATATTTTTGCGGAAATCAAACCGTGGACAATTTTTTTTTCCATCTATAGGAATAATTTTCTACTCGATAGATAAAATCAACCTACAATAATATTATGAACCCGTAGAATAAATATTTTACTAATGGGGGGGTAGATTTTTTTTCCTTTGAAGGACCATATGATCCATGCAGTATAGAATCTCCAACAGCTTGAAAAAACCTTTGATAGCTCTAGATGACAATATCAAATTTCAACAATTGGATAGGCGTTCCTAGGGTTTTAAGACCCCCTGATTACAATGGTAGGGTCAGATTTGGCCCAATCTGCTTTGAAAATCAGTTTCCTCCTTGATGAGAAAAACTAGCCCTTGATATAAGCCCTTCAACTTGCAATGAAAATATCCTCAGCTTAACTTTCCAATTTGAGATGGACTTTACATGGCCTATGCTCTAAGTCTATTGTTGGAAATATGAATGAAAAATAACCTATTGAAAATCTGGATAAATGAGAGGGGGGTTGAATCAGTTATTATAAAAAAAAATTCTTGACTTTAATTAATTTGGCACAAACTTAAATCAATCAGATAATAATATAACAGATATGAGCATGAAAGCACATAACAACAACATGCAAAGTGAACACCAAAATTTACATGGAAACCCATGGAGGGAAAAAACATGGAGAATGCTAATTCTCAATTATAAAACACCAGTTAGGATGATTTTTATGGGATCACTACTAAATTGATCACTATCTAAAGATAAAAAGCCTCACTACCAAAAGAGAAAGGCTCACTACCTACAAAAAAGTGCTCACTACCAGAAGAATGATGAAAGGGAATCCACCATTGAAATAACTATCACCAACAATGACATTAGATAGAATCTCACTATTTGCTACCTCTGGTCATCTACTTTCGCATACTTCACATTGCCTAGATTTTCATATTCGCATTCATCACACTTTCTTTCATTGAACAGAGTCAAGTTTTACTTATACCATTCCATGCTTCCATAAACTCTTAAGTCACCCATGCACAATTTGAATTAGGTAGTCGGCCAAAAAAAAATTTCAATTAGGTCAGGTCACAAAAACATTCCTGTGGTGGAAAGGAATGAAATGTGCACCACACAAAACCTCGCTCAAATCAACATGCTACATGGGTGGGTGCATGAAGTTGGGTACCAATTTTCTAGCCACTTTTGAAAAAAGTTATAAAAAACACACTCGTGTTATAATGCACTCACATTATTTCACGTTAAAAATAAAGAAAATTTTGAAATTACTTGCCTTGGAATACCAACCCAAAGGCTTGGAGGGAATTCCCAACAAGGCTAGAGACGTGTTTTTGCAAAATCTACAATTTTTCACATAATCGGGTCTGTGCTCACCATCAAGATTGCATCTAGTTCAATATCGACAAAATAAAAAACATGGGTAAATTAGGTTCTCTCTTAGCTATCCTATGATGTAATTTTTTTCACTTTTTGACAATGTTAAGGCTTTCATCCATAATTTCTTTTTTTTGTATGTTTGTTTTTTGCCAAAAAGTAGTGTTTGGTGTTTTTTTTGTTATAAATTAACCATTCATCAAAATTTCAAATAAATTACATTTTTAGAAACTAGACTCCATTCTACAATTTTTTAAAATAAATAAATAAAAATAAATTATTTTCCAAAATTTGTAGGGGGAGCATGGCCAAAATTCTGCTTTTTAGGAAATGCCCACTTAGAAAATAAGGAAAAAATGAAATATTCATTAAAAAATTATCAGAAAAATTATGCATCAACTAGATGTTGTTAGCTAACTTCTGACCATAGTGCAAAAATGTTCAACTACATGTTGTTAGCTCTTTTGAACCCCTTAATTTGTGTACATCCCTCTTTTGAACCCCTTAATCTCAACCATTTTAAAATAAATTAGTATTTTAGAAAGTAGAATTGGAGCACTTTGATCCTTGTTTTTGTTCCATCTCAAAATTTTGAGTGTAACTATCCTCAATTTCACATCCAAGGTCAACATTTGCTGATTTCAGAAAAAAGGTGGCCACATAAGCCCCCTTTTTGGGAACCATCTTGGTGCACTTACCCACATATTTATCATGATATCTAGAACCAAAGAATAGGATATACATGTTACAATGCAAACAATGTGTTGAAGTACGTTAACCAATTACCGGATTGGTCTGGACCATAAGAGTGTATCTCATTATGTTGCAAAAATAATGGGACCACGATAGACATGACCAAAGATAAATCATTACCACACAACATTCATAACCATGCTAATCCAAATCATCAAAGTATTTAAATTAAACCTCAATCAATCAACCAAGATATGTTGACATCAATGAAAACCATTAATGACAACAATCAATAGCATCACATCTCAACACATTCCAAGAATATCCCCCTTTGTCATTGATGGCAACATTCATCAATAACAAACCAAACAACACAATGTCAACATCAAGGACCTTCTTGAATTCTTTTCTTCTCCCCCTTTGACATCAAGGACAAAGGGAAAGACTCCCCCTGAAAAAATTACTCTATTCCCCCTATGAGGAAGCCACCAAGTATTGATCTAGATATGAGTGAGAATTTAATACCCTAGACCAATGCACATCCTAGTGAAAATTATTGTAGATGAGGAGGCGACAAAACCCATAACTTCTGCCAGAGATACTAAAAAGTATCTTTGCTCAATGGTTTTGTGAAAATATTTGCAATCTTCTCTTTGGCAGGTACATAATCAAGTCTTACCTCATTCCCCAAAACCGTCTCTCTTAGGAAATGATATCTAATGGATATATGTTTCATTTTGGAGTGTTGTACCAAAATCTTGGAAATGTTTATTGCACTGGTATTAAGACACATAATTGAGATTGGTTCATCAAATGATATTTCAATGTCCAGGTTCAACATTTGTTTCATCCATGGTACCTAAGTGCAACATGAGGATGCTACAATGTATTCAACTTTAGCAGTAGATAAAGATACAAAATCTTGTTTCTTACTTGACCAAGCAACCAACCAAGAGCCAAGGAAATAAGCTCTACCACTTTTACTCCACCTGTTGTAACCACATCCAGCCCAATCAACATTAGTATAAGCTGTCAAATTAAAATATGAGTCCTTTGGATACCATAAGACCATATCTTCTGTACCCTTCAAATATATAAAGATTCTTTTTACTGCAACAACATGTGATTCCTTTGGTTCTTGTTGAAATCTAGCTGCTAAACAAACAACATACATATTGTTTGGTCTATTTACAGTCAAATATAACAATCCTCGAATCATTGACCTGCACATACTTGCATCAACTTTAGGTGAATCATCTTCTTTTGTCAGCTTACATCTGGTAACAATAGGTGTAGAAAATGGTTTGGAATTCTCCAATCCAAACTTCTTCAATATTTTTTTGGCATACTTGGAATGAGAAATGAAAATTCCTTTGTTGTTCTGGTTTACTTGTAGTCCAAGGAAGAAATTTAACTCTCCTATCATAGACATTTTGAATTCCTTTTTCATTTCATTTGCATATTTTCAGTACATATCATCATTTCCTCCAAAAATTATGTCATCAACATAAACCACAACAATCAACATTTGATTTGAGTGAATTATATAGTACAAATTACTGTCAGCAGATCCCTTTTGAAATCCTTGTCCAATAAATTACTTGTCTAATCTTCCATACCAGGCTCTAGGTGCCTACATTAATTCATATAAAGCTTTCAACTTAGAAACAAAATTTGGGTTACTTCCGGATGTAATCCCTCCGCTTGCTCAATCTAGACTTCTTCCTTTAGTTCTCCATTCAAGAATGTTAATTTTACATCCATTTGATAGACTTTGAAATCCTTAAAAGCTACAAAAGCTAAGAACATCTGGATTGCTTCCATCTGGGAAACAAGGGCATATGTCTTTTCAAATTGAATACCTTCGATTTGAGTGTAACCTTTGTAAGCTAATCTTGCCATGTTTCTCACTAATTTTATTTTTTCATCCAGCTTGTTTCAGAATACCCACTTTGTTCCAATTAAATTTTTGTTTACTGGTTTGGGCACAAGTTCCCAAGTCTAATTTTTCTCTATTTGATCAAGCTCTTCTTTCATTGCCTTCACCCAATTTTGATCATTACATGATCCTTCCATAGTCTTTGGCTTAGTTTCCAAGAGTAAACATAGTAATACTTGTTCTTGAGTTGCTTTGCTTCTTGTGATGTTTCATTTATTCTTATCTCCAATAATCTAATTTTCTGAGTGGTTTCTCTGTAAATACTTTGGGGTTTTAGTTGTAGATTTCAGATCCTCCTTTGTCTCTTCTTCTTTCTTATCCTTCTTTTCTTTTTCACCTAGGTCATCTAATTCATATTCAATATGCCTGTTAGGATTTCTCTAAATACCTTCATCCACTTGCACATCTACACTTTCAACTATCTTGTTCAATCTCTTGTTGTAACATCGGTACACTTTGCTTCTTGTAGAGTAACCCAAAAATATGCCTTCATCGACTCTGCTGTCAAAATTTCCAAGATTGTCCTCATCTCCCCAGATGTAGCATTTCCGTCCAAATTTTTTGTAGTACTTTACTATGGGAGCTCTTCCATCCCATAGCTCATATGATGCCTTTCCATACTTTGTCTAAAGTAGTACTCTATTAAGAGTGTAAACTACAGTTTGTATCACTTCTCTCTAGTAGACCTCTAGTAAACCTACTTTCTTGATCATTGTTCTAGCTACTTCTTGAACTTTTTGGTTTATTCTTTCCACTACACCATTCTACTGTGGTGTTGTAGGGGCAAATAATTGTCTTTTGGTGCCATGTTTTTCACAGAATTTTTTGAATTCATCAAAAGTAAACTCTTCCCCTCTATCAGATCTTAAACACTTGATTCTCTTGTTAACTTCATTCTTAACTCTTCCTTGGAAAATATTGATTTTTTCTAAATCCTCTATTTTTTCTCTTAAAAATGCAACCCAAGTTAATCTAGAATAATCATCTATTAAGAGCATGGAATATTTCTCACCTTGTAACTTTCTTTGGACCACATAGGTTAGTGTGTACAAGGTTTGCCGATAGATGAATCTTCTTTTCTTCAGAATGTTTCTCTGGTTTGCTTTCCTTCTTTATGAACTTTGTAGATAGTGCTATCTGGTTTGGTCGGTCTTGGAAAATCTCTGACTACTCTTTTTGAACTTATCCTTTCCAAGATGTTGAAGTTGATGTGACACATCCTCTAGTGCCAGAGCCAACTATTGCTAGACTAAGAGAATAAGCATCTCTTTGTGGCTCCTTCCAATTGATACATGTTCCCACCTTTTCTTTTTCTAGCTACAATAACAATTCCAGATCTCACAACCATCATTCTAAAATACCACATTATAGCCATTTTCGCACATTTGTCCAACACTTAGAAGATTATGATATAAACCCTTCACATAGTAAACATTCTTAGTGTTATGTTTTCCATCAAAGTTAATAGAACAAATTCAAATAATCTGTGTTGTTTTAACATCTCCAAATCTAATAGAACCTCCATCATATTTTTTAAGCTTCACAAACATACTTTTATCACTAGTCATATGATTTGAATATCCACTATCAATCAGCCATTCATCTCTATTTCTTTTAAAAAATAATTCAACTTCAGTGTAGTCATTATATTTCAGACAAATATTAGAGATATCAAATCTAGGTTCATCCTTTTCCACCAAAAACAAACAATCCTCATGATCTAGTTCATCATCTGAAATACTGACATTCTCATTAACATAATAGGCCTTCTTATTGATCATCTTTTAAAACATTTTCCTTGTTCCTTTTACTAGACACTTAGTTGCTAAATGACCAATATTTCCACATCTAAAACATTTAAGAGGTAACATACCTTTGTACTTTCTGATACCTTTCTTCAGTTTCCTTTTGAAGTTTACTTCCAACTCATCTGATCTTTCACTATCTGAAACTTCTTCTATCTTTGTGGATTTGAACGCTATTTAAGATTTCTCATTTTCTTTTCCAAATTTCCTCATCTCAAATCTAGTCAAGGTGCCAAATGGTTGCTCTTTGGTGAATTTATTCAAATCATAAATGGGTATGTGCAGGATCATCGTGGAAAAAATAGGACCTTAAGTGGCGAAAAATTTAGAAAAATTAGAGTTAGGCAACTTGACATAAAAATTTGAATAAGTTATCTATATTATTTCAAAAATATGTAAGAAATCTATAGAAAATTGAATTTAGTTTCTTAACTACTATGTTTATTTTAAAAAAAAAAAACTATTTGGTGAAAATTTGAAACTTCAATGCAGTAGTACTTAAATTTTAGGAAAAACATAAGTAGGTGTTTGTCTGACCACCGTAACCACAATAAAATGATAATATTTTTTTATATGATTTCATATATAAGTAGAGGACTCATGTCCCGATGTGATGCATATTTTTTTGTAATTGTTTTCCAAGTAAATAATTAATTATGAATTTTTAATTACAACTTTAAAAAAATATAAAAACTCGTATGTCTGACCACCTTAACTTGGTCAAAACTTCATGAAATTCAATTTTTTTTAATCCTATAGTATGCAAATCATAGAATGTGATGCATGTTTCAGATTCAAAAAATGTGATACCGTTTGAAAGCTATAGATGTTTTTCAATGAACCTATCAATTAGGAATTTAGTTGTAATTCAAATAGAAAATAAATAATAATTATTTATTAAATTCAAAGTAAAGCATAATTTATATTGGTGGAAAGCTGAGAATCTCCTTTAAAATCCCTTTTCATTTCATCAATTTTGGGTAAAAAAAAGTGGTTAGCCACATACGCTACACATACCCATCATATCACTACTTTTTGGCTCATCATGATCTTGCACATACCCAAACTTCCTCAATAGCTAAGATCTTGTCACTATAGATCTCCAGTAGGGTCATCAGAATCTTCTCCATTACATCTTCATCTATAAAAGTGCCTCCTTGTTAACTGATTTTGTTTACTGCACTATCAACTCTCTGAAAGTAGCTTGCTATATCCTCACCTTCTTTCATTCTCAAGTTTTCATATCTGTGCTTAGTTATCAACTTCTTTGATAATTTGACTCTATCATTTCCTTCATAGATTTCTTTCAACTTTTCCCAAACTTCATAAGCAATGCCTAATGAAATAATTTTTGTTAACTCAGTCTTAGACAAAACACTAAATATTGCATACCTTTCCTTTTCATTTTCTTCATAGGCTGAAATATCATCTGTAGAACTCAGACCAGTTGCCGGTTCAACATATTTTTTCTCAACAACTTTCCAAGTCTTCTACCCTAGAGAGATCATGTAACCTCTTTTGAACACCAAAAAAGTAATCCTTCTACTTTTTATTTCTCATTTGGGTCCTCCTTGTGACTTTGGCTTAATTGTGTCTTGATTTAATGTTGCGATGTGGATAACACATTCACATTAGGTCTTGTTTCCTAGTGAACTAAAATAATTGAAGTGGTACCTTACTTAAGTGTTGTAAAGTGTTGTAACACACTTTCACACTTTTCTAGGGTCTTGTTAACATGTTTCACCTAAATAACCTCTTTTTATCACATACCAAGCCTTATTTCAAAGTGTTGTAACACACTTTCATGTTTTTCTAGGTTTGTCATTAATAATTAGGATTTATTATGCCCTAATTGGGCCCATTTTACACTTGTAGGCCTTAAGTGTATTTTTGAAAATATTCCCAATAAATAACAATTAATACACTTAATTTTTGACACCCACTTAAAATGCCTAAGTGGGACCCATTCACCACTAGGGGCGAATGAGTCCCCTTTGGCTCAAAAATTAAAATAAATACAAATTTTTGGTGGGTTATTATTTTGTAAAACATAAGGTCAGCCTATGTTGAGGTACTTTCGGGAAATATTTCATAATTGTGTATAAATATAGGTTTTTTCTTCTCATTTCATCTTCCCTAACTCTCCTAATTTTCTAATCAAGCAATCAAGTGATTTTGCATTCAAATATTTTTGTTTACAAGAGCATTCAAGCACTTTGCAGCCATTACTTGCATGCCTTCAAATTTCTAATTCAAGGGTTTGGTGAGTTGTAGCATTGTATTTTGTTCATTCATCATCCTCTTTTAATTTCATTTCATTTTCAAGGGTTTAATTACCAAACCGGGGTTTGACCAAGGCAAACCCCTATCCACTAACCCTCAACAATTTTTCCTCTCTTTGCATGTGTTTTGCAGGTCTTGTTTTCAGATTTGTCAAAGAGCAAGGTTGAAAAAGTTTTCAACATTCAAAGTTCTCAAAAGAAGAAGCTTGGAGAACACCTACAAGTCAAATTCTGTAGTTTCAGATTTGAAAACTTGTCAGGAGCAGAAGTGTAGACCGGGAGCTACAGGTTACACTTTTGATTTTCCCAAAATATGGAAGTGGACTAATACACCATCAGTGGCATATGAGTTCCACTACCAGGCCCAAAACAAAGATTTTCCAGTTCTAAGTACCTAGTTGTTGAAACCAATTTTGGCATAATCTTCTTGAAATAGGACTATGTCGCCCAACTTGGAGTATGAGTTCTAGTTGGCTTCAATAGTGAATTCCCAAGGATTCCAGAGCTCCATTCCATCCTTTTCTAGTCTCTAGGTGCACACCTTTAATTTCATAAGTTTTTGTTACAGTTTGTTTGCATTTCTATGTCATTTTTTATATCACATCATGTTTTCAAACATCTTGCATTTTCTTATTTTTGCATTAGTATTCAACCTTCTTAATCAATCTCTAGCCTTAAGGACAATCTCCTTTGATAGATTTCAATCTCCTTTGCATTGGAATCTCAAGGATTTGTTCTTGAGTGTGAAATTTGTGAAATCAAATCCCTCTTCTTTCATTCCCCTCTTTTAGTGTGGATAAAGGAAGTTGTGCACTCCATTTCCATAGTCCACACTTCTCATCTGGACTTTCCAGAAACTGAAGTTAGGTCCATCAAACACAATAATTTTCAATTTCTATGCCATTGGATCTACCCCAAGTGGCTAACCTCTTCTTCGAGGAACCAAAGCTCTAACACCAATAGTTTAATAGTCTGGATAACTGAGAGGGGGTGAAATGGTTATTATAAAACACATGCCCCACTGGAGGTGGGGACCCTCTTTTGCTTGTTTTCCTTAGGGTCCCAACCTTTCCCCTTAAGGGATAGGTCTCTCAGTATTGGTCTTGTTTCACCCAAGTACTTAAGGTCTTATCTACAGTTAAGGTGTCCGATTGCAACATCACCATGGTGTGCTTACTCCTAGAAAGTCAATTCCAGTTCAAAGTTTTAGCTCAAAGAGGTGAAATTGGCTAAGTATCAAATAGGCTTGGTAAATCTGAAGTAGCTCAGATTACCTAAACCTTATTCCGGCTAGAAATTCTGAGCTACCTTGGATTTTCTAGATTTGAGCTCTCGTGAAATCTTTGAGCATTTCAAACATCCTTTCAGAGCATTTATTGCGTGCTTTAATGAGATTGAATGCCAAAATGAAGGTATAAATTAGGTTTGTGATGTCTTTTAAATCACTTCATGTTGTGCCTAATTAAGCTTGAGTGAAGTTTCTCCCATCTTGTGATTCAATTGAGCTCCAGAGTGAGGATTGTATTCTTGAGTGGCCACTAGAGGATCCTCAAGGGCCTCCATCACATTCCTTCTTTCTCTTCCCTGCTTCAATGTTTGTCTTGTCATTTCTACGATAATTCTTAATGTATTTCATGCTTAGTGATAATTGGTTTCCTGCAGTGTCTGTGTGTTAATCATTAGGTTGGAGGTTTTGCATTGTTTCTCTTTCTTGCTTTATCATGTAGGGTTTCATTTCTTTGAATGTACGTCTAATAGGTTTGTTGTAGACTTTGATTTGAGAGGATTGGGGTGATTGAATATCTTCAATAGCTTCAAGATTTATCCTCTGCATTGTGCTTTTATGATTGATATCAAGATTTGAGAGTGTCAACCTGTTTTAAGAGTCAACTTGAAGCCCTAATTTCCTAAAAACACTAGCTAGGGATTGTAAACTTGATGAATGAGCAAATGGCAATTTGGGATTTTCTGTAAATTTTTTAGTTTGAGTTATCATGAGGATTCAACGTCGAATTGACCATTGAAATGATCATAATTTATCTTTCAAAAGTGAAATGATCCAAACACTTAGCAAATTTTGGGCCCAAGTGAAATACTCAGAAATTCTAAGGTAGCTCAGATTTTTCGAGCCTTAATCTGCTTGGAAAATTTGAGCCCTCTTGGATTTTTCGGATCTTGACCCATCACAAAATCCTGAAAGCTTTGATACTTAGAAAGTTTGAGCTTAACCTCCATTTAGTTATTCTGAGCTAGCTCAAATTTATTGAATCCAAGCCCCTCAGAAACTTCCAAACCTCTTGATCCTTCAAGTATCCAGTATGTAGGATGAATTGAGCCTTGATTGAAAGGATGTGTTATGTGATATCAAAATAATTAATGCTTGCAGATGCTTGATTGTGTCAAAGAATTCCATTTTACAAGGTTACCTCATGATTTCAATTCAAAATGTACACAGTGTGCAAATCTCGGGGAATCCAAGCTCCATCAGATTTTCTGACTTTTCTCCATTAGCTTCAAATTTCAAATATCAATGACAATTGAGTTTGCATATTAGATTAAAAGGTCTTTATTATTGGATATTGATTGATTTGAACAAAATTTACCCAGGTGTCTTTGCATAATCTGATAGTGTGATTACTTTACCATTCAGTGTTCATATTGATATTTCAATTTGCATTCAATGAGGTCATTTAGCATGTGTTGAAACATCTTATTGAGAGAATGGTATGTATTAAGAATTTGTGTTTTTATCTACATGTGGGTGATTATGGTTTTTCCTAACAGGTGTAGGAAAAATTGAGGGATATGTGTAGGATCATCATGGAAAAAACAAGCCTTTAAGTGGCAAAAAATTCAAAAAAATCAGAGTTAGGCAACTTGACGTAAAAATTTGAATAAGTTATCTATATTATTTTAAAAATATGTAAGAATAGAATCTGTAGCAAATTGAATGTAGTTTCTAAACTACTAGGTTTATTAAAAAAATAAATAAAACTATCAATATTTATGTAATTTTGATTACAATACTAGCAGAATAATGTTGAATGTTTCATGTTTGAGACTATTTTACTCTCCTATTTACTAGTTTTACAAATTATGAATGATACAAGGGTATGTGTAGGATCATCATGGAAAACATAGGCCCTTAAGTGGCAAAAAATTCAAAAAAATAAGAGTTAGGTAACTTGACATAAATTTTTTAATAAGTTATCTACATTATTTCAAAAATATGTAAGAATAGAAAAATCTATTTGGTGAAAATTTGAAATTTCAATGTAGTAGTACTTAAATTTTAGGGAAAAAATAAGAAGTAGGTGTCTGTCTGACCACCCTAAGCACAATAAAATGATAATTATTTTTTTACAAGATTTTAGATATAAGTAGAGGACTCATGTCCTGATGTGATGCATATTTTTTTGTAATTCTTTTCCAAGTAAATAATTAATTATGAATTTTTTATTACAGTTTTTAAAAAATATAAAAACTCGTATGTTTGACCACCTTAACTTGGTCAAAACTTCATAAAATTAATTGTTTCTTTTAATCCTATAGTATGTGAAGCATAGAATGTGACACATATTTCAGATTCAAAAAATGTGATATCATTTGAAAGCTATATATGTTTTTGAGTCAACATATCAATTAGGACTTTAGTCGTAATTCAAATAGAAAATGAATATTAATTAGTTATTAAATTCAAAGTAAAGCATAATTTATATTGGCAAAAAGTTGAGAATCTCCTTTAAAAACCCTTTTCGTTTCATCAATTTTGGGTAAAAAAAAAGTCATCAGCCACATGGGCCATTATATCAGTTACATATTGCTACTTTTTGGCCCATCATGATCCTACACATACCCTGAGCCCTGAGAAAACATCCAAATCCAAGGCTACTCTGGTACAAAAGGAGGTGAGAAGAAGAGCTGAAAGGATGAAATATGATTTTAAGGGTATATGGATAGAGTCTAAGATTGCTTCTTCTTAGGAAAAGATTACAGACACAAATATGGGGCATGTGGACTATGATGATTTTCGACAGAGGATGTTTGGCAATGCTTCAACTTAGTTGTATCAAATTCTCACTCATACTGGTTTGGCTCAAGCAACAAGGTTTCCCCAAAAACAATTGTGCCCTGATCTGGTTTTGGAATGTGCAAGACATTATGACTCTAATACAAGAATTATAATTGGACCACAGAGAAGAGTCATGGAAAATCTCATTGAAGAGTCCATTGCAAAAGTATTCAATATTGCTTCACTTCACAAGCTCATTGAGGAAGTTAACATTAGGGAAGCAATAAAGTTCTATGATGAATATCCCAACAAAGCTTTGGAAATCATGAATAATTCTTGGATACTGAAGCCCAAACCACACTATTCCAAGCTACCTAAACAGTTGCATAGGAGTGGTCCTTCAAGATGGAATATCATGATGTCATAACTGTCTTGGGCAGGGTAATGGGGGTTGAAGAAGCTCATCTTTTCCACAATTGGGTGTTCTACCCCATCACAAAAATAATGGGTGGAAAGCATTATCATTGGGCAAGAATCATAAGCAATAACTTAGATGCCTAGTTAAGAAGTGTATAGGAGACCAACAGATTCACAATGACCTCATATCTTGTGTACATGTTGGCAAGAAAAAATAAATATAAGGGTCTCATTTGCAAGGGAACCCTAGGGAAAGATAGAACATGGGACATATATCTACAACTGCAGTATAAGGCCACTAATTACAGGAGAGAAATGATGCATTTTTCATGTACATTCCCTGGTTGCTGCATGATGCTCTCCATGTCAAGGTCTTTGCTGATGCAATTGAATTGATCAAGCAGTATGGGAAATGGTTTATTTAGTTCCAAAGATTCACATACATTTGGATACAAGGGTCCCCTATTGTTCCTCTTATATTTCCAAGACACCCGACAAATAAGCTGATAATGCTAAATTTGCAAAGCAAATGGCAGCCTTTGAGGAAATTTTACAAAAGTATTTGCATAACAAGGGATTGGGTGCAAAATTTCCATCAAGGATTGGAACCCTAGAAGCATGTCCCTCCATCCAAAGTGCACAATATTTTGAGAAATAGATGGAACATTTGAATTGTACTCCCATACCAATAGGGATAACTTTGATCCCTATTGGAGGGCTCAGAAACAAGCAAACAAGGAATTTAGGCATAAGGACCACATTGAAGAGTACTGGGCCAATTGTAGGGATGCATTTGATGTTATTAGGAGAAGGTTTTCTAGGTTACCTCTCATTTTGATAAGGCTATACAAGGTAGTGGAGGTACCTGACCAAGTGCAAGATGATGAGGTAAACTTGGTCCAACACCATCATTATGAGCCCTACAAGGGAAAGCCTTTACCTCCAATAAACTGGTCAGAGGAAGAAGTGATTTTTGTGGACTAGGTAATTGAGCCAATAAGGAAATATTCTAGGAAATGGGTGAAGCATAAGGTGTTGGAGTTGGAGGCTGACAGTACCAAGTTCACATATGATTTGATGGGAGACTTGGAATCCCAATCTGAAGAGGAAGAAAAAGCTAATAAAGGTGATTACATTGCTGAGCCTCATGATGAAGATATTCAAGAAGAAGAAAGGAAAGAAAGGCCCTTAAATTTGAAGAGAAAAACAAGGATCTAGACTCAGGTTAAACTAACTGATAAATCATCTCCAAAGGCAAAGAAGGCTCCCAATGCCAGTGCTACTATTGAGGAAGGAGAGGCCTCACAACTAGTTAGAAAGAGGAAACTAGTCATAGAGGGTCAAAAGGTAGCTAAAGCTAGAAAGGGTAGAGTCTAATACTCCCTCCTCAGTTAATGTTGTTGATGTGGAAAGCTCAAGGGAAAATCCACAAGTGTATGTTAGGAGAAAATATCCTAAACATAAAAAATCCCTAGTGATAGAGACATAGACTGTAGAGAAGGAAGTGCAGATTGAAGCGACACCTATAGATGATAGTACCATGAGAGAAGTTTGAGGAAATAATTCTCCACAAGTTCCTTCTCCTTCTCACAATGTTAAAATTTTAGAGGAAGTAGTTCATGAAGAGGGAAACATAGAAAATCATCTTGAGCATCATGGATATGAAGATGAGGAGATTTCAAATCCCAAAAGCAGGGAATGGAGAAAGTTTATGCAAGATATTTGGAAATCAACCTCTGGAGCACAAAGTAAGAACATGGAATCAAAATTAACTCAGGAAAGGTCATCCAAGTCTCCAAAGAAAGAGCCAATTGATGAGCTAGAGGATCAACCTGAGATAGAGAAGAATGTGGAAGAGGTTATTGACAACCCAAACCAAGATAAGGGTGAATAAGAGGTTCCCTCAATAGATTTGGAAACAAAGCAGCATATTGTCCCTTATTAGTTGGAGAAGAGGCTTAGCAAGAAGCCAATAATTGTTTAGGAAGAAGCTCCTAGCTGGGAAAAACTATTGGAACAATGGGGACAACCCAAGCAAAGGAAAAGAGTGAGAACAATGTCAAAGTTTTCAAGAGATGAATTCCATAATGGGGTTGTTCACATAGTTGTTCAAGTAGAAAGAAAGTTTAAGGATGAGGTGATGCCTACTGATTACAAGGTGCAAACCACTAATTTAATCCCTTCCACTAAAGAGCAAGAGAAGGGAGAATTTCAAGAATCCTCCCAAGCCATTATGAGAAGTCTTGAAAAAGAGACAGAAGAAGAAGAGAAGCTACAGAAGCAGCTAAATGATGCTTATAAGTATGTTCAACATCTCATGAAACCCCTGCAAATTGCTACTAAAGGTAGTTCTTCAATCCCAGAGGGGATGCTACCAAAGTAGGTTGTGTTGGAGATAGAAAAGTTGAACTCTTCAGTGCATAATACTCATGAGGGGCTTCATGAACTGAGCAAAAGGGGTGATGAGTCAAGTTAATAGATCTTTGGCATTAATATTAAAGCTCTTGAATTTATTTGCTGCAAATTGCAATAAGACTGATGAGTCAATTGTGGAAGAGCTGAAGAAGATCCTAGAAGTTCCCAAATAAAAATTGGCTAAGATGAATATTTTCCCTTCCAATGATATTTCCAAGGTGATGGAGATGATTGAAGTATGGAATTATAGGAAAGAACTCTTCACTAAAACCTTAAAGAAGATAATGAAATTATAGGGGAAAATGAAAGAAATATATAACAGTTGTATCACTTTCATTGAAATCATGATTGGAAGGCGAAAGTTCGTCCAAAAGAATATGAATATTAGAAGATTATAGGCATGGTGGCATGAAATATATGCTCCTTCTGATACTGCACCAAGTGCCAAGGACCATTTAGAGGATGCAACAATCTACATTTCAAAGCTGGATAAGTATCATGAATTACAGGTTGAATGGGATAAGGAATTCCCCAAATTTTTTGATGAGTTTATGATTCAAAAATTGAGAATTAAATTTATTCCCACTCTAGATCTAGCTAATGTGAACGAAATATAGCAGAAAGTCAAGGAATTATCTAGTAGGATAGAGGCCAACAAAGAGGGAGAAAATAGCCAACTCGCAGCGACCTAGGACAATGTGCCATTCATGTGATCTTTCAGCCAGAGGGGATGACCTAGAAGTTTGTGCCAGCCAGGGAATATTTCTAGAAGAGTCTAGGATAACCTAGGATTTTTTTTATGATTTTACATGTTTTTTTTTTTATATAAAACTCTCTAGGTTGACTTGGTTGGCCGACCTAATATTGTAAACCCTAATTCTGGGCCAACCTAGGGTTATTTCTCTATAAATTGGAACTCCTACTTCATTTGTAAGGGTTAGACATACTTTGGAATAGCTAGAATTGAGCTAGGAGTTAACATTCTCAAAGGGAAAGTGTTGAAACATTGTGTATACATAATTTTTTGCAAATTTGGGTGATTCAATAGAAGTAAATACATTGTTATTTTTTGCAAATTTGGGTGATTCAATAGAAGAAAAGACATTGTTCTTTGGTGCTCTTTCTTATGTTATTCACTTTACATGGTTTTTGTTTTTCTAGATCTTGAAGATTGCTTTGAAATTATAGTTGCATTTTATATTTTAGACTTAGATATAATGCAATTGTGTTGATGATTTGATATTTAAGGTGTTTAAGCAATCCTTGGTCCATACTTTTAGCAACTTGTTGATTATATGTTGCTATGTAAAGTTAGCCTAGGACTAAAATTATCTGCTAAGCTCAATTGTGGGTATTTATTCATTTCAATTATAAAATAAGGTTGAATTGTGTGAATGCTCCATGATCTGAAAATATATGTTTCCTTAGAAGATTGCACTATTTCTATGAGATTGTAGGTTTAATTTGGGTTATGTAAAAATTGGTTTTGAAGGATTGGTCCACTTTAAATATTTGATTTTTTGTGCAATTGGTCTTAGATTTAGTTATAGAAATCTCTTTAAACCCTTTATCTTTTTCTTCTTCTTTTAAAATTTGGGTTAGTTTTAGGATTGAAAGCATTAACATATTGCAAGATTTGATGAGTTTGAAGCTTCCATATTTTGTTTTGTAAGGTCTTTTGTGCTTACCAACATTTTAACATATTATCACTAAGTTGTTTATGCATTGTCAAGACCTGACATTAGAGACCTTGGGATTATATCTTGAGGCTTGATGATAGAGATTTACCTTTCAAGAGAGATAGAATATCATATTCTGTTTGAGTTGTTGATGTGCAGAAAACACCATCAATAGATTGGCACTAGAAGGAGGGCTTGAATAAGCAAGTTGGAGCTTTTTCTATTTGCAATTTCTCCTTAGAGGCTTTGAAGAAGAACTAGATCTATACTAGGGGAGGAATATTTCTAGGAGTTACAATCCCCTACTAGGTCAAGAAGGATTAAAAGAAGGGGAGAATCATCATCTGATCCAACATTTCCATCCTCTCCATCATTTTCACCCTCTTCTAGTTCATCCTCATATCATTATGAGGTCATTCCCATTTAGCAACACCAGCTAGCTATTAATCAACCACTACCACCTCCACCACCATCAATGGATTTCTTTGAAAAGAACCCTTCACCCTTGTCCTTTAATAACTACAAAGCCATGCCAAAGAATCCTAAACATTTATGCTCCAAGTTTCATGTCAATGACCCTAATAGGACAACTAAAGGGAACATTAGGATTTTCTAGACTTGTCTTAGGGATAGGGGAATTAATCATGAAGATGTTGCATGTAGACTCTTCCCATATTCCCTAGGATTGGATGCCTTTTACTGGTAAAATCATCTGCGTGCTGGATCCATACACAATTGGACTGAACTTGAAAATGTTGTTTTGCAGAAGTTTAAAATTCTCATTAGTGATAATGAGTTGTATCTACAGTTCACCAAGGTCAAGAGGGAGGTCACTGAGCCTATAGGGTCATTCAACAATAGATTCCATCATGCATATACTAGGTTGTAGGCCCCATATTTTGTGGATAATGCTATTTCCTTGGAGGTTTACTATGAATCCCTTGACAGCCTTACAACCATATTCCTTAAATGTAGACCTAACCCTCCTAACACTTTACTTGATGATTACACAGAGGCTGTCAAGGTTAGTATAGATCTGAGGAAACATTTTTCAGAACCTTTTACATCTTTGGGGCCAACTGCTCACCTTGGACAAATTCAAGCACTTAATCAAGCTTTGACAAATCATACACCTATCATGAATCTAGTGCCACAACTACCCCTAGTCCCACATCTAGGCCCCACCTATGCCTAGTTATCCTTAGAATGTTAATCAGTCCATTAGTCCACAACAAAAATCTAATTTCCTAACTTATCTTTAGAACTTCAAGGTATTAAATTAGTTACTCAACTCAGGGACACCACTAGGATATTCTCAGAACTATGCAAGATTTGCATCTTATAGTAATCCTAAAAAAGAAAGGTTGGATAAGTTGACATAACAAGTCAAGAAGTTGAATATGGAAGTAACTTATTTGAGGAACCAAAATAGTAAACTTCAATCTGCCTAGTGAAATATGTAGTCCAAATACAATACAGAAACTAGGGATTCTACGCAAGGGTATGGATAGAACATCAATAGAGGGAAACCATCTAGACAAAACTTTGAGAGAGGACAATCAGGTGAACAGGGATTTGATAGAAGATAGCAACCTAGGTAAAATAGAACATGGAATACAAGGAAAAATAATGGAGGTGTTCCCACCCCATTAGACCAACTAGCTAATCAAGAAAAAACTTCAATTGGTGTGTATTTAGTTGAGGCAGCTTTGTCAAGGTGGTGCAGACTCCACAAGACAAATCAACATTTTGAGCTAGATTGCCTTGAGCTCCAAACTGCTACATACATCCTTCAGTACGAGGTTGAAAACAACTCCAATAACTAGGAATTGGTACCATTTGGCCCTTATGATTCTCCAGTGTTGGTGTTGAGTCATGCTCCTTTCCCATGAAGTGAAGAGAATGGACAAGAGCAAGAATCAGGTGAACAAGATGACAAGGTGGAACAAGTATGCAATGAAGATGATATTTCATAATTGTTCCATGAAGATACTAAGAATGATAATGGTCCTTTAGATGAGAAAGAAACTGGCATTGAAGAGGTCCAAATGTTCCAACAACGCACCAGAAAATATGAATTGAGTAGGAAAGTTGGAGGTCCATTCACTACATCAATTCCTCCAAATAAATTTACTACACCGCTTGATCCACATACCAGTAACAATCCACCTAACCCTAATGTGCCAACACAATATCTATCAAAGGGAGGACAAGCTGATTCCTCAAAAGGAAGGAGTGAATTGATGCAAGCAGGGGGAGGTTTGTAGATTATCCCAAAGACACACATGCTGACATGAGCACAAAACAATTGGGTGAATATGTAGCTAAGGAACTCAAGAAATTGAAGGTAAGTCTTTTTGATTTTGAATTATTAAGGGTTCCTAATATTAGAGATGTAGTCTTAGGAACTTTTAGAAACCATGTGGTTCTTCAAGATAGGACAATTAATGAAGTAGTTGGGAAGACTCCTAGCTCACAACCACTAAAAGACCAAGTTCAAGAGAAATCTAAGGATAGAGGAAAAGAAAAGGATAGGGATCAGGTTGCACAACCTGATACTCCTGTGAGTTTGTTTCAAGGAAATAATGAAACTCCTTTCCTAATTTTTGTTCGCTTCTTTGGGAAAAACTTACATAACTACCTTTTAGATTTAGGAGCCTCCACAAATGTCATGCCTTTTTCTATATGTAGAGCCTTGGGTATTACCCCTAATGCTTCTCAATGAAAGGTCACTCAGTTGGATAAGACAGAGGTGAATGTGGTAGGGGAATTGAATATGATTCCCATGCAAGTTGTATCAGACCGTAGGATTCAACAAATCATCAACATTCAAGTGGTAGATATTCCTGATACGTATGGTTTGATTCTAGGCATGGATTTCACTAAGGCATTGAATGGATATGTGTTGACTGATCATTCTCACATGTGGCTTCCTTGTCGACTGATCATTCTCACATGTGGCTTCCTTGGAAAGGAGTACCGAACCAGATCATGATTGAGAGGAAACCAAGGATGAAGTATGTAATCACTAAATATCAGAATACTTCAAATGAGGTATTAGTATTAGAAGTCAGCTTGGAAAATTATGTACTGGTAGCCCCTCCTCTAGAACCGAGCATAGTTGAAATATTCATGTTGTAGAGTGAACCCAAGGAGCTCACTTCAGAATCTAGTGACATTGGAGCATTGGTAGAATTAATAGAAGAGGGTGATGATCAAGAAGATGGCCAGTTCAGCCTATTGGACAATTTCTAGGAGTTCATTCAAAAATGCATAGAAGACCAAATTCAGCTGGGTAGAGAAATGAACTTTGAAGAACTGCTCCTTCCAAATTGGTGAAGGGTCCACAATTCCTCTCACTTAGAGCTAGAATGCTACTTTTTCCAAACAGTGTTGAAGCAAATACAAAACTACAACAATCCATCTCCAGCTGTCAGTATAAGTGTACATAATATATGGGATGATCCTAAAGGAAAAAGGGCAATGCCCTAGGAAGAACCTTCGAGCTGCAACATAGCCAATGAAGACGAATGAAAAGGACCAGGTGTTGTAGGTTGTTGGATGCTCAGATTTGATGGATCCAAGTCTAAGCAAGGATCTATAGATATGTTTAAGTTGATAAGTCCTAGAGTTAAAAATTTCTTCATTGCTCATAGAATTCAGCTCCATTGCACTAATAATGTAGCTGAATATGAAGCCTTAATTCATGGAATGCTAATTGCATTGAGAAAGAAAGTTAAATTTTTACAAGTTTTTAGAGATTCTAAGTTGGTAGTTAGACAAGTCAAAAAGTAGTATTCATGCCATGATAGAAGGATGACCAACTATACACATAGAGTGTGGGATTTAATTGAATAGTTTGATTCTTTTAACATTCAATTGATACCCCGTAGCAAAAATCAAATTGTATATGCTCTAGCATAGGCAATAAGAACTTTGGAACCCATATCACTCTCAGGGTTGAAGAAGTTCACTGTGAAGCTCACTCCAGTACCCTCAGTGCCTGATAATGTAACTAATTCTCAAGTGTTTGAGGATGAAAAGCATATTCTTGATTTCATTACAAGATCTGATGTGTTTACTTCTTAGATAATTGATGAGGTGGATCCTAAAGAGGTAGAAATGGACTTGGAAGGAGTTAACAACCTAAAAAAAAATACCATTCCAAGGGGAATGGTACAACTAGAAATAATTTTTGATCTCGACAGAATAAAAGATTAGGCACAACAGAGCAAAAAGGAGTCCATTAGTAGCCAGTGTGATGCATATAATATGGTGACTCCAAACAATGTTAAGAATATTTTTATTGGGAAGGTGTGTACTCCAAATGAAATGATGAGAATAATAGATGCACTTCATACATATCAAGATGTTATAGCTTGGAGTTATGAGGATCTAAAGATGTATGATACTTTGATCATTACACACACTATTCCTCTCAAGCCAGGTGCCAAGCCATTTAGGAAAACACAGAGACCAATTAATGCCTTGTTGGAACCAATTATCCAAAAATAAGTACATAAGTTATTATCTTCTCATATCATATTTCTAGTCAGGCACTCTACTTGGGTTGCTAATTTGATTCCAGTAAGGAAGAAAAATGGATAAATCAAGCTTTGTGTTGATTTTAGAAACCTGAATTGGGCCTCTAAAAAGGACAACTACCTTGTCCCTTCATTGAATGAAGTGTTACAAATTGTTAATGGATCCTAGATGATGTCCTTGCTGGATGGATACTCAGGGTATAATCAGGTTATGGTACAATACAAAGATAGACACAAGACTGCCTTCACCATGAAGTGGGGTACCTTTGTCTATAGAAGAATTCATTTTGGATTAATCAATGTAGGGGCAACCTTTCAAAGGGCTATGGACATTTCCTTCAAGGATATTATCGGTAAGTGTATCATTATCTATATGGATGATTTAACTATTTTATCAAAGAAAAGAGGTGATCATATTTCAGACTCATGCAAAGTATTCCAAAGATGCAGAGAATTTGGTATTTCACTCAATCCTAAGAAGTGTGTCTTTGGAGTAACTGAGGGGAAATTGTTGGATCATGTTATCTCAAAAGAAGGCATATCTATTGACCTAGAATGAATAGAAGCTATATTGAAGATCCAACCTCTAGCTAGTAAAAAGGAAATGAAATCCTTCTTTGGGAAAATCAATTTCATTAGGAAATTCATTACTGGGTTTGTAGAGATAGTTAAACCTTTGAATGAAATGTTTTAATAGCATGAAAAAGTTGAATGGAATGTTGAAGCAAAGGAGGCTTTTGCATAAATTAAGAGGGCAATAGTTGATGCCCTGGTGGTGGTGAGTTCATATTATTCCAAACCATTTTACATTTACTAATTTGCATCTGATCATTCTTGTGCTGGTATGTTAACTTAGAAATCTAACCAACAAAGTGAGCACCCTATAGCCTTCATGAGTTCTCCATAAAAATATGCAAAATTGAGGTACCTAGGTGTAGAAAAAAATGCTTATGCTCTGGTCAGAGGTGTAAAGAAATTTTGACATTACATCCTCAGAAATAGTCTTCGCAATAGTACTGAATCCTGTAGTTAAGCTTCCTCTGATGCAAAATGAACTAGGAGAACGAAGGGGTAAATGGATTACAATGTTGCAGGAGTATGACATTGAAATACAACCCATGAAACTTGTGAGAGGGCAAGGATTGACTAAGACTATGACTGAAATTGGTCCTAATCTCATAGCCCAGTAGTACCACCTTCAAGATATCTCTCTAGATAAATGGTATGATGACATTGTTTATTATTTGTTCATTCAAAAATGTCCTGATCATCTCAACATGGTACAACATAGATTCTTGCATCTAAAGAGTGGCAACTATATGTTGAAAGGTGCTATCTTTTATAAGAAGAACCATGAACGTATCTACCTTCTTTGTCTTGAAAAAGAAGAAGTTGCACATGTGATGATAAAATTCCATGAAAAGTATGGCATAGGCCATGGTTCAGGACCAACTATTGAAAATTATATCTTAAGGGTAGGGTATTATTGGCCCACTTTATTTAAGGATGCACACAATCATGTGAGAACCTACCATGTGTGTCAAACTATTTCCAGCAAGGAGAATCACTCAACACTTCCACTTTAGATGGTAATTGAAGTAAAACCATGTACGCAGTGGGGGTTGGACTTCATTGGTCCAATTAACCCACCTTCCTCTGTAGGCCATAGGTACATTCTTATCGTAATTGATTACTTTACTAGATGGACTAAAGCTCTTTCCTGTAAGTAATGTACTTCTAAAGTAGTGATCAATTTTCTAGAATAACGTATTATCAATCATTTTTGTTGTTCAAATGCTTTAGTTTGTGACAATGGTCCTGCATTTGCTTCGTTAAATTTTTTTGGATGGGATTTTGATCATGGTATCATTATTAAGTTTTCTTCCAACTATTACCCACAAGAAAAAAGTTTGGCTGAGTCCACAAAAAAGAATCTTTTGACAATCATCCACAAACTGTTAGAGAGAAATCCCAAAGATTGGCATACCCATCTCATATTTTCTCTCTGGGTACATCGTACTAGACATAAGGCCTCTCTAGGAACCTCCCCTTATCACCTTGTGTATGGTCTTGAGCTAGTATTCCCAATCCAATTAAAAATTCCCACCTTGCAATTCATTAATGATTATTATGATGAAGGAGATAGATGTGAGGCTCATTTGGTTGATCTTTTACAACTTGAAGAGAAGAGAGAGGAAGTTTTAGAGAACTTTTGTAAGCACTAGGGTGTGGTTAAGAGATGGTTTGGTCAAAAAGCTAGGGTGAAAGCATTCAAAATCTTTGATTTTGTCTTATATTGGGATAAAGCACATGACAAAAAGGGAGAACATGGAAAATTTGATAAGCTTTGGCTTGGAACCATCCAGATCTCAGAGATTTTGGGAGATAATTCTTTTCATTTGAAGACTCTCATTGGGAAGGATGTCCTATTGCATGTCAATGGGCAGCATTTGAAGCGTTACTTCCTAGCTTGAGCTATTTACAACTCTTTCTTGTAAATAGTTAGTTTAGGGGTTGTTTCATTTTGGTTTGCTCTTTTCTTTGTTTTGTTTCTACTTTAGTTTCTTTTTCTTTTTGGTTTTGGTTAGTGTAGGTCTACTTTAGTTTAGAATTAGGTTTGGTTTTTTTTTTTTTTCCTTTGGACTTGGGTTTCTTGGTTCTCTTTTGGGAATGTTGTATTTGCACGACAACCATAAAGTTATCAGGGACTATTTTAGGTATTTCTTTTACAAACTCTAATCATCCTTCCAAAATAAATTGGTGAAAATACTTTATTTGGTGTCACGTGTGCTAAATGCTTGAAGTGGATGAGTCACTATATTAGGTCAGTTTGGAATGTGCTTGAGTCTCACACTTACATATACATCTTAACAATCTTGTGGATGTTAAATGTTTCATGTGAAGTCTAATCAAGTGAAAAATCCTACTTCTACTTTAGTACCACTGTGGTTCTCAGCCCTGAGTGTGAACTTCATTATTCATAGGTTGAAATAAGAAAAGTAAAAAAAAAAGAATATTAGAAAAGAAAATAAAAGGAAAATATTTAAAATAAAAAGAAGTGAATTTCAACTTATCAATCTGAACATCTCTATCCGGGCTATGGACACCTGGTTGGCAGTAGAGCTATGTTTGGAAGAGCCACAACAATAACCTCATCAGGGCTATGGATGCCTGATTGGCAATGAAGCTCTATCCAGGTTGCTTTTGGAGTTAGAATCTTTACATAGCTTGATTAGATTGACCTTGGTTACCCTATAATAGTTGAGGGAAGGAAATGAACATATTTGCACACACTTGGACTCTAGTACATGAGGGATTTGCTTATCCATTGGCTTTGAAACTTTGTAAATGGTTGATCTAATGTGAGAATCAAAACCAAAGTTCTAGGTTCTTGATTCTAGTTTGTCATCGAAATGCTCTAGAGCATTTCCCCAGCAAGAGTCACCATTTTTGTGCAATTTTTGCAAACACGCCCCATTGGAGGTGGGAACCTTCTTTTCCTTGTTTGGTTTCCTTGTTTGCCTTAGGGTCCAAACCTTATCCCCTTAAGGGATAAGTCTCTTAGTTGTGATCTTATTTCACCCAAATACTTAAGGTCTTATATGCACTTAAGGTGTCTTATTGCAACATCACCATGGCATGCTTACTCCTAGAAGGGTATGTGTAGGATCGTGATGGGTCAAAAAGTGGCGATATGATGGGTATGTGGCTGGCAACTTGTTTTTACCCAAAATTGATGAAACAAAAAGGGGTTTTAAAGGAGGTTCTTATCTTTCCACCAATATAACTTATGCTATACTTTGAATTTAATAAATAATTATTATTCATTTTCTATTTGAATTATGACTAAAGTCCTGATTGATAAGCTGATTGAAAATAATTTATAGCTGTCAAACAATATCACATATTTTGAATCTAAAAAATATGTCACATTCTATGCTTCGCATACTATAGGATTAAAAAAATAAAAATTTAATTTCATGAAGTTTTGACCAAGTTAAGGTGGTTGGACATACAAGTTTTTATATTTTTTAAAATTTGTAATAAAAAAATCATAATTAATTATTTATTTGGAAGAAAACTACAAAAAAATATGCATCACATCTGGACATGAGTCCTTTACTTATATCTAAAATCTTATAAAAAAATATTATCATTTTATTGTGGTTAAGGTGGTCAGATAGACACCTACTTATTATTTTTTCCCTAAAATTTAAGTACTACTGCATAGAAATTTCAAATTTTCACCAAATAGATTTTTTCTTTTTTTAAATAAACCTAGTAATTTAGAAACTACATTCAATTTTCTAGAGATTATATTCTTACATATTTTTGAAATAATATAGATAACTTATTCAAATTTTTACATGAAGTTGCCTAACTTTGATTTTTCTGAATTTTTTGCCACTTAAGGGCATGTTTTTTCCATGATGATCCTGCAGATACCTAGAAAGTCAACTCTAGTTCAAAGTTTTAGCTCAAAGGGGAAAAATTGGATAAGTATCAAATAGGCTTGGTAAATCTGAGGTAGCTTGGATAAGTATCAAATAGGCTTGGTAAATTCTAAGCTACCCAAGATTTTACAGATCTGAGCTATCATCAAATCTCTGAGGTTTTTAAATGTCCTTTCAGAGCATTTATTGTGTGCTTTAATGAGCTTGAATGCCAAAATGAAGGTATAAATTAGGTTTTTGGTGTCATTTGAATAATTTCATGTTGTGCCTAATTAAGCTTGAGTGAAGTTGCTCCCATCTTGTGATTCAATTGTACTCCAGAGCGATGATTGTATTCTTGAGTGGCCACTATAGGTTCCTCAAGGGCCTCCATCACATTCCTTCTTTCTTTGCACTACTTGAAGGTATGCCATTTCATCTCCATGATAATTATTAATGTATTTCATGCTTGGTGATAATTGATTTCTTGTAGTGTCTATGTGTCAATCATTGGGTTGGAGGTTTTGCATTGTTTCTCTTTCTTTCTTTATCATGTAGGGTTTCGTTTCATTGAATGTACATCTGAGGGGTTCATTGTAGACTTTGATTTGAGTGGATTGGGGTGATTGAGTATGTTCAATAGCTTCAATATTTATCCTCTGCATTGTGCTTTCATGATTGATATCATGATTTAAGAGTGTCACCCTATTTTAAGAGTCAACTTGAAACCCTAATTTCCTAAAAACCCTAGCTAGGGATTGTAAACTTGATGAATGAGTGAATGGAACTTTGGGATTTTGTGTAAAATGTTTTAGCTTGAGTTATCATGAGGAGTCAGTGTCGAATCGACCATTGAAATTATCATAATTTATCTTTCAAAAGTGAAATGAGTCGAACACTTAGCAAATTTTGGGCCCAAGTGAAATACACAAAAATTCTGAGGTAGCTCAAATTTTTTGAGCCTTAATCTGCTCAGAAAATATAAGCCCCCTCAAATTTTCCAGATCTTAACCCATCACAAAATCCCAAAAGCTTTGATACTTAGAAAGTTTGAGCTTAACCTCCATTCGTTGATTCTGAGCTAGCTCAAATTTACCGAATCCAAGCCCTTGAGAAACTTCCAAACCTCTTGATCCTTCAGGTCTCTAGTATGTGGGATGAATTGAGCCTCAATTGAAAGTATGTGTTATGTGATCTCAAACTAATTAATTCTTGCATATTCTTGATTGTGTCAAAATTTCCATTTTACAAGGTTACCTCATGATTGCAAGCCAAAATGAACATAGTGTGTAAATCCTGGGGAATCTGATCTCCCTCAGAGTACCTAAGCTCGAGTTTGTCTAGAAATTTTGAGCTCCCTCAGATTTTCTGACCTTTCTCCATTGGCTTCAAATTTCAAATATCAATGACAATTGAGTTTGCATATGAGGTTACATGGTTTTCATTGTTGGATATTAATTGATTTGAATGAAATTTACCTGCATGTATTTGCATAATCTGATAGTGAGATTACTTTACCATTCAAGGTTCATATTGATATTACAATTTGCATTCAATGAGGTCATTTAGCATGTTTTGAAAAATCTTATTGAGAGAATGGTATGTAGGGTATGTGCAGGATCATGATGGGCCAAAAAGTGGCAATATGATGGGTATGTGGCTAACAACTATTTTTTTACCCAAAATTGATGAAACGAAAAGGGTTTTTAAAGGAGTTTCCATCGATATAAATTATGCTTTACTTTGAATTTAATAAGTAATTATTATTCATTTTCTATTTAAATTATGACTAAATTCCTGATTGATAGGCTAATTGAAAAACATCTATAGCTTTCAAATGGTATCACATTTTTTGAATCCTAAACATGCATCACATTCTATGCTTCACATACTATAGGATTAAAAAAAGAAAAATTGAATTTCATGAAGTTTTGACCAAGCTAAGGTGGTCAGACATACGAGTTTTTATATGTTTTAAAAGTTGTAACAAAAATTCACAATTAATTATTTACTTGGAAAAAAATTACAAAAAAATATGCATCACATCAGGGCATGAGTCCTCTACTTATATCTAAAATCTTATAAAAAAATATAATCATTTTATTGTGGTTAGGGTTCATATAGACACCTAGTTCTTATTTTTTCCCTGAAATTTAAGTACCACTACATTGAAATTTCAAATTTTCACCAAATAATTTTATTTTTTAAACAAACCTAGTAGTTTAGAAACTACATTAAATTTTCTATAGATTCTATTCTTACATATTTTTGAAATAATATAGATAACTTATTCAAATTTTTATGTCAAGTTGCCTAATTCAGATTTTTCTAATTTTTTTGCCACTTAAGGGCCTGTTTTTTCCATGATGATCCTGCACATACCCTTGTGTGAATGCTCCATGATCTAAAAATCTTTTTTTCCTTAGAAGATTGCACTTTTTCTATGAGATTGCAGGTTTAATCTAGGTTAAGTAGGAATTGGTTTTGAAGGATTGGTCCACTTTGAATATTTGATTGTTTGCACAATTTTCCTTAGATGTAGTTTTAGAAATCTCTTTAAACCCTTTATCTATTTCCGCTTCTTTTAAAATCTGGGTTAGTTTTAGGATTGAAAAAATCAATATATTTTAAGATTTGATGAGTCTGAAGCTTCCAAGTTTTGTTTTGTAACTTGGCCCCTTGAGATTACCAACATTTTCACATATTATCACTAAGTTGTTTATGCATTGTCAAGACCTGACATTAGAGACCTTGGGGTTATCTTTTGAGGCTTGCTAATAGAGATTTACCTTTCAAGAGAGATAGAATATCATATTCTATCTGAGTTGTTGCTATGTAGAAAACACCATCAACAATAATGAACACAAAAATTTACGTGGAAACCCAAGAAGGGAAAAACCATGAAGAATGCTATTTATCAATTATAAAAAATCGGTTAAGGTGACACCAATTAAGGGATCATTTCCAAATTTTTCATTGCAAGTAAGGGTCATTTCTAGGTTGCTCACTACCCAACTACTATAGCCAGAGATAAAAAGGCTCACTGCCAAAAGAGAAAGGATCACTACCTACAGAAAAAGGGCTCACTACCAGAAGAATGATGAAAGGGAATCCACCACTGAAATAATTGTCACCAAGAATGACACGGGATAGAATCTCATTGTTTGCTACCTCCAATTGTATGCTTTTGGATACTCTACAATTTCTATATTTTTAGATTCACTTTAATCACACTTTCTTTCATTAAATAGAATCAACTTTTACTTATACCATTCCATGCTTCCATAAACTCCTAAGTCAGCCAAACACAATTTTAATTAGGTAGTCGGCCAAACAAAATTTTGAATCAGGTCATTGCAAAAACATTCCCGTGGTGGAAAGGAATGAAACGTGGATCACACAAAACCTCCTCACTCAAATCAACATGCTACATATTTATCATGATATCCAGAACCAAAGAATAAGATATACATGAACACAATACAAACAATGTGTTGGAGCACATTAACTAACTACCAGATCAGTCTAGACCCATAATAGTGTATCTCATTATGTTGCAAAAAGAATGGGGCTAGGACAAACAAGACCAAAGATAGATAATTGTACCACAACATCCAGAACCATGCCAATCTGGATCATCAAAGCATTAAAACTAAACCTCAGTCAATCAACCAATATATGTTGACATCAATGAAAACCATTAGTGACAATAATCAACAACATCACATCTCAACACATTCCAACATAACCCACTTGAAGTTGCACACAATTCAATGGATCAACCAAGAAAGATACCATCCACATGAACAATATACCTCATGAGCTAGAAGACAATATGATCAAATGATGATCTATGATGAATTGATCTAGAATATGAGATGATTTACAAATGTAAAAACACCTTGTTTATATAGGAAAGGTGAGAGGAGGTAGGATAACTACCTTGGATGCAAACATTAAATTCCTAATAAATAATTTTAAATACACAAGTGAAATATTAAATGCCTACATAACTATAAGGTAATTAATGAGACATGGCCCCATTAATACTAGTTTCTAGAAATGGCACCTAGGAAACTTAACTCCTAGGTAAACATATCATGATGTGAATAGGTCCTCACTAAGAACTAGTTAGGAAATAACCCCATTCACACTAACACCTATAAAGCTCCAAGACCAAATGGATTGCCCCTACCCTTTTTTTAGAAATTCTAGAATGTCACATCTATTGTTCTTTTTTAATGTGGCTTGTGACTTCTTCATAGTAAGTAAGCTCCTAAATCATCTCAATGCTACTTTCATTGCACTTATTCCTAAATATGGGTATGTGCAGGATCATGTTGGGCCAAAAAAAAATGATATGATGTGTATGTGTAGGGTATGTGGCTGACGACTTTTTTTTACCCAAAATTGATGAAATGAAAAGGGTTTTTAAAGGAGATTCTCAACTTTACACCAATATAAATTATTCTTTACTTTTAATTTAATAAACAATTATTATTCATTTTCTATTTGAATTATGACTAAAGTTCTGATTGATAGGCTAATTGAAAAAAATCTATAGCTTTCAAACGGTATCACATTTTTTGAATTTGAAACATGCATCACAATACTATAGGATTAAAAAAAATGAATTTCATGAATTTTTGACCAAGTTAAGGTGGTCAGACATATGAGTTTTAATATTTTTTAAAAGTAAATAATAAAAAATTCATAATTAATTATTTACTTGGAAAAAAATTATAAAAAAATATGCATCACATCAAGACATGAGTCATCTACTTAGATCCAAAATCTTATAAAAAATATTATCATTTTATTGTGGTTAGGATGGTCAGATAGACACCTAGTTATTATTTTTCCCTGAAATTTCAGTACAACTACATTGAAATTTTAAATTTTCACCAAATAGGATTTTTTTTCTTCAAATAAACCTAGTAGTTTAGAAACTACATTCAATTTGCTATAGATTCTATTCTTACATATTTTTGAAATAATATAGATAACTTATTCAAATTTTTACATCAAGTTGGCTAACTCTGATTTTTCTGAATTTTTCACCACTTAAGGGCTTTTTTTTTCCATGATGATCATGTACATACCCATATGAATATCTTCCTTAATGAAAGATTTCAGATCTATAAGTCTCTACAGTACCACTTATAAGATTTTTCAATGATTATTGTAAATAGATTGAAGTAGGTTTTGAACAAAATGATAGATGTTAACTACAAATGTTTTGTCCAAGGGAGGCACATCTTACATGCAACCATTTATATCCTTGGCATTTTCCACTCTATGGAATTAAGTAAGAAATAAGGAATGGCATTGAAACTTGACATTTCAAAAGATTACAATAGGGTCTCAAATTTGGGTTCAATGGAAGATTTCTCAAATTAATCACCTCTTATGTAATGACTCCCAAATGTTTAGTTCTAGTTAATGGCATGTCCCGAAGGGGTTTTTCTCCTATGGAAGGGGTTTAAGACAAGGTGACCCCCTCTCACCATATCTCTTTATTGGTGTGGCAGAGGTTCTTGGAATAAATATTCAAGAGGTGTTAGACACAAAGCTATTAAAAGAGTTCAAAGTTGCTTCATCCCTTCCCCCAGCCTCCCATCAGCAGTTCATGGATGACACTATTCTAATGGGGGAATCCTCAGTTGCTAAAGCTAGCTATTGGAAAGATATCCTTAACAAGTATGCCATAGTTTCAGGTCAATACATTACCTACAACAAAAGTAAAATCTATTTCTTTAATACCTACTAGATTATTAAAGATAAGGTGTTGAACATTATTGGTTTTCAAGAAGTTGGTCTCTGTGCAACTTTCCTTGGTCTCCCACTCATCTCCAAAAAACATAACAGTAATTATTGGAACTACGTACTTGAAAAGATCCAAAAAAAATTGGTAGGCTGGAAAGGGAAACTCTTAAGCTTGTTGGATGTTGTGGATGTGTTGCTGATATGTGGTTGTCATTGATGTCAACACTATTAGCATTTGGTGTGTTAGAGGTTGTATATGTTGAGGATATTGATAAAATTGTAAGAGAGAGTGTTCCAGGTTCCCAGTGGAACTGTGTAGGTCATGAAGGCGTCTTGTTATGTACGATGAAGTTCAGCTCCTTTGGACTAAAGGGTTTATTTTTTAGAGTACATCTAGATCATCTACTAGAAGTTTTAGAGGTTTGCATATAGATTTGATCATGTTGTGGTCTGATAGTATTTCTATGGTCTTTGTCAGTGTTCCTTAGTGACGTTTGTGTGATTCTAGTAATCTCAGTTGTTGCGGATGTTTCTCTGTTGTTTCTTGATGTGTTTGGATGTCTCTAGATCGTGCTCTATCTTTCTAGCACATCCACATTGATCGGTGTGCTCATGGTCAAATATTTTTCTTCTGTACATTTGGTTTTTCATGTTCTTGGTTGACATGATGGTGGTAACGTGTTGTGGATCCTTAAAAAGTTAAATTTGAATGTTTGGTGCGCTGATGAATATTGTTTTGGGTTGCATCATTGTTTTGGCCAACTGCATGTTTAGATCCACATTGAAAATTTAAATGTAAATTTGGGCCGACATTGCAAATATGTTTTATTTTCTTCTCATGTAGCGGATATATAAGAGCGATTGTTTCATCGGTGCAAAGTGTGCTTGTGTGTTGGGTGTGCTCCTATGTGTGTATGTGTGAATTTCATTCGATTGTAGAGTAGAGTGTGAAGAAGATCAAGTGAAGTGTGAAGTAGTTTGAGTGAAAAGTGAAGGAGTTTTTTGTGCTTAATTGGAATTGTAATCAAGCTTGTGCAAAAGCTATTTTCTCAGTTCATATCCTCCGTATTTTAATCCTATTTTTTATTGTTGGGTAGTGAGCCCCTTCTATAACTATGTCGTGAGCTCTAGGTAGTGTGCCTGAATTCATGTGCATTCCCCTTTATTGTTTTCATTATACTTTTAAGAGGGTATAATATTGTGGACTAACATCCACCATGGTTTTTCCCCTAATAGGGTTTCCATGTAAAAAAATTATTGGTGTTCTCCGTCTTTCTGATGTGTTAATTTCTTATTCATTATATTTGAGATTAAGTTAAGTAAAGTTTGAAAAGTTTATTATTTTGTGACAACTAATTAACCCCCCCCCCCCCTCTCAGTTTTTTTTCCTTGTTTTTACAACAAAGCTAGGCAGGGAAGATGGAAGTTCTTAAAGCATCTTTGCAAAATATTCCAATCTATTACCTCTACCTCTTTAATATCTTGGTCTTTATTGTAGATAATATTGAATTGATACAAAGAAGATTCTTGTGGTCAAGAACATAGGATAGAAATAGGATGACCCTTGTTGGATGGGATAAAGTTTGTGCTCTAAAGAGAGAAGGTGGTTTAGTTATTAGAAGGTTGAACCTCTTTAATAAAGCATTGGTTGCCAAAATGAGATGATATCTCATGGAAGGAGAAAAAGTTTGGGTCAAGATCCTAAGAGCTTTAAAATACTTGAGAAAAAAGGAACATGGCTATTTCCTATGGGATAAAGAGCTTCCTTATGGTTTAGTATTTTGGAAAATCTACTCAAAATAATAGGAGGTGTTAAAATGGGAGTTAAAAAGAGAATAAGAAATGGACAAGCTATTAATTTCTTGGAAGATACTTGGAAAAAAATTACACTCTTTTCTCTAAATAATAATATTCTACAAATCAAACACAAGTTGACAAGAAATCTTGGAAAATAGGTTACAAGATATATTAATTGGGATGGTTTGAAGCCTTGATGGGTCAATTTTAAAAATTATCAAAATGGAGCTATTCTTAGAGGAGGGAGGCAACAAAATTGGGATGCAACTTTGTACATTTTACTTCAATAGGTAGGTGATGTTGAATTCTTCGTGAAAGATAGCAAAGATGAATAGATTTGGACTAAGAAATCCTTGGGAAACATGTCTCAGTTAAATCCGTCTATGAAGTCTTGGAAAAGCCTTTTATTTTGAAGGTTGAATTTAACTAGAACATGGCATGGTTAAAAAATATAATACCCAGAGTGAACAACGTTTGGTAGCCAGTAGCACATGGTAAGAATCTTACCATCGACAATTTAAAGAAAAGAGGTTTCCAATTTGTAAATAAATGCTATTTATTTAATGATTCTAAGGAAACTATAATGAAGTTGTTGTTACTATGCTCCTACTCAAGTGAGGTATGGTCTTTTTTTCTTGTTAACCTTATGACTAAATGATTTTTCCCACCCTCAATAAATTTTTTTATGGAAATTTGGAACGTTTTCCCTTACTCCCACAATATTATTGTTGATCTCCGGCAAGAAGTCCCCCATTTTATAGACTAGGGGTTGTGGAAGGAGAAAAATAATAGAATCTTTAGGGAAACTACTAGAAACAATAAAGATCTTTGCATGGCCATAAGACAATAGATTCAAGAAAACAAAAACATGGACAAATATGATCCTTCTAAGCATGTGCCTTCATCTAAAGAAATAAGGATAAAGTAGCTATGGGGATTAACTCTGGACCTTACTAACTTTAATTGGGCTAAATAGCTAATACAATATTGTCCCCTCTAGAAGTGGATTGGATTAAATGCAACTTTGACGATTGCTCCAAAGGTAATCCAAGCTTGGCTAGATAGAGGGAGTCATAAGAGACCATCATGGAAATTTTATTTAAGGTTATGGTAATGGCTTAGGAATTTCTTCAAACAATATTTCTAAGGCTATAGTTGTGTGGGTTGGTATAAACTATCTAAAGGACAAAGGATATCCTAAGGTGATCATCAAAGGAGATTCTAAACTAACAATTGATAATCTAAAGGAAATCGTTTTTGTGCATTGGGAATTAAAAGATATCATGGATGATTGTAAGAGAACTCTCAAAACTTTTCAACATTATAAAATTTTCCACATGTATAGAGAAGGTAACATGGTAGTCGATGCTATGGAAAATGAAAGCCTTAATCAAAATGGTTGGTCTTAGTGGGACTTTTCATTATTGCCAAGTCATATCAAGGAGATAATCAAAAAGGAGATTTTTTTCTCTATATAATCCTACATTGCATAATGATAGTATTCCAATATTATTCCAATGATGAGTTATCAAGGAAGGTAAAAGTGCTAAATATCATCTTGGTAATGATGATTTGGGGTATTATGGTGAGTATGGGGAAAGATAACCAAAATGATTACACTAGTGCTAATATCTATTTGAAGATAAAGACTAGCAACATGTGGAAATATTATATTATTAATATCGCAAGAGCAACATCTACTAGGTGGCAGTTTAAAATGACTAAAATTATGACTTTACCTATTCAAAATAAATCCAAAACTCTATTCATAGCCAATTGAAATGACACCTTTGTCTGGGCCTTAGCCTGTAAATTCGTGTGAACAATAGGCCACCTAATAATTCCTTTTAAATCCCCTTATTTCATCATCCCCAAAAAGGGAAAAAGAGACACATGCAATCTTTCCTTGTGACTCCTAAAACTTTGATTATTATCATTTTTGACAGCTTGTTTAATCCGACACCCTCCCAAATGCAAACTTCTAGTATTATCCTCAATGTTGAAGATTTCACGTTGTCTATGATTTCATTGTCATATGATAGAGGCTTTGGGAACAACTACCTGCTACCACGAAAAGATTGTTTGATTATTGAGGATACTATGGGGGCTTGAGAAAGAGGACTAAATTGGGTAACTATAAATCCCTCAAACAAAATGAGGAATTATGGGGTCTCTTTGAAAAAGTAGGTTTTACCCTTTGTTTGAAGCCATGGAAGGATATAGTGAAGATCTAAGCTACAAGTTTGCAAACTCCTAGAGTGATAGGGAAGTAAAAATTGGAGGGCTCTATTTTACTATTACTGATAAATTAATAACTCAAGCTGCAAGCCTACCTTATGAAGGAAAGATCACTAAGAAGAGTACAAGGAATTACCAACAGTATATTGAAAAAAAAATTGAGGAAAAAGAAAAAGCGAGGAGATTTTAGAATGGCTACTCCAAATTGAAGCTTTCGACCCCTTACCATAATGTAAGTTTTTTCATAATGAAATAATTTTCTCTTGAGGGTTCTTTTAAGTTTATTCATGGCTATCACTTTCCCATTTTAAATCATATTTGCCACCTAGAAAAAATTAACCTTCCTTTCTTTCTCCTTTCATCCCTCCAACAAAGCATGGAAAACGAAACAAAACCCCCATTGCATCGAGGTCTTATTAGAGCTATTTATAAGTTTTTCCTTGCCACCACACTGCAAAAGAACCTTTCCAATAATCTCCTTGAAAACTATCAGTCTCCTAAAAGCTCTATTCACATTGAGCTTCTAGAAAGAAAACTCCACTCCCCTAACAAAGCACCTAAGTCAAAAAAGAGCAAGACTTCTTCCCCCCATCTGTTGAACCCTCCCTAAAAAATATCTTAAGTGTTGAGAATCAGTGCCTCAAATGTACTAGCATTTGGGTGGTGTTTTGATGGCCTGATAGTTCAGTTTTCAAGGGACATTATTCATATTCCCTTGGATGGTCTGATAAAGTCTTCATAGGTTAATGTTATATGTTATGTCGGTGAGAAAACATGTTAACGAATGGACTTAGAGTCATGTCCCCTCAATAGCTAGATACAAAGTCTTTGGTTTTCTTCGGCATGACAAGGTGTCGTCGGTGGGACTCTGTCTTGAGTCTCCTCGATAGATCGATGGAGCCTCTGAACAAAGCATGTTGAAGTGATAGTTGTATTAGAGGGATTTAACTCGTGTCTCCTTAATGGCCTGATAGCTATGAAAATGTTGTGAGATCATGATAGTTTGAAACTTTGGAACCTACTATCATAGGTTTTGAAGTTTTGAAAACCTATGACTAAGCGATCTTATGGGACAATCTAATAAGGCATCATGAAAGGGACATTGCTTTATCACCAAGACATTAGAATGTGTCTCTTCGACATGGCGATGGGAACTATTATCAGCGAGACTCGTAGCAGTCAGTGGGACTTGGAGTGAGGTCTCCTTGATGGACTGATGACAATGGTGGGACCTGAGTTGTCAAGGCAAAAGAGATAATTGGCACAAGCCATGATGACTCAGTAGTAGGGACCACATGGAATGATATGGACTACATTGGTGTGACTTCATTATATAAGTGCGAGATGATATGATGTCTCATCGATATGGAAATGGGGTTAATTCAATAATAAGATGATGGGTATGGAGACCATGATGATGTGATCAATGGTTGCAATAAGATTGATCCAACGACACCCACTAACCCCGTACCTCTTTTGGTGGGTCCCAAGTGACTCCCACGGGATGTGCGAGAATGACTGAGCAGTGTACATGTGTCTTGGTGGACCCTAACCATGACAAGCAATATATGAAGGAGAAGTCAAATTGACAGTTGGAAAGTGATAGTTAGTTGCTGACTATTGATGGATTGAATGATGATTGACTTAGCAAGTTTGAAGTGTATTGTAACTGTTTGTTTGTGGAAGTTGAACCGAACCATTTACTATTGGTTAAGAATGAATGTTATAAAATTTTGAACATTCTGCAATGAGAGTGAGAGGGAGATAGAATAAAGGTTATGCTATCAGATTATCTCTAGATGGAACAAGATGTAAACTCTATGACGACTTAGAGCCTAAATTGTATCTGTAATTGTATTCTGTTATTGAATAATACAATGGTGATTTGGGCTTTTGGAGTGTGGGGTTTTTTACCCGAAAGGGTTTTCCCCACATAAATCTTTGTGTTTATTTTTTCTAGTCCATCTTTCATGTTTAATGGTTCTATGTGATTGAATCTATTTAATGGTGTTGTTTGGAATTGGTTTAATTAGCATTAACTTTTCTCTAAGGGTCAATGTGGGAAATGACCTGTGTCTAATTCCACTTTGTGGCATAGTAGTTTGTCTTTGAGGCAATCTAAAGAAATTAAAATTACCAAAGGAACTGTTGTTCTTGGATGTTTCTTTCTGAGATGACCAAAATTTCCATACATTAAGAATTACCCTAGAGAAATGTAATTCTTCACCCCTCTCTTTAGGCTTGATTAAATGTAGAAATATGGAGATAAATGAAGCTAACCCAAAATACCGCACGATTACTCTCTCTGATGACAAAGATACTAGCCTAGATAGTGACTTGACACCCCTTGGTGGATGGCCTAGAAATTGCTACCTCTAAAGGGATTGAGGTTGGAAAAAAGGGTAAAAAATTTGTTGAGGGGGAGAATAATATCTCATCTAAGGAGGTTTCCGAAAAAGGGAAGAAAGTGGTTGAAGTGGAGAAAGATGATTCTTCAAAGGAAGAATACTTTCGTATAAGCTTAGGGGAAACTGAATTTTCAAACTTGAAGAGGAATTTTCTAAATTCAAAGAGGAGGAAGAAAGACAAGATTCAGAAGAAGAAAACAATGAAAAGGATGAGGATAATGGTTTAGGTGAAGGGATATCTACGCTGGAAAAGAAGATGGGAAGGAGGCTACCAATGTAAGTCCTACTACTATGGTAGTCTTTGAAACCCTTACTCAAACCTTTCATAATCAAGAAATTATTGAGGAAGAGAATACAAATTTTAATGCTAAAATTGAAAATCTTATTGTGTGGGTAGACCAAATTGAAAGATAGATGGAGGGAGCAGATAGTTCTAAAAGGATACAAACTATGGAAGGAACCATCAAGAATATTTTCAGGGTCATGGACGACATAATGAAAAGAGTGGTTATGGCAACCATCTTAGGACAAGGAAAAATTCAAAAACAACAAAAGAAGAAAGGTCGAAGGAATGAAGTTGATCAACTTGAGAGAATGGAGCATAAGGACAACATGGTAGAAATGGTTGAAGAACTCCAAGGGAACTAGAGTGTCATAGAAGAATCTTAATCTATTTTTAAAGATTTTTCTTTGTAATTGGTTATTAGGAATTGGTGCCTTTTTTTCTTTTACCTTTAGTTTATTTGCTAAAAAACTTAATCTAGATGCTAAGTTTTCTATTAGCTCTATATGGCCAGAACTTTAATTCTACTTTTTTTTGCTAAATACTGTTAATCTTGATAGTAGTAGGATATGGACTATACTGCATGGTTTGTTTTTTGGTTTTGAAACAGGGGAAGGGTTTATGGATCATCTATTTTTGGCCACGTCTGTGGTCTGGGCTATTTGCAAAATTTTTGTGGGTATGCTCCTTCGTTGTTGGGTTAGTATGTTTTTTATTATGATAAGGAGTTTAGGAAAAATGTAACTATCTCCTTTGTTGTTGGGTTATTATGTTTTTTATTATGATAAGGAGTTTGGGAAAAATGTAACTATCTCTAGGCCTGTTTCCTTAGTGTCATTTTTGTTGATATTTGTTGTTATTGACTAGATGTTGTTTGCTCTGGTCTATTTTGTTTTCTTCACTTTTTATATGGGATCATGGCCATAACCCTACTTATTTCAAAGTTATACACATCATCAAAATGATTAACAAATTTTTTACTACCGCTAAACACCATACATGGAAAATCCTAATGATATATATAGATAGGTCACCAAGTTTCCAATTCCAAATTAGATACTTGAGATATTCTAATGTTTGAAGATCAAAAGTATTTGTAGACATGCAAAATTAACATTATGCATCTGCTCATTAAATAAATCAAACGCAGCAAATCCATTCACTAGGTAAATCAGGTCTTTAGTCCTAAGGTTATTCATTTAAGTAAATCAAAGGCTCACATCATCCTTTAATTAAATAAATCAAACTTTATTTAATTAAAATTATCAAAAGTCATTTCCCATCCCTTTTGATTTAAATAAATCAAAGTATTTAAATCAAATAAGTCAAAATCATCTAATCATCATCCTAGCTAATTAATACTGATTAAATCTAATCTAATGCATGTCACATCCTCTAGATAATCCCACTTGCACAAATAAATTAATTTATTGATTTATTAAATCCAACATTTTCCATCAACATGGCATCTTTGAGGATTATTCCCTCAAGTTTGAATTAAAAAACAACTGGACATGTGCACCCAACAAAGCATTTATGAGGCCTCACATGTCTCTTACATGTCCCTTGCACAAGTCAAACTTAGCATTTACTCTCAAATTCAAATTTGAATCTCCCCCTCTTGGGCACATTTCCCAAATCTTGCACATTCCTCATCCTATCGCAAGATGACAAGTGTCTCCATCTCATTGGCTTGTTCTTTATCCCACATTCATCCTTTTGGCCATTCTCTCATCAAAATAATCTATAAATGAAAGGCTTCATTCTTGATCAAATCCTCCACAACTTGATCCATAATCTTTATGCAAGGTCATTCTCTTAAACTGAGAACTAATTTTGTCCATTTATCATCTTAGCATTCCATATCATCTTCAAATCATTTTCATCATGGAGCTTAAGCAAGGATTGGGAAAGGGCTTCTTTCCATAGAAGCACCAATCCACTATAAGATGCTGGTTTGATTATTAGAATGATGTTTTTCTATGTTTTGCTTGCTTCTTTTGCATTATTCTTGTGATTACATGAATCTTATAGGGAATATTTTATTTGATTTGGTTTACTAACAATGCTAAGGGCTTTTGTTTTTGAGCTAATGCAAGTTTAAGGTTCAACAAATATGGCGCTAGAAGGAGGGCTTAACTATTTCGGTGTTGGTCATTTATTGTGCAAGCCTGAGTGTGTCATTTAATTTTTTACTTCAGTTTCAAAAATATTTTTCAAACTAATTTTTACACCTACCAAATGCATTTAATTGAATGTCTTTAGAAACCTTTTGTTTTTTGTTTCTTCATACGCCTATCAATCACATGGTGATCCAACAAGATTGGAAGGAAATAGTTAATCCCCTTTTATGATAGGCATTTAATTAGTTCTCATGAATGAGTAGCACTGGGAGCAATAGAGTTATACGAGTAAGGTACATGTTTTGGAGACATTGCTCCGCTGCAAGAGACTATTACCAACAGGCAGATATAAAGACATCAAAAACATGAACACAATCCTCAACACCGCAAGATTCATATGCTAGGAGGTATATGTGCTAGGAGTGTCACACCTCTTCTTGGGTTACGTCTTTTACTTGAAAACTTACTTTTTTATTTTTTTGATTTAAAAGCAGTTGTGAGCCAAATTGGAAAAGTTTTTCTCAAAGCATTGAAGTTTATTCACAACTGTTATTTCTGAATCTATGCATCTTAGTTATTGTTGATTCAATCATTAAAATGTATAAGAATATCAAAATGAATCTAACACTGGCACAAGTAGAGGGGACAATTCTAGTCAAAGAATAAGTGAATGTGACTTTACACTTGCCAAATGCGTCAGTTTGAAAGTTTTTGAAGATGGTTGTTGGGAGCGACTCTAAGCTTGAATTCATAAATGTTGTTTGAATTTGAATTTATTTTTACTTTCCAATTGCATTTGCTTAGATGTTTTAAAGCTCCTTATTTATGGTGGTTTATAAAGTTCCTTTTTTGCTAGTACAGATAGAAGGTATTAATGATTGAAAGTTTTATGTGGATTTGTGGCTTAACTCCATCGTTGTATTTATGTTGAATTTTTTCTATGATCTACACCCTAACTCCATCGGTTGTGTTCAAATAGATCTTTCCAACAACCTTGGTAGATGTTGTCATTATCGAAAGTCTGAACCTACACATTCATATATGTTTGTGATTATTTTGGGCAGTATAGCTATGTACAGTTAGACTTGAAAACTCTCCTTAGTAGCCACGATGGAAACTTAAGCTTAATTGATAATGACTTGACAATAAGTGTGGACATCAAAATCTATATGAACAGGTGTCAACAAAGCCCAAAAATTGACGAGGTGAGTTGGTCAAATATTTTTTGAAGCATGATAGCTAAGCAAGGAAGGTGTGGGTTGAGTGAACTGGAAAATTTATCACTTAAGAAATAATTGTATCTTATTCTTATGCCATGCCTAATCAAATTAATGAATAAGTTGATTTGAACTTAATAGCTATATCATTAAAGTACGAAATGTGCTACAACCAAAGTACCTACATGCCATTACTCTTGCATTTATAACTACAGGCCTTCAATCTTAATGGCAACCCATGCCTCACCAACTATTGGGTTGACTCCCAAGCTTATGATGAGTTTGCATTAAGCATGGTATGGTTCAATACCGTACGACACTGCCAAGGGCGCACTTGATAGGTCTAATGACAATGGTAGAAAAATTTTAAACCATATTTGATTGCACATCACTCAAGTTGGGTGATGGTGTTTGTAATTATACAGATCTGAGGCATGGTCAATGCTAATTACTATGACCTCTCTTTACATTTATCGTCTTTATTCTTTGTGTGGGATGCTTTCCAAACGTAGCAATTGGAATTAATTTCATGCTTTTTGTAAAATTTGCATAAGTAGAAGTAATTAAATAAGCACTCTGTATCCGTTGCTCTGTACTTTACATTCCCTAAAAAATTCATTGAATGTTGGGACTGTCAATGGAGTCTTCTAAAACAATATGGATGTAAATGCACAAGGTAGGTATGGTTTGTTTAAAATATCATTGTTTTCCATGTCTTAATTAATTACCAAGATTCAGGATTATCTTTGAATTGAAATATTCTTCAAGTTTGCAGGTGTGGCATGTACATTATTATGCAAAAGAATGAATAATCTTTATGCTGGAGAAAGAGGGCGCTTCAACAGATTTATGCCTTTATGCTTGAGACAGAAGGCGCTTCAACAAATTTCTAAATATCACTAAGACCCTTGGTGAAACTTTCTGACTTTAGTCAGAACTCTCAACAGCTTATTGATCACGTATATTTTATAAAATCCCTTCATATCACTTAACTAATAGTTCATGAGAAAGAGGGTTGGATTTAAGCCGGTACCACATGATATGGACTGAAACTAGCTAGCCCATTAATTTTGATCCGCCCAAGGGAGTTGTTATTAAATGTGGTGATCTTGTTCAATGTCATTATCTTTCATATATTGATCACATCAAAATGGTGAATGAGAATTGTCTCCTAGCTTGAAGGTTTAAGAAGGAAAGAGTGATAATATTTGGGCAGTGCAAAAGATTTTTTCAAATCTTGATAGGCTTGTTGAGGAACCCCAAGAGAGCAAGTGAATGCTTTAAAATCAACAGTTTGTTGTTCTAACCACTGCTCATTCAGAATTAGAAATTGTGGAGCTTTTATTTTGGTCCTAGGGTCACTGTGATATATTTAATGTCATTTATTTTATCTTTATTTTTGCTTCTATGCTTAACATGTTTATTTTTGTAGCATACATTATGATTTCTGCAGATTTAGGAGTTGTGGTTATTATTAGCAAAGATTTGGAATCATTGTCATTAAGTATCATTTGCAGCAATTGGGATTTAAAGCTTCCATTTTAAATCATATTTGTCACTTGGACCATCAATGCACACAATACTATTAATGTTTTTGCAGTCATTTGAGCCATCAATGCATGTTCTAGTTTTATTTTTCTGAATCGTTGGGATTATATTCCTTTAAAATCATTAATCAAACTTTATGGTGGATTCACAAAAGGACAACAAAGAGAAACTCTTGCAGGAGAATGAATTCATTATGATCATTGAATGCATTCATACTATGATAAGTTATCATTAATTCTTGCCATAAATCACATTTCTAAGATTGAACTTTGTATTATTCGCAGGGTTTGCATAAAGAATTGGTGGCCTTGAAATTGAAGAACCATAAGCAGATTGTAGTTGAAGAGAAAGTAAGCATCAAACTTGAAATTCAAAAGCACTTTTTAATGCTTGGAGCCTCCATTTATGACTTAAATTTTCTGTTTTAAGCCAACTAGATCATTGTTTGTTTTCAAAGTTGGATTAAAATAAAACACTAGAAACTGACTAGACATTATTTTTTGGGATAAAATTGAACAAGAAAACTTCATATCTCATTTTGGTGTACTAAAACGAACCAAAATCATTTTTTAAGGCTAAAATGGACATGTCTTTTTCATGTTTTGTAATCTCTTATGCAAAGTAATCTCATCTAAATAGGCGTATGCACTTCTCTCACGCTTCATGGCAATCTTGAGAATCAAAAGTATTTTTGATGACATTAAGTTGCATAAAAGATTGACTCCACACTTCAATTTTGGTGTAAAAAATTGAAAATGATCTTGTGCGAGTGTGAGTGGGGGCATTATCATGTATATTCTCTTTCTTTGAGTGGTCAAAGATTGATCGAGTTACAAATTTTGTCTTTGCTTGCTTTTGTTTATCCTAGAGGGCCTACCTTGGGGAAAAAGTACTCACCCAAGGGAACGACTCAACTAGTAACACTCTAAAGCCAAGAGTATTTCCAGCTAGGATATAAATGTAGGTATTGGAAGAAACGCCAGTATCATGTGGTTGATTCCAACAAGGTAGATCTGAAAGGGGACTCTTGCTGTATCGGTCAATCTTCACGAATAGAAAGTCCTTACTAGAACCCATGTGCTAGAATTTTCTAAAATCCTTTAATCTATTTGTTGGTGCAAGAAAAGTCATTCTGAAGCTGCCCCACACTTTTACAGTCTTTAGTAGAAATGGAAAACATGCCATGGGAGTTTCATGGGTGTTGATCATTAACTGCCCCATATAAGTGAGTGTCGTGGAGGGGAGCCAGTGGGGTCAAGCATCTAACCATTCGCTAAAGATAAGCGTAGCTAGACTTGTCCAAGTGGGAATCCAACAAATATTTTCTTACACATCCATAGGGTTTGTACTTGTTCTTGGTTTGAAAAAACAACTTTTTTTATCGAAAACATTTGAAAACCAACATTCAACATGAGCATAAAATCTCAAACCCTTTAGGAGAAGCAAATATCCTTGAAAAAATTCACATGTTATTGCTTTCCCTTGGGATTCGTATCCTTAGAGGCTTCTGAACATTTTTATTTCATCTAAATTTGCTTCTACTAAAGTCAACTTTAGGTAACCTTTGCCTTGATTTCCTCGATTTCCCCATAATGCACTTTGTGGGATGAAAGAGAATTAGGACATTGGACATATAGTTGAAAATCTAATCAAGAGTGTGTTTGTGGTAAAAAGAATCCATTAAGCAAAGATTGAATCAATTGGACCCCACACATGTGCTTGAAATCTTTTGGTCATATGGTTTTTTCATGCAAACATTGGTCTTTTCATTTTGAATTACTCTTAGAAAAAGGCATGTTCTTCACTATCTTGGTCTAGTAAACAAGTCCTTCCTAGGTTCACTTAGGAGCAAATCAAACATTTCACCCATCCCAAACACTTATCAAAATCCATCCCACCAAACAAATTTAGATCTTTGGAAACATCATTCTAGACTTGGGTAAACTAGCAAAATCTAAATCACCCTGTTTAGTTAGGTGTAGGGGAATGCATCCTTTCTCATACATGTAATTAAATCAGAAATCCTTTGAACAAGTTCATCCTAAGATAACATCTTACATCTTAGGGTTTACAAGTTCGTTATGCCAAATCAAACCAATCAAAATCAAACCCTGACTCTAGCATTGATCCAAAGTTTCTAAACATTCAAAACTCATCATTTCCATCTTTCATCTGTCATCTCATCATTGGTCCTAAGAACCTTAGAGGTCACTTTTGCAACAAAGTTAAAACACAAGAGGAACATGGAATATAAACTTGATCCATACATCATGAGTAATCCAAATCAATTAAACTTTCAAAGCCTTACAACGCTAATTGATTATCAACATTCACACTTATATAATCCATACATGGGATCATTACCTTCTACAAATTTCAATGGCACAACAAGTGTGAGTATGCCGAAATCAAAGATTGGAACACATTTCCTGATGGTAGATCTAAATCCAAACCTACAAGTCTGCCAACTGAACAATCAATGCACGAGCCTTCAAATGAACAACGCCATCCCACCAAGTCCCTACATGCCAAATGAGAGTATACCAAATACAAGTTTTTGAAACATGAATCAAGATCAAATTTGGCGAGATCAAATTGCTGCACTTACCAAAATAGTTGAGTCATTGCGCCAAGAGACATCCCCACCACCATTACCTATATCATTCCTTGGTTTAGGGATTTCTCCTTTACCTAGCGCCAATCACTCCATCCAAATCAATCCACCTAACACCAATCAAGCCACCACATCAAAACCGTTGACATCGAACCAACAGATGGTATCTAATCAAATGACAACATCAATCTTGACAAATCAAAATATGGTCTCCCAAAGACCTATCACCTTGGTTATTCCGACCATTCCTATCACCTCAATCAAACCCATCATATCACAAACCACTATGATCACTTCTAATGTATCTCAACAAATTGTCACTACATCCAACACAATTCCAAATCCACCACCGCTACCACCAAAACCAAATGCAGCAAGACAATATAACATTGTGCTAAAAGCTCACAAGGCCTACCAAAAGGCCATCCAACAATATCTAGCCACATAACAAGAAAGACAAGTATCTCAAGCTGCCCAAGCCTCTCAAGCTACCCAACCAACACAAGGACAAACATGAAAAATGATAACTATTGGGGACAATGACCAAAATCTATCCATCAATGAACACCTTGAAGATGTTTCCACCTCATCAAATGATCAAATTAATATACATCGTGAATCACTTTTCAATCATGATAAAAATCCACTAACAATACTCGACAATGATCCAATTCAAGAAATGTCAACATCATTTGACCCTATGGTTGAAGACATTGGAAATCCCTCCATCACAATTGTTGAAAACAATGATCAAGATCTCTCCATCGATGAGAACCTTGAAGATGTTTCCACCCCATCCAATGATCAACTCACCATACATCAAGAGCCAATTTTTAGTGATCTCTTTCAAGGAGTGTTAGGATTATTTGATCCTATTCACATAATGGACAATCCATCAACTAATGATCATGAAAAAAATATCTCTACATCACCTAATGAGTTAGAGGACATATCTCAAGAATTTATTCCAAAGCATGATCAATGTCTTTCACCAAGGTCTAGCAATGGTCCCTTCCAAGACATGTTGACCCCCTTTGACCTCATGGTTACAAATATTGAAGGAACCCTAAACTCTACACTTGAGGATATTGAACCACTTACCATGTCTAATGATGAAATCCAAGAACCCCTTATAGGCAATCCATCCTTTGAAACTTATCCATGTCAAGAACCTGATCCAAAGCATGTCGAAAGGAACTCTGAAATCATTCAAGATCAAGAATTTGTATCTTCAAGATACTACACTAATCTAATGGAAACTCTCCTATCTATGCAAAATGATCATATCCATACTCCTCCATCTACCCATGAGATGCTTCCTTTGGATGGAAACATAGATGATCGTTATTCAGAACAGGATCCCTTTATTCCCGACGGGTGCTGTCATAATAGTGGTTTACAATTCCTGAGAGGAACGAATTTTAGTTGAAATCGCATATTTTTAGAAAATATAATGATTTAAACCTTAAAAAGTTCCATTTTAAGGATTCCAATTGAAGAGGGTTTGATCAAATCACCTTAGATCAAACCCCCTTGGATAGAACCTCACTAGTTTTAAACCATACCTATAAATGCATCTCCTTTACACCTATCAAAATGCTGATAAAAAATCAATTTTGATTTAGCTTTTGGGGGATCAAATAGTTTCATTTATAATTTATTTCAAATGATTATGGTATTCCTCAGAACAAGCTATCCAATGAATATAATTTTAATATGTTTTGGTTTTGTTATGTATTTGTTTTTAAGTTTTATTAAACATAGGTTTTTCATCGAAAATGAATTTCTTTGTTCTTCACATGTGGAAAAATAGAAGATTATCAAAAAATTTTTGAAAAATATGAGTGCACCAGATATTGAAGTCCTTGATCCAACAAAAAAAATAAAATAAAATTTTGACATATACAAAAAAAGTTACGCATTATACAGTCGGTATGTCTGAATTGTAATTTGTTTGACTTTGAAACTTGATTAAGGAAAAAATATTCAATAAAAAACTATCTAACCAAGTGGAAGCACTAGATATCAGAGTTACAAATCTAAATTTGAAAGAATTATAATTTTATCCTTCATGGAAAAAAAGTTATTCATTATACGGTGTGCATCACTTTTTAAAAATGTTGTTTTTCTCAAAAATCAATTTTCATGGGAGATGGAAAAGAAGTGCAATTTGATTCCAAAATTTTGAAAAAATTATTTTTAGAATCTACAAACAAAATTTGATGAGACTCTAGTTTGCACCATCTTCAAATTCCTCACGGTTTAGCCACTATAGGTGCTCAAATGTGAAGATTTAGTTAAAAATAATAATTTCAGTGTCCAGTTTGGCCAAAAATTGTAAACCACTATTATGGGATCACCCCGACATTGTTACACAAAAAAGAGCAGATTATTGATTCCTACAGTCAAACCGAATTATCAACATTAGGATTAGATATATCCTGAATTCAGATTGAGGACATTAGGTATGCATATATCCAACATTATCCACTCAAGGAAATAAGTCAGACAGAACAATATAATTCAGAGTTAGCACAGCAGCAAATTGAAATGTCACCTACAGTGGTCATTTGTTAAAGCATGTTTACTGAAAAAGATATCTCAAAACAAGCAAAATCAGGGAATGAAGGTGATACTACCACCTTATTGGGGGCAACTTCATCTCAAGCAAACGTCAACATAGGGAGCACGAAGAATCTTTATGGTGAAACCATTGCCAATACTACAACCATCCATGTCATGAATCTTCATCCACCTATCACCCAATCCACAAATTAGGACCATCGTCAAAAGAAAGAATTGAATCAAAGTACGAAGAACGTTATCAAAGAAAAAGAAGCTGGAAAGCATAATGGACAAATCAAATACAAATGGATACCAACGAATACAAAGAACTATCATCCCTATCAAACTCCAGTCAAAGAAACTATGGGGAAAAATAAAAAAGGGAAAAGTATCCATAAACGATGTCCAAAAAAGAAAAAGCAGGCTTTTCAAGCGATGTACAAAGTGTATCAAGTAGTTGGTCCTAATTCCACGCACACTTCCGTATCCACCCATCATTGTTCATCTTCCCAAGTTTGGAGAGGCAAAGGTTCCAAACTATCAACCAATCCATCTTTAATCCCTAAACACACTCCATCCACGCCTCCATGCATGATATCCAATTCTCAAATTGACCATGCTTATTTAATGACCCTTCATCATAAGGATTCAAAAGGCACTCTATTGCGATGTGCACACAAAGACAAAGTTAACTTTGGTATCACAAAGCAGATCAAGAATCCCAAAAGTTGCATTCAAGTGCATGTATCTTAGCAAAGAAACTCCTTTAGGTAGGATATCGATGGAACATTATGACAGGGGCATCTACATTAGCAACACCTTGTGATTCAGCATGAGCTTAAAATCTTTCAAAAAAATACAAAAAAAATCTAAAAAGCAAAAAATCCAAAAAGATCAGAAAAAGGATTGAAAATAGTAGAGAAAAAAACCGTCCTCTAGTGAAAATCACTTCGATGGCACTTTGGACAAGACCATGATGAAAACATGGCAAACAGGTGTCATGTGTAGAATTGAGTGTCTACGTGTTCCACTTCAGTTGAAAGCATCACATCCCATCCATGATAAAGCCAACATTCCATCCATCTCGTCCATAATAAATCCATTCATCCATGAACCATTTATCGAATCTATTTTCATCCATCTGCATCCATAGCCTGAGTTATCTTGATCTTGACAAACATTGGTGCGCACTTTTCACTTGCTTACGGTAAAAATCTTGACATGGGTCATTTTCATTTGATCCTATCCTACCCAGCATTATCTGAGCCATGAAGCATTATCCAAATCAGCATTATTTATCCAAACACCTTATCTTATCGCAAGATAATCCATATCCATCCATCCATACACCTATCTAAGCATCCATCCATTGCATCCCATACATTGCTAGACACTGGGGGCAGATATTTACATCTTGCTTCGAGAATAAATCTTGATCTATATCCTCCAACTTATGTGGTGATCTGAACATTGGAAAACGTAGAATAAAATTAGTCAAACCACTTGTGAGAAAAAATCCAAATCACTAGCCCATGGCATATTTTGACAAGAAGATGTTCCTTATCAGTTTTCATCTTTTATCGAACATTGGTCCAAACAATCGATATCAGTCGCATCTAATTTGCATGTCAACGTCACATCAAATCATTCAAAAATATTTTCTTCCAAAATCAAGCTTCATCAATCATGATCAATCAAATCCAAAATCATCATCTCAGGATATCCTTGTGTTGCTTAACACTATCCTTGCATTGTTGTGCATCCTCAACAATGTTATCATCAGCAATCTCGATCAATCAATCCTTGCATTGTTGTGCATCCTCAACAATTTTATCATCATCAATCCTGATCAATAAAATCCTTGCATTGTTGTGTATCCTCAACAATGTTATCATCATCATCATCAATCCATCGATTCTATCACTCAACCTTAGCTTGGTTTTCAACAAAATCCCAAAACAAAGAACTAATATCATCACACATATCTTTATCAAAATCGTCAAAATCATGCAAAAATCCAAAAACATCCAAAACATCAAAAAATCCAAAAACATCCAAAACATCGAAAAATCCAAAAACACTCAAAATCAGAAAAATATCAAAAACATTGGAATTCGAACTACGTTGTCTCTGAGCTTAAACGTAGGCAAGGATCATCTTTGATCAGCCCCCGAGACATCAAAATCCAAAACATTCAAAAACAAAAATCCAAAAACATTCATAAAGTCTCACAAAATCCAAAATATTTGAAAAATCAAAATCAAAGAAACATTTAGAAAAATCCAAAATACCAAAAACGACCTCAAAACATTGCAAAGATCAAAAGAATCAAATGTTGAAAATCCACCCATCTCGTTTCGCTTTCATGCGTAATAATCAATCATCCATAATAAACTGATCATCACCTTCATCCTTTGGCAACACAAACAAAAACAATCACAACAATTGGCAAAAGAAAACTTAAATCGTAAAATCAAAATCGAAGCAACAAATCATTAAA
>VDFB02193867.1:67030941-67069508 GCA_007258455.2 Sequoia sempervirens
CTCTTTCCCTCTCATCCCCCCTCCTAATGAAATCTCTCTCTCTCTCTCTCTCATTCTTCTCCTCTCCCTTCACCCTCCTAATTCTCTCTCCCTCACTCTCCCCTTCTTCCCCTCTACCCTCCACCTCCCAATAACTATTAGGTCTATATATGCACAAATCAAATATCTAATTTATAGCACTAAAATTATACTATTAGAGAGCATTATAAAAAAAAATTATTTTAATTTTTTTTCATATTAGATATCGGATTTAGTCGGATATCCGATTTGACTATCAAATGATTTTAAAATAGCCATAAATTTTAATATATATACTTTTTACAAATCAGATATCCGATTTGAATTGGATATCCGGTATGGAAAACTAGGATTGGTGTTTTCTTTGGTAGTGTGTACTGACACCCAAGCCTAAAAAAAGTCAACTCATCATTTTCGCGTTTTTGGGTTGATGAAAGACGTGTTTTTTTCCTCATTGCCACTTTTTGGCCCACCATTATCCTGCACATACCCATCATCATTTATGTTGTTTAAGATAATATAGATATGTTATTTTAATCATCTTAAAACCATCTGATTTGCATCATCATCCATAACCATCCATTTTGAACCTCGTTATCGTGAGATTGACCCTCAAATTGAATCTTTTCACTCGATCTCTCAAGGGGGCAATGTACCAGTGTACTTTCTACTGGGGCATCTGAAAAATCAGAATTTTTTTGAATTTTGATCATGGTAAGATTATTCTTTGAACCAACGCAACAAGTACATTGCTTCAAAGAGGGGCAAAATGTAGACATGCAAAATTAACATTATGCATCTGCTCATTAAATAAATCAAACGCAACAAATCCATTCACTAGGTAAATCAGGTCTTTAGTCCTCAGGTTATTCATTTAAGTAAATCAAAGGCTCACATCATCCTTTAATTAAATAAATCAAAATTTATTTAATCAAAAATCTCAAAAGTCATTTTCCATCCCTTTTGACTTAAATAAATCAAAGTATTTAAATCAAATAAGTCAAAATCATATAATCATCATCCTAGCTAATTAATCCTGATTAAATCAAATCTAATGCATGTCACATCCTCTAGATAATCCCACTTGCACAAATAAATTAATTTATTGATTTATTAAATCCAACATTTTCCATCAACATGGCATCTTTGAGGATTATTCCCTCAAGTTTGAATTCAAAATCAAGTGGACATATACACCCAACAAAGCATTTATGAGGCCTCACATATTTCTTACATGTCCCTTGCACAAGTCAAACTCAACATTTACTCTCAAATTCAAATTTGAATCTCCCCCTCTTGGGCACATTTCCCAAATCTTGCACATTCCTCATCCTATCGCAAGATGACAAGTGTCTCCATCTCATTGGCTTGTTCTTTATCCCACATTCATCCATTTGGCCATTCTCTCATCAAATAATCTATAAATGAAAGGCTTCATTCTTGATCAAATCCTACACAACTTGATCCATAATCTTTATGCAAGGTCATTCTCTTAAACTGAGAACTGATTTTGTCCATTTATCATCTTAGCATTCCATATCATCTTCAAATCATTTTCATCATGGAGCTTAAGAAAGGATTGGGAAAGGGCTTCTTTCCATAGAAGCACCAATCCACTATAAGATGCTGGTTTGATTATTAGAATGATGTTTTTCTATGTTTTTCTTGCTTCTTTTGCATTATTCTTGTGATTAGATGAATCTTATAGGGAATCTTTTATTTGCTTTGGTTTTAGTTTTAACTTCCTTCGTGCTTAACAATCTATGATAAAATGCTTAAGGTCAAATTAAGAGTATATGGAGCTTTTAGAGCATTATAACTCGCTTGTTGGGAGTATTTGTGAGTGGTTAATGTCATATTTTGACTGTACTTTTGGAGATTTGCAAACTACTCATGGGTGTGTTTTGAAATGCTTCAGAGGAATCTTAGACAATTTAAGAACTTTATTGTCATTTTGAAGTACTTAAATTAGTGACTCACAGTTTGAAGGATTTTTACTCACAATGAGATTTCATCATGTTAGTTAATTTGGATCTCCATTTAGATTACGTATTATCTCTCTTTAATTTATATTCCTTATTTAATTAATCTTGTGCTCTAAATTATTCAATTATTACTTTAAAATTTCATTCCTTTTATAATTTCATAAAATATATTTTAGATTACTTGTGGCCATTCTGTCTTCACAATTAGATACTCGTGGAAAGGAATAATTATACACTCCACAACCTTTCCCTAAAAGAAAGTACCCTCAGTGGTCCACATTGAATGTATCTAGTCTTTACTTTTGCCTGATGTACTATCTCTATACAGAAAAATGGTCCAAGTTCAATGCATCTAATCTTCTGGTCTTTTTATCCTTCCTCTTCTTTAGATATATGCCATGAAGAAAACTAATCATGTATGCTCTAATATGTCCAAGTTTCTCCATATGCTTCAAGAGAAATGGGTTTACATTTATACCATGACATATAAGTATTTTTTGCTGAAAATGTTCGGGGAGCTTTACAGTCACTAAAGGATTTCCTATTATGAATGAGATTTATTGTATCCCTTCTTCATTGAAGGTTAGAAGCTCTTAGAGCACCTCAAATATAAATAAAATTCTGTCCACATACCAGATGTTAATCTTTTGAGTCTTTATTATTCTTACAAAAAAAATACATATGTTTTTATTATTAGAAGTGATTTAGGTATGAAACAAGTTGGGTGTGGAGAAGCTAGTTCATGTGCTGCTTTTTCCAAATTTCCTTGGAATGCTCTATATATTACTAAGCATATGTGAAATGGAAATTATGTGTTTTTTCATTCATACTAATTGCTCTTTTCATTACATTTCATTTGTAGTAGTCTAAACATGGGTATATGGTTTTCAAATGGTATATGAAATTTGGTTAGTTATGTTAATGGGTTTTTGGTTTACTAGCGAAGTTGAATAGTTCTGAATGAGTCCACCAGAATCTTGATAAGTGTAAAGTCCTAACATTTTCACTGATGAGGTTGAGATCATGCGTTAAGAACTTTGATGAAATGGATACCTCTCAGTTCTTAAATCTCCAATGAAAATATTTCAACCTAAGATATCTATAGAAAAATGAAATCCAACTTACTATGAATTTTAAATTTAGACACCCGAAAAATTTAATAGAGTGGAACAAATTATGGTTCTAGATTTAGAAATTTTATTTTGCTAAAAACAAGATCCTGGTTATTTTAACTCTTTTAATTGGAATCAGATTCTAATATTGTATATAACCTTATACATGTTGTGTGAGGCACTTTGAAAAGTAAAAATAAAAACTGGGTTTGGTTTGGATCATACTGCTGTAATTTATTATAAGATGAAAGAAATTATGGTTGGGTGACTTGCAGACATAGCTCGATAGTAAAAAATTGTTAATGTGTCCTAATAAAGTCACAATGTTTTCCCAACTCAAAGATAGGAATCACACAACTAAAACAAAGAGAGACCCTATTAAAATATAGGGATGAAAATTTATTGATAGCAGCAGAAGGAAATTGATTGTATCAAAGAAAGACAAGGGATCCCATATATCTAGACCATCAGATAGGCTAGTTGTAGTGCATTCTCAAGGGGGTTATGCTTCAACAATCCATTAAATTTTTTTTAGACTTTAAAATACATTAAAAAAGAGAAATTGTTAATTGATTATAAATCTATTGGTGAGAACGCTATGTTTTCGAAAGAGGGAAAAATAGGTATTATAGGGACCCAAAACCACAAAGTTTATAGAATAAAGAAAGAGTCTAAAGAGACATCATAGTAAAAAAGGCTATAAAAAAAGCAACAATAAACACTCACAGCCAACAAAAAGGCCAGCAAAGGCCATAGAACCAAAAAACCAGACAGAGAGCCAGCCACAGCTAAATCTAAGTTTTTAAAAGATCAACAGTCTCAGCTTCTAGCTCGTTCATGTCCTGAACTCCTCTCTTTAAGATCTGAACCATCTGTGTTGTGGGAGGCGCTTTCCTTTTAAGATTGGCCCAAGTCCTTTTAGAGATACCTTGGTCCTCATTCTTGCTTTCCTTCTCTTCCAAATCTATGACCAACGAACCCTAATGTGTTTTTTCTAGTTTTTCAAACATAGCATTGATAATAATGGTGTTGTGCCTAGCCATTTTATGATTTTGTTCCACGACTTTTTTCAAATTATTTGTTATTTTAGCCATTTCCTCTTCCATAAACTTCTATTTCTCCTCAATATCACCTCCTTTCTTACCAATGCCTCTCTTTTTTAGTTTCCCTTCTTTGTTGGTGAGGGCGGCCAACTTCAACTCTAGCTCGTTCGACTTACTATACAAATCCTTATTTCTTTGATTGAGCCCATTAATTTCTTGATAGGCCCACTTTAATACCTTGAAAATGTCACTGATGTTGTTTCTAGCAGAGGCTAGAATATCACCAGACTGACCCGGTTTAATATGAGATTAACATCTCCCAAGTTGGGGGAGCTAGGGAATTTGGTACCTTCAAATCTAAAAGAGGTAGGAGGGGAGGGCACATAATTTCTACTGGCTTCAGGGTTCTGGACTTTATCTTCTATGGAATCTGCATAATAGGAAACCAGCTTGTTGGTAGGGAAGCCCTTAAGAGTAGGATTCTTTAAGGGGGTAGAGTAGCCAAGTAGGGACTTAGGGTTAGCTTTAGCAAGCTGGGGTTTTTTAGGCTGGGTTTTCTGACTAGACATCTCAGAGGATGGGTGGGTTTCAAAAATTCTCTCCTTGTTTTGTTGAGTCTCCAAACCCCCACTATCGGTATTATAGTCCTAAGAATCTGAAGAGACCAAAGGTTTAGATAAAGTCAACATGTTTTGATAGTGTTCATAAATTGACCTAATAAGACTAGGATGAAGAATGGGGTATCTCCTAGGGTTTTTCCTATGGTCCTCTAGGCTATTACTTAGCGAACATAACAAGTAGTGAGGCAAAGAAATTCATACCTTATGGTGGAAGTGGTTAAGAATGGTGAAATGATGCCCATACACTCTAGTAAATCTCCCATCCAGGGTGATATACTCCATGATGACGCGAAGTACCTTTCTCCACAACGCCTTGATGGTATCAAGTTCAAAGTAGCTATTAGATATTTTAACCAGTTTTAATTTTTCCTTGTCCTTCTTAGGAAATCTGATGACTGCCTCATTAGAGAACCTTCTGTCTTGATAAAACTTCACACCCTCAGTAGAAATTCCAGTAATCTCCCCTATAATTTGCTCATCCAACTTCACCTTTCTTCCAAAGAGAATGATTTTTCCATTGTTCTAGTTCTTCTCGAAGTAATATGTAGCCATAGGATCGGTCCCATGAAGTTTTTCTAGATATGGGACCAACCCACCTTTTTCAATCTGCTCCCAAACCTTCTCATTTCTAGTGTGCACCTCATAGCTTTTAGGCTCAAATATTTTGTTGTCCCCCCCCCCCATATTCATTTGCTCCTTACTGTAGACTCTACCAGCGCCGATGACTTGTTGCAGAATAATGCAGTTGTTCCAATGCGCACACAAAACACATAACTTTTTCTTCCCTTCTAAGTAACATGACGTGGCCCCATAAAATATCTTGATTTCAATGTACCTTGACCCTTTCTCTTTAATCATTAATTGTATTTTCCTCTTTCCCATGTGTAACATCATAGTCAAGTAAATCCCTGACTTCAGTTCTCAAGTCCCTACAATTCCACCATGTGTTCAGACCTTGCTTCCTAACCCCTTCATTCACAAAGTAGTCTGCCACGCTGTTAGCTTCCCTGTAGACGTGTGAGACTTTCACTTTTTCAAAATTTTCAAGAATAGACTTTTCTTCATCTATCCAATTCTTTATCGTCCATGAGGGTGGGGTCCTCCCTAGAAGACAATCGATAATATTTTTAGAATCTCCTTCAAGCCATAATTTTCTTATATTCAGATTATAAGCTAACTTTAATACTTGAAAAGATACTATAGCCTCTTCCACATGGTTGGTTTGATGGCCAAGGGATATAGCCATATCCGCCATAATGTTTCCATTTGAATCCCTTAGAACACCTCCACTTCCAGCCAAACCCGGGTTACTCTTCGCAACTCCATCAAAGTTGGCCTTAGACCAACCGTTTGGGGGAAAGGTCCAGCGAACACCCTCCCTACTTTTCTTAGCTAGCTTGGAAGCAGATGAAATGTCAACTTTAATATTCCATTCTTTTGCTATCCTTAAATCATAGGGAGTGCACACTACAGTTTCCAAATTAAGAGCTTTTTGAGGAATCACATTATAGTTTTCCTTTATGAGTCTAAAGATTTTCTCAAAGACATTATTCTCTGACATCTCCTTGTCCCTGAAAAGTCTATTATTGTGTTCCTTCCAAACACCCCAAGCAACAAAAGGGAATAAGAAGGCCCATAACCTTCAAATATAGGGGTTTAGAGTAGGATATTTCCATTGTAAGAAAAACTCTTCAATGTTTTGGGGGAAAACCCAAGATAGATTCTAGATAGCTAATAGTTTTCCCCAGATTAAGGAAGCAAATGAACAATGGAGGAACAAGTGGTTGGCAGACTATGCCTCATTCTTATAGAGGTAGCATCTATTGGGGATTTGAAATCCCCGTTTACAAAGATTATCCACCATCAGAACCTTATTCTGAAGCATTATCTGGAAGAAGATATTAACTTTTGGAGTTAGGTGTTTGATCCAAGCTTTAGACCAGAAGGGAGGGAGAGCTTTAGAAAGGGACAACAAAGAGACAACCAAAGAGACAAAGTAGTTAACCAAAGGGTTATCCATCCAGACAAGAGTGTCATCCATCTTATTCTATCCCAAGCTGACAGCCTTTAAGGAGGATTGAAACTGAGCCAAATCCTGACTAATCACATTTAAGTTCACCCAGTCTCCTTCAAACCAGTAATCTTTGAAAATTTCCCCAAAAGAAACTTTACAATGCTCTTCCCATCTATTTAATCTCTCAATATTAATAAGGGAGTCCTTAAAGAGCCATTTATCTCCCAAAATCTAGCTTGATTACCACTTTTGATGTGCCATCCTGTCCCTGATTCCAGAATTTTTCTACCAACAATCATATCATTCTAGCAAGCTGAACCACATGGGAGGACAGGAGAAACCAGCAGAGCTTTGAGGATCATACTATTCACCATATATTTACTTCTTAAAATATCTCTCCATTCTCCGCTAGACGAGAAAGATCTCCATATTTTTTTGGCTAGGAGAGTTTTGTTAATCATTCTAATTTTTTTGAGACCTAAACCCCCAATGTCTTAGGTCTACAAAGAAAATCCCACCCTATAAGAGGCATTCTCTTTCTTTCCTCCACTCCAAACCAAAGGAATATTTTTTGGATTTTTTCAATGGCCTCTGCATGTTGAGTAGGGATTTTGAAGAGGCTTAAAGCATAAATTGGTAGGTTCTGAAGAGAAGCTTTCAGAAGCTGAATTTTTCTAGCTTGGCTCAAAAGAGCTCCTTTCCAACCTGCCAACTTCTTTCTGAACCTTTCAACCAAAGAGCACCAAAAGGAATCTAGAGGTTTGAGGAATAATGGAAGTCCAAGATAGGAAGAAGGTAACGAATCCACCCTGCAGTCAAGGATTCTAGCAATCTTGACCTATCTATGCTTAGGGGTATTGAAGGAAAAGATGGAACTCTTCTATCTATTGACCTTCTGCCCAGTTGCCTTTTCATACACAAACAATGTTTTTTTCAAAGTCTTAGCCTCATTCATGGAAGATCTACCCATCAACATAGTGTCATCAACAAATTGTTGGTGAGAACATATTAAATTCATGGAAGAAGGACTAAGACCAACAAGGGACCTCTGTTCGATCAATCTCTTAAGATTCCTTCCCAGGCTTTCAACCATTATAGTAAAAATAATAGGTGAGATGGGGGTATGTGCAGGATCATGATGGGCCAAAAAGTGGCAATATGATTGGTATTTGTAGGGTATGTGGCTGACGACTTTTTTCTACCCAAAATTGATGAAACGAAAAGGGTTTTTAAAGGAGATTCTTAGCTTTCCAAAAATATAAATTATGCTTCACTTTGAATTTAATAAATAATTATTATTCATTTTCTATTTGAATTACGACTAAAGCCCTAATTGATAGGCTGATTGAAAAACATCTATAGCTTTCAAACAGTATCACATTTATTGAATCCAAAAATGTGTCACATTCTATGCTTCGCATACTATAGGATTAAAAAAAATAAAATTGAATTTCATGATGTTTTGACCAAGTTAAGGTGGTCAGACATACGAGTTTTAATATTTTTTAAAATTATAATAAAAAAATCATAATTAAATATTTACTTGGAAAAAATTTAAAAAAATGCATCACATCCGGACATGAGTCCTCTACTTTTATCTAAAATCTTATTAAAAAATACTATCATTTTATTGTGGTTAGGGTGGTCAGACAGAGCCCTACTTCTTATTTTTTCCTTGAAATTTAAGTACTACTGCATTGAAATTTTAAATTTTAACCAAATAGATTTTTTTCTTTTTAAAATAAACCTAGTAGTTTATAAACTACATTCAATTTGCTACAGATTCTATTCTTACATATTTTTGAAATAATATAGATAACTTATTCAAATTTTTACGTCAAGTTTCCTAACTCTGATTTATCTAAATTTTTTGCCACTTAAGGGCCTATTTTTTCCATGATGATCCTGCACATACCCATAGGGTCATCTTGTCTTAAGCCTCTTGAATTTTGAAAAAAACTAGAAGGAGATCCATTAACAATGATGGTTGTGGAGACCGTGGTAACCAACTGATTGACTAGCTGAATGACTCTGCTACTGAAGCCAAACCCCCTTAATATTTTGAATAAAAACTCCCAGTCAACATAGTCGTATGCTTTGGAGATGTCCAGATTGAGAAGAAACCCTTTAGTTTTAGATTTCACAAGTGAACGAATATTCTCATGGGCTGTGACTATTGAATCTAATATTTTCCTTCTAGGGACAAACCCATTCTGCTGAGGGGAAATAAACAAAGGAAGGATAGAAAGGATCCTTGAAGTCAAGACCTTAGAAATGATTTTATAGAGAGAGTTGCAAAGACTAATGGGTCTAAATGCCCCAAACTCCATCGCCCCTGGTTTCTTAGGAATAAGGACCATTGAAGTAGCATTTAGTTCCTTCAAGAGCCTTCTGGAACCAAAGAATTCCTTTACAACATTCACTACATCATTTTCCACAATATTTCAAAACCTTTGAAAAAGGAACATAGGAAAACCATGAGGCCCAGGGGCCTTGTTTCCTTCAAAAGAAAAAAAAGCTTTCCTGATTTCCTCCATAGTGGGAATGGCCACAAGCTTTTCATTGTCTTCCCTACCAACAACATTGGGGATGGCCTCTAATAGAAAATCTTATTCGTTATGATTGATTTCCCCATTCACCGAAAGAAGGTTATTATAGAAGATGACGTTCGATTGCTTTTTGATGTCTTCCTCTTCCTCATATCTAGTACCATTAACTTCTGTGGAAGTGATTCTATTAGCAGCCCTATGTTTTGAAGTAGATAAATGGAAGTACCTTTTATTTCGATCTCCAACAGAGAGCCATACCACCCTCGATCTCTACCTCCAAAACTCCTCCTCTTTTGCTATTATGTCGTGTAGCTTCACCAGCAACTCATTTTCTCTATCCTTAATATCTTTAATGTATCCTTCCTTCTAGATTATCTACTGAATCTCTGCAAGCTTCATTTGAAGTTTGGATTTGATGCCAAAAATGTTTCCAAAGGATTCTTTTTTCCATCTTTTTAAATTGTGTTTGACTTCTCTGAGCTTTTTACCAATTCTGAACATAGCAGTTCCCAGATCATCAATATTCCACCATTTCCTAATTTCATTTGAGATTAGGGGATGGGACAGCCACATTCTTTCAAATCTAAAGGGTGATTTTTTCTTTACCTTTATAGGGTCTGCCACAAAACTTATGGGAAAGTGATCCAACCCAACTCTGGAGAGAGCTTTAAGAGAGAGAAAATAGCTTAAAAGCAACTGATGAGAAATTAAGGTTCTATCTAACCTAACTTGAATTAGATCCTTACTAGTTCTTCTATTTGACCATGTGTATTGGGCCCCTTGCAAGTCCATATCAATCAGCTCCTTGTTGTTGATGAAATCAAAAGGATCAGACTTACTCTCCTGCTTCACCTGAGAACCTCTAAATTTCTCCTCATTCAGAAGGGAAGTATTAAAATCACCCATGACTATCCAATGGTAATGAGAATGTTATGTTTATAAAAAATTTATTAGAGATATTTTCTACAAAAAGCAAAAAAAAAAATTGTATATACAAATTTATAGATTTTTTTGTTATGAATTGTAAGTTTCTAATGGTCACACCAATACCATTTGTCATAAAGATTTGAATAGTATCTAAAAACCCTAAAAACCTTTCTAAAATAGTTATATCATGGTCATTTCAATGTGAATGCACAATTTCCTTATGCATTTCAATATTATTACATTATACCACAAGCACATTCATCACTCGATGACACTATCATATATAATACAAAACCACACAATAGCACCCGATCTTTTCTTTTTTAAGTCTTTGCAGACACACTACATCCAAGTAATTACATCAAACAACTATTGTGAGGCAATAAATCACATCTTCATAAATAATTTAGGATAAATAAATGTAAACAAGTAATAGAAAATGAATTGTTTTAGATAATAGAGTTAGGGGGTTTAAAAAATCAAGATCCAAAGCATCTAAAATTGTCTCGTACGTCATTTTCATTATGAGCAAGTGACCTTTATCTGTTAGATTTGTCCTTTAACTTGTAGAAATGAATTTTGATTATATATTTCACCTTATTGTCTTAAGGCCTTTGGTATCTAAATACAAAAAAATCATCACAATGTTTGAACCTATGATAAAAATTAGTGGTGTTGTCAATCAATGGTTTTTGAAGCAAGAATGCAAGTGATTTTGATGTGAAAAATGATTCTAGGTGATTAATACTTGAGATTTGGTGTAAATGGAATATAGTGTGATTGATATGAGAATTTAACCTAGTTTAAGAACTAGGGTTCTAGCAAGTGTTGATAGAAGACCTAATGTATAAAGTTACAAAATTTTTGATGAGTAATTATTTCAGATAGGTAGATGAAGAGGGATTGTCTTAATGATGATTGCAATAGCGATCATTATGATTTTGAAATGAAGTAGTTGTGATGTCTTTTAATATGTGACTTAGGTGCAAAATTTGAATGGTTTATCATACTAAATGATCAATAACAAATAATCAAAATATTGTTAGATTCAACCCAAGGGGAAATTTAAATTTTGAATAGGAGAGTCTTGAATACATTCTACATGAATGATATGGTTAATTTTCTCCACAATGAATTTGTCCCTAGTATGTCAATTAATAGTCTAAAATCTAAAGAATTCCAATAGTTTTATGTTCTATTTAGGTCAAAGTGGATGCCAAAATAGTCATCCTATTGAGGAGAGTTATTTGGCTTTAGTGAGTGGAGCATATTTTTTCTCATGCCTCCTATTGACGTGGAGTTCCTAGGAGAGTTGTTTTGTGCTATGGGTTGGGGGAGTTGTTTTGTGAGGACTTTTGATGCCCATGTTTATATTTTTTCTTGTTGTCCTTTTGAGGTGGTTTACAAGGAATGTGTTGGGGTTTGGTGTAAGATTCTTCTTATAAGGAGTTGTTGCTACCCTCTCTACCCAACTTTCCCTTTGGCTACTCCTATGGAGGTCGAGTACTCTCTTATTGAGGAGGAGATCTTTTATGCCGTTGGTGTTGCATGTTGTTGTATGAGGGATCTTGTTACTAGTTTTTTTTCCTTGTCTTCATATTGAGGTGGATTTCAAGGAATTTGATGGGATTGGTATGATTAGTGATGGGTTCTATTTTTCCCATTAGTCTTTGATGAAGATGTTGCTTGGGAGTGGTTGCTAGTTTGTGAGTATTGAAGGGCATATGGATGTGCATTTTAAGACTATTTTTATCCTATTGAGGTGGAGATATAGGGAGGGTTCGGGGTCATATTTCCTGCTTGATGGGATCTAGGATTTGCATCTTGTTTTACTGATTGTGTTGTTAGGGAGTTGTTGTTTCCCTTTCTCTATCTGGGTATGTGTTCTCCTACTCAAGAGGGTTTTGAGATCAATTCAGGAGATCCATTCTTGTTTCTATTTCCTTCTAAGAACTTGTAATGATTTGATCTAGTTGTAATCTAGTGCTTTGCTCTTTTTCCTTGCTTTATATCTACCTTTGTTGTGTAGATTTTTTGCTATTAGTTGGTTGTTGTTTTTCTGCAGTTCTCTCTTTGGTCAAGTTTGATACTTTGGTGTTTGGTTGTGTTCCCTTTCTTCACTTTGTACAAGGTTATGGTTCCTTTCAAAATCCTACTTACCTTATCAAAAACATGATAATGGTTTTATGGAAAATAAGTATCACCACTATAAAGTATTTGATAAAAAATAAGAGTACCATGAAACCATAAAGGCATGTATCAACTATTGTCCACTTGTCATTTAATGAAATTAGATATCATTAAAAATCATGCTTCTTTCAATCTAAGGTCTTTGATTGATGATTTTCTTACATCCAATGGGAAGAATCTTTGAGTGAAGGCCTAGAAAAGTATAAATGGGTTAGTTATGCCATATCCCACCTCATTTTTTAGCATCAAAGACCTCTAATCAAAGGTCCTTCAATTAAATTTTATTGTGTAGCATCTATGTGACATCAATTCCTTCGAAGCTATATTTTAGGATACTTCTAGAATAAAAAGGATTATTTGGATCATATCTTTCATGATAAAATGAATCCATCATGAAAAAATCTATATAGATGTAGCCATTATAGTAAGCATTTTGAATAATATAAGTTGTCATATATTTTGTATCATAACTATATTTATTTCCTATTTGTTGAACATGTGTTGTTAATCTACAAATAAATTCTTAGAAAAGGTGAGAAGAGTGAGATTTCACCTCTAATTATCAAGGCCTACTTAAAAAGGGCTATAAAAAGGAAGAATTATGAATTTTAATGGTACAATGAAAACCATCACATTCTATCAAGAAGATGGAATATTTTCTAAAATAAATACACAAATAAAATTCATGGGTCATCTCAAACCAACTTGAAATAGTTAAGGAATTTTTGGAACCTAAATGAAATAAATATGAGGTCTTTTAGTGTATATATAATGAATATACACCCATTTAATAGAAAAATAAAAATGTAATTATATATAGCTTTTTACTGCTATAAAAATATGTACAAGAAATAAAAAGGAATTTATTGCTACTAATCATTCCCATGAGAAAATTTCAAAGAAAATAATATTATGCAAATGAAGTGCATAATTTTTTAGTGAGGAGGGGTGGGCCAATAATATTGTTGCCAATTACTAAAGTAGATAGAAAATTATCCTTCATACAATTATATATAATTCAAGGGGAGAGAAATAGCCAAAATACCAAATTCCTACTTTATCAAGAAGATCAAATATTTTGTAAAATAACTACATAAATTGAATTCATGGGTCATCTCAAACCAACTTGAAATGGTTAAGGAATTTTTGGAACCTAAATGAGATAAATATGAGGTCTTTTAGTGTATATATAATGAATATACACCCATTTAATATACAAATAATTATTGCTATAAAAATATGTACAAGAACTAAAAAGGAATTTATTGCTACTAATCATCCCCATGAGAAAATTTCAAAGAAAATAATATTATGCAAATGAAGTGCATAATTTTTTATTTGTGGGGGGCCAATAATATTGTTAACAATTACTAAAATAGATAGAAAATTATCTTTCATACCATTATATATAATTCAAGGGGAGAGAAATAGCCAACATACCCAATTCCTACTTTATGCACAAGGCCATGCATTATTATTTGGGAGCTTTTTTATAATAATGAATTATTAAATTATTCATATGTTGAATATGTGTTAATACACATTATAGATGTTTCAAGAAGAAAATAGATATGTCGAAAGATTTTGATTTGTTGTGAGTCACTTTAAATTAGGTGCCATTTTATATTAGAGGTTTGTACGGAGTTGTTGAGCTTCACTAAAGCTATAAATTTAACCAACTTCCAATTATATAAAAAAATAAAAAAGTTGTGTAGCTATTGCTCTTCTATTATTGCATTAGATAAAATAGCCCATTAACTTCTATTGGCTAGTAAGCTTCTTAGTAGTGTTGTTCAAGGAGGCATTATCAAGTGTGGTGAGAGGGAATTCTATTCACCAGTGCTATTATAATTTTACTAAAGCTATAAATTATAATTATCTTTTAGATAAATAAAAATGAGAGAGTTATGCAATTATTGTTCTTCTATTAAAGTTATAGTGGTGGGTGGACTCTTGTGTAACATTTAATACATTGTGGTGTAAACTTTACAATTGTTAATTCTCATGATATAGGAAAGCACACAACTCATGTTAAATAAGTCTTGAGTAAAATGTGGTGAGGTGCCATTAAATTTGATTAAATATTCACAAAATATAGTGAGGTAGATGGTTAAAACAAGTTGATATGAACATGTATCATGTCAATTTGTTGACATAAACATGTATCGTATCAATTTGTTCAACAACTAAAAATCCACAATACCCTTTTTTAACCCAAAAAATAATTATTTTTTCAACATTATTTATAATATATATTTGAGAGACCATAATGATGATGAAACAAATGATTTAAGTTGTCCAAAATATTAATTATATAATAGTATAGTTTTTCTAATGCTGACATAACACATACATTACCATATCAAGCATTAAAATTATAATGCACCACTATGGGGCCATCGCCACTGTATGAAAAAGATGCAAATCAAATTACTTTGTTCGAAAGTACTTCAACCCGTACGGATGTGTGTGAATATTTACTGATGTGAATGGTACCATTATCCCATATCATATCAGATTCTTTCCCGCGTAGTTTCTTTACCAAAAGACATCTACATTCAATGAACTTAAAAATAAGATGGCCAGGTTCAATGCAACACTCTTTCGGCGATCAAGTATTCTTGTACACTAGATTTTATTAGCCGATAGGCTATATATAGTGTGAGGTTCCTGCCCGAAACCTGTTTCACGCCATTAAATAGCTGCTGGTTGTCGTTAAACAGGAAATGGTTTACAGTTTCTGGTCGTGGTCAGATCAAATCGTATCTATTGTTTTCGGTCAACTGCAAACTCAGCGGGGTGATTCCCAAATCACTGGGGAATTGTTCGAGGCTGCCTATGCTTGAATTGGCTGGCTTGCCGCGGCGGGGACTCTTCCTCTTCTTTCCGGTATGGTTCCGGTGAGATTATTATAATACAATTCGATCATATTCAGCCTGGGCACTAAAGCAGTCCGGGAGGAATCAAACCATTCAAATAATTTTGCCCCATTCGGACTCGAACCAGAAAATTGCAGGTTCCAGAGTCTCTGGAATGGGATCTAAGAACAAATTATTCATAAAAATCAAAATCTTCAACTTTCCGCCATTGCAGAGATTAGGAGGAGTCGAACCAGTCAATCGGTTGGACTACACATCCAGTTCCACAAGCCCACCATTTTGCCCAAGCTGCTGAGGCACCGGTCCCCTGAAATTATTTTTCCCCAAAACTGTTTACCATTTCTGTAATATCCCCTCTTCACGCTTAAGCATTATAGGCGTTTAATAAATTAAGCATTAATTTATATTACTGAAAAGCGGTTATAAGGTGAGTAAGGGAAAAAATAAAATATTTCTTTGGTGCGCTGTGTGGAGATATATGATATTTGTTTTGAAATTTTGAAAGAATTAAGTGGTTTCAAGAATGCGTTTCAAGAAAAGGAATCTTCAGGTCGGAGGGAAGAAAGGGGAAGTGTCTCGGCAATGCAGGGGAGTATGGAATTTTGGTGATTTTGTGGAACTGGACTAAGTTGTTGTGGACTCTACTTGGACCGGGAAACTTCGGTGGAGAATGTCGTCTACGATGCTGGGAGATGTATCCTGGGCGACTGTTATTTGTTATGATCGGTGATTTTTTCAATCTTTGAATAGTACATTTTATGGATGGAATTTACAGCGTTAGATTTTTGCTAGAGCCGTGAAATTGTAGAAATCGTGCTTTCCTAGAGGAAATATAACAGGCAGTACTCATGATAGTCGGGTCTGTGAGTATGAAGCCATCGAGATAGAGTGGGTGATCGTGATTGCAGTGCTTATCTTTCAAATCCATCTTCACCGAATTGGAGATTGCCGTGAATGATATGGGTGCGAGTGGGCTTTAATTCCTCAGCCTTCGTCTAAATAATCTTTCAAACATTAATTCGAGGGGACCCAGTAATTTATCAGGAGCTGTTGAAATTGTATATAAGGAGGCTTCGATAAAACCGAAGATGAATGAATTCGTGGTTTCCTTCACAGAAGGCACGCGGCAGAAAGTGGAGCAATGTATTTAATAGATTAAAAAAATAGAATCGCCGACTTCACGAAGACTATGGGAATCGTGGCATATTTTGAAACAAACAAATCTATTCGGAAGATTGCATAGCCATGTGATATCCCTTATTTATTTCCACCGTCAGAGAACAAAAGGAGTCGGACTCTTCAGAAAAGATTTGATTTATTTTGAGTGACGCGGAGCGATTTAAAAACATTAAAGAAGTCGTTACATCTTGGAGCTTAGTTATCTGAAGTTTCTAAGAGTCTTCAGTGATGTCAGGTTTCACCAATTGAAGGAGCCGTTATAGGTGAAGAGACCAAGCGGTTTATTCTGGGAATGATGGGTAGCAGAAACGTGGACAGTTGAAATTCATATCGTCATGGTTTTGAGGATTCAATTGCGATTAAATGTGTAATGCTCAAGCATTTGCTATCGGAAAGTGCTCTAGATGTTGTGAGTCCTAAAGATTGTATAGTCTTGGTGAAGCTCCCAGGTCAGTCGCTGATATTTGATTATATTTGATATACAGGGGAATGTAAATATTAAGAATCTTTATGCATTTTCTCTGAGATTGAAATCAATATTTCTTTATAATTCTGGAACGTCATATTTGGCATTGGAATACTCTTTTCAATCATATTGAATGAATGAGTCTATCATGTTCAAAGTTAACGGAATCACTTTTGAGGTGTATCGGACAAAGAATTACCAAGTGTCTACTAGGACAAATCAGAATATCTGATCACTGGCAAACTGTTCGACGAAATGCCTGACAAAATGCCTAAAGAGCTGAACTGTTAAAAAAGTTTACAAAAATTAATTGCCATAATTCGTTGAGCAAAGTGCAAATCAGGGTAGCATCTTACAATTTCTCAAAAGCGAAATCCTGGTTACCGCTCCCATTTGAATGTAAGAATAAAATATTTCAAATCCGTTGATGACACCTTGCAAAACCTCAACGAATAGAAATACCTCTGCTTCAACCCTGTTGCTTCTTCACTCGAACACACAAACACCAGAAACTGTTGGCAAATGTATTGGTGAAACAGGTGGCCTTTTATTGACAGCGAAGAAATATCTGTGTGATGATAACCGATCCAGTGCACCACATGGAGTTTGTTGCATGTTTAAATATCTAGAATGATCTATATTCTATGTTAGTCAACTAACTTAAATCATATCAATCCCAATGCCTTTGCCGTTGATGTAGCACTCCTGGATTTAGTGATTAAAACCGTGAAAATTTGTGTATTAGAGATTGTTGCCTTATATTAAAATTATACCTACATCTTATTTTAAATATTATCTTCATAAAAAAATATAAACAAAATGTATTATCTGCACATACATAAAATTATACTTATATTTTTCTATCAGCGTAACTCTTGCACCCTTATCCGGTGCAAGTGCTAGTTTATATTCTTATGTAAACCTATATATCAACCATATGTTGTTCATGAGTTTGCATGGATGGAACTACTTATGTTCTGGACTGCCTGAGTTCTCCCAACTCCTTCAGTAAAATCATTTACTGATTTGATCTCTGAAAATAATTCATTTGAGTGAATACGACCATAAATTTATTTGCTGAAGAGTTTGGGGGAACTCTGGAAGTTACTGAACACTTGCTTAGCAGAGGGGGAACTTTGGAAGTTACTCAACTCTTGCTTTCTAACGAGGGACATTTTATTTGAGCAGACTAAAAATAGTACTTACTTATACACTGTTTAGACCTCTGGCCTTCTATAAAGGAAGAAAAAACAAAAATAGTAGTTATTATATGTAGGTTTTTTTTGGTAATAGCAAGAAAAACAATTTTTAAGACTATCAAGCATGAAAGAAAAACATTTCTAGAAGCTTACAGTTTTTTATTTATTTTTGGTCTTAGTAGTAAATCGTTTATTGCATACAGATTTTATTTGATTTATGTGAGAAGATCCAGTGATATTTTTCTAGATGCCTAATGTGACTGATTTATAATATCATTTTCTTTATTGTAGGCCATTTTAAATGAAAAGCGATCAGTGACTCGTCAGTCAAAACACAAATATGGTTTCACATTTCGATAGACATGTTTAATCTTGGGAATCAAATTCTGGAATTGAGTGACCATTAGCAGCTTGATTACGGCACTTCTGTCGTAGCGGGTTCTCCAGCACAAGTGTTCTAATATCTGTTTGAAGGGTTCGTCTGTTTCTTATTTAGCAAGGGCTAAGTAGAAAGTAGTGTTCATATTTGTATTGTGTTGTTGTAATACTGAATAACAATTTTCGATGATTTTTTCCACTTTCCTGCTTCCCACTTTTTCATCCAATAGAAAGCAAATATGGGGGTCCATGTCACATGGGAGTGTTGGATTAATCTAATTCCTTTGACCTTTCCAAACTGGAAGCTAAGTAAAGTTGATATTATTTCTCAATGTGTGCCTAACATTGTGTGTCCTTAATTTTTAAGCATATCCTTGTCACATTCCTCGTGTTAGCCACTTCTACGGTGGACAATTGTGGGAGAAAAAAACGAAGAAATGAGGATGGAGAGTAATGCCTATAGGTATAGGCATTATGGTGGATAATTGTGGAGAAAAAAAGGAAGAAATAATTGTATTGAAAAAGAAATAAAATAGGACAAAATGGGGATGGAGAGTAATGGTATACATATAGGTATTACGAGAGGGAAGGGAATCAAATTGCAGTGATTGTATTGGACAAGCTGCAAGGTATGGACATCTTTCAGTACATAAAAACATGTGTCTTGTGAAGTATCATGGTTTCATGATATGAACAAAATAGATTTATTGAAAAGACTTTAGAAACTTTCAAAAAAATGAATTGATAGGTGTAAAATGATTGACTCAACAACCTTTGACTATGCCCTCCTTGCTTGTGGATAAGTGAGGAATTTTGAATAGGTTATGGGCTTCCATCAAAGCATAAGAATAGATGAAATTTAGGAGATGGACAGGGAGGAAGGGAGATGCAAATAAGGGATTATAGTCTTCTCTAAAGAAAGTTCAATATCCAAGGAAGACAAGATTCAAAGTTTCCTTCTATATAGTGATGAAAAAGAAAGAAGAAAAGACATTCAAATGTTTGAATAACTATTTGGGTTATAATTGCCACTGATCACCTTGAAGCCCTATAGTATGAAATGATATTGGCTTCCCAAATCAAGATCCAAGCCATTTGATATCTCTCATCAAACTATTCCTAGGATTCCTAGAGTTAGCAATCAACTGAGAGACATGGATGGTTTTGATTTAGAGACAAAACCCATATTGAAAACTTGAAAAAATTTGCTGAATAACATTTCAAAGATAATGAGCTATAGAACTCCAAAAAACACGTTAGTTGAGGGGGGGGGGGGAAGAGAAAATGATAGGAGAATCAGTCCAAGGGTGTGAGGATTGTTGCAATGACCCTATCAATGAATAAATTTCAAATTGGTGCCCATCATTGTAGAATGGCTCATATTACTACGTAATATGAATTTCTATTATTGGTATGAAAAATTATTTACTATTCATAATTCTAATTAAAATTTGATTCAATGTAGTATTTGTTATCCCAAAATTGGTTATGAGGCATGTAGGTGAATGTTTAATCAAAATTACATAAACTATCTAGTTCTTAGTCCACCAATTAGGAAACTAATAGATGATAGTTAAAATAATATAATAAAAATCTCTCTCCCTACAAATATGGTAATCTTGTATGCAAAATGTGGAAGCTTAGACAAGGCACATGATATGTTTGATAAAATGCCTCAAGAATATGGCCATAGGGAACACCATAAAGGAAAGATATGTTCTGAAAAGAGATTTTTTAAAATACCTTAGAAATTTTTAATTATATGATTAATGGCAATCTACTTTTCTACAATCAAAATTGGATTCTTGGAGAAATTTGATGGGAGGATTTATTCTCCAAAAAGAAAATTGTTTGTGGGTTATGAAACATGGTTGTAGTAGTCACTTTAGGTGTTTTTAATTCTTATAAACCACATTTTAAATCTTTTTTTTAAGCAAAAGGAAAATGCTTGTAATTATATTAATATCATATAAGATATAATTACATAGACTTTATCAACTATATGTTAGAGAAAAACTTGTGCCACCTAAACAAACCAACTGCCTTTAAACAGACATAATTCTTTGACCCCTTACAAAAAAAGTGCTTCCCAAAATTATACGATGGGAACCCAAAACCATACATCTGAAAATACTACCAATCCTTACTAGCAAATTTCTACATGAACTATAATAAAAAAAAATCATTCGCAAGTTTCAAGTTAACACCTATGAACTAAATTCACTGAATTTTCTCCTTGACCCTCACCAACAACCATTTGAACTTGACTTGCAAACTGAGCTTGGGAGTGAACTGTTATGTTGATATTAGGTATGACAACATTGGCTCTGTTTGCTTGAAGACTTGGAAGATGAGAACTCATTTGCAGTCCAAGAGGACAATCATGCGAGAGAATGAAGGATAGAGCATGATATTTTCTTTTGAATTTGTCTATCCCTTCCCTTGCAAATTTGAAATGGTGTCTATTCATAGCTATATACAAATAGCTTGATGAATCTTTTAGTAGGGATAACTGTAACACTTCATATGCTTCCTCGTACCTTTGCTTGTATAACAAATGGTTCCTGCCAGGAAATAATCCATCCACATACCCTTCACCATGAGTGAAGTCATAGGCCTAGACACCTCTTAGCAGAGCACCATCTTGCAAATAGATTTCATTGACAACCTTGCTTGCCACCAGTTGAAGGGAATTGTAATTTTGCAATAAATCCATTGCATTTGACAGAAAAATTGAAAGGATGTTCGTTAGAAAGATTATGTGTTGAGTATTCGTGTGCAAGATTCCATCACCAATCACAAACTTAATGGAGTTAAGAATTGATAAACAATTTACCTTAAAGCACTGTTGAAGATGCTCCTTTTCAATGCATCCCGAGAATGGAAACTCCTAGGGGCAGACTGCAACTAGGATTTGATAGTTACGAGGCCGATATGCCATATTAGTGTTGTATGAAACCCATCTACCACCCAAAGCCATCCTCTAAACACTTGAAAACCTGCCTCCTTGTCACCGCGTGAAGCTCACTTGAAGACCCTCAACTTAAAAATCCTGCAAAAAATCACTAATTCAAAAAAGGCTTCACCCAAAACACTCTGTAATGGCGTTCATCATACTAAACAAACCCTTACTAATGCAGTCTTCCCTTTAGAAATGCAAGTTTAAAGGAAAATCGCAAATCTTCCTTTCCCAAGTCATTCTTGGAAATGATGGGAAAATGAAAGATGACACGCCTCAAATCGGAGCCGCACCAAGAAAATGATTGGAAAATGAGCCTCAAATATGAATCACTCCATGAACCTAGATTTAACTGTCATGTCGAGTTAATATTACATCCTCGCTTGAACTCAACCGTTACCACCTAAAACCAAACATGTGTTGATTAATGATGTTTAAAGTATCATTAATACAGGATCCCTACATTCACACAAAACATAGCTAGGAATAATCATAACTAGCAGAAAAATTCATTACTCTGTTTCGATTTCCCATGGATCCACTACAAATGATGGTACTTCCCACGTGATGGATAATTCCGCTAACTCCATAGCCAACCCGTCCTCCAAATTTAGCATTTACTTCTACTATCACTGAATGAAACAGATCACCAATTTCATTTGTAATAAATGCAAGAAAGTCCCTTAATTTTATCCCACTAGCAAAATTTGTTTCATTTTCCAACATACTCGTGCCTCCATTACAACATCTGTAAACATGATTGTGTGAATATCTTATCAAAATTTGAACTAGCATTTGGTGTTAGCTATATGAAACAATACTCGTATTGCAACTAGGCATGACACACGCATGATAAGGCACTTTAAAATTGACCATAAATTTGGCACATACATTATAAGGCACTTTTATTTTGTATTAACCTGCCTTATCCTTGCTTACTATAAAGAAATTTCCTCCTGCATTACTAACTCTTCCAACCCCGGTATTAACTTTAATTGACTTTCATTATTGAAAATAAGCATTTCTTGTGAATCACAATCCAAACTTGCTAGAAAATCTGCCAATCTGTTGCCTTCCCTAGATATGTATGTATTAACAAGAAGACCTGAAAAGAGTCTAGCAGTGACCAGGGTTTGTGTAGAATATAACCTAAGTTCCAATTGTGAATTCTTCTTTCTCTGCAAGCATTTATTATTAGTAGTGAATCCCCTTCCACATGCAAGCTTGAGAATCCCATTTTCAAATCCATCTCCAATCCTATCAAAAGGGCTTGAGCTTTTGCAATATTATTTATTCCCTTGTGAAGATGAACTGAAGATGCCACTAAAATTCTCCTAGAAGAATCTCTTATGCAAATACCTACCCTCGAGTTACCCAGATGTTCCTTTGATGCTCCATCAAATTTTAATTTTACAAATCCTACTCGTAGGGCCTCCCATTTTATTACACTTCTATCTACTTTATTACTGATGCCTTTATGCAGACTTCCATAAAATGGGAATTTTAAATTCTTCCAATGTTTTAAGAGGTCACTGTCCCAATTTTTGAAAGTTGAGCATATAGTTTTTTGTCTTTGAACAGTTGAATTAACCACCTCAATTATAGCCTTTTCAATTTTCACATTTGTAGAAACCGCTGATGATTTGACCTTTCTGAAGATCCTCAAGTTTCATTCCCACCATATGTTCTAGACAACTAGTGTAGGAACCACATGCCAAATGCTTGCAAAGAAAGATGATTGGTATAGGATAGGCCAACTTTGGAATAGATCCCAAACTGAATTAGGTAAAGTTAAAAACAAGTTTAACTTATTTAATACAAATTCCCAGCATTGTTGAGCAAAACTACATTGTAGAAGCAAGTGATCTACCATTTCAAGGACTTCACATAATAGACATTTGAAAGGATCAACTATCTTTAATTTTGCTAGCTTATCACTTGTCAAAATTCTCTTTTTCAATGCAAGGCAAGCAAAATCTCCAGCCTTAGGAAGAATACTACTGTTCCAATAAAATGAAAAGGCTCTTTGAGAAGGCATATTTTGTTTTGACCAAGCTAAAACTGTATACCCTTCCTTCACTAAATATACTCCATCTTTTGAAGCATCCCAAATAATCTTATCTAGATTTGATGAGAGATACACCACTCTTTCCTTAAGCACATTATTTAACTTGTCCCACTATTCTATTGTTAACAAATTTCTTGGAGAAATTTTCCAAACAACCTTCCTTGTTAAATCTTCTATTGATTGCACATAGTCTAAGAAAATTTCCCCCCAAGCCTTTGTTAGGACTATTCTTACATCTTGCAGATCCAAGTTTTTTGACAATGGAGGATTCCCATTCCATGAATCTAGCCAGAACTTTACACATCTTCCATTATTCACTTCCCATGTAGAGAAAGATGTAATAATTTTCCTACATGAGATTAGAAAGTTCCACATGGTAAAGCCTTTAGGAAGATCAACAACTATCAAGATTCTTGTCGGGTTTTCATTGTCTAAGTATTTTGTTTGCATTACCTTGCACCATTTAGCATTAGGATTTGAATACATTTTCCATGCAAGCTTGGCTCCAAAAGCTTTGTTCCCACATAGAATATTTTGAATACCTACACCTCCTTGGTTCTTTTCATTTGCTAGACCTTTTAGTGAAATTAAAGGTACTTTCTTTTGGTCAAAAAATTTCCTTTCCAAAGTAATGTTCTTATGATTTTCTCAATTTATGACAATAATGAACAAGGAGCTTTAAGGACAGCCAGTAAGTAATTAGGAATTAAAGTTAAAACTGACTTTACTAGCATTATTCTACTTGAAAGTGATAGCCACTTGGCTTTCCACAACATAATTCTTGATTTAAGCCTATCAATCACTTTTTCCTAGTATGCATCCTTATTTGAGCCCTTGAAGAATGGAATTCCTAGATAAGAACATGACAACTCAACTTTTTGGAAACCCAGTAAGTGGACAATCTTTGTCTTTATACTAGCACTAGCATTAAAAATGTATATTTTTGACTTTGTTGCATTAATCTTTTGTCCTAAAGCAGAAGAGTACTTATCTAACACTTATTTGAATTGATTAGCTTCACTAATTGTTGCCTTACCAAAGAGGAGAGTATCATCTACAAAAAGGGAATGAGTGATTTATACATTTGAATTTGCTAACTTGACCCCATGCCATAGACCTTGATTGTGCTTTAGTAAGATAGATCTGCTTAAATCCTCTACCAACATAATAAAAACAAATGGTGAAGTGGATCCCCCTTCCTTACACCTTGCAAAGCATTGAAAAAGCTTGTGGGAATCCCATTGATGATGATTGATAATTTTCCCCCTAATAAACAAGAGATTATCCATCTACACCATTTTGAGCAGAATCCAAACTTTTGAGCACTTTGTTCAAGAAATTCTAGTCTACCTTATCATATGCCTTCATCATGTCCAACTTAACAATGAATGAAGGTAGATTCATATTTGTTATCAGGTGAAGGGCCTAATGTGCTACTATTGCTCCTTCAAAATTCTACATCCCCGAGACAAAACCTCCTTGTTCTTGAGATATTATCTTAGGAATAAGAGGTTGCAATATTAAGTATATTGCCTTAGTAAAGATTTTATAGATTGTATTGCACAATGATATAGGTTTGAATTATGCAAATGTTTTGGGCTCTTTCACCTTGGGTAGAATTGCAATATTTGTTACATTGAATTTCTTAAGAATTGTCCCTATTCTCCTCGATTCTTCTAATGCCTAAAGAAGATCACAACACAAAAAATTCCAACATTTCTGGAAAAATAGAGTTGTAAAGCCATCTAGCCCCAGAGCCTTATCTGGTGGAAATGAGAAAACTACCTTCTTTACTTCTTCTAAAGTAAATGGCTTCATTAAACCAGCATTATCATCTTCACTTACAAGCCTAGAATTGCATCAAGAAATTCACATTCATCTCTTGTTCTCTTATCACTCCTATTAAATCAAGGATTAGACAAGAGATCAGGAAAAAATTTAACTCCTTCCTTGTTAATTTTGTATTTTCAATAAATCAATGATAAAACATAAAGAATGGACCAAAGTCATTTCAATTGATATTTGTACTCTTTCATGCTCAACTTATGTTGATAAATTCATTATTTTTTGAACAAATAAATTAATAGGTAGTATAATATAGGGGGTTGATGTTATTGTACAAAATGAATATTTATATTACCATAGTCATGAAACTATCATTTGAATTCAAAATATGGTGAATATCCCCAAACATATAAAATCCTACATGTCTTATTTGTGGTATGACAAAGGCATAAGTAGATGGGATTTCCTTAAGCATGGATATATGCATATTATTTCTTATACTTTGATAGCTCACCAATTGTGGTATCTTATATAACTTTAATTATAGAAGATAACACTCTAATTAGAACAATATTTTGAATTATTCATGTTTGAATGTGGTAGAAAATCCATATAAAATTTATATATAGATGAAATTATTTTTATCTAGATAGTATAAAGTGAATTTTTTTCTATTAGGTCCTTTTAGGCTTGAATAATTTTGATTGATAAGTGTGAGGGATAGTTTTTCTTACTAGCTAGTAATTATCATTCTAATTCTAACAATAGAACACCTCATAATAGAAGAGATGTTCCTTGATAGTCATGGTTTATATTGTAAGAATAAAAACTACTATAATTATTTAATGTTATCTTAAAGCAAGTTGCAAAAGAACACCAGGATAATAGAAATGAGTCAAGGAAACTCCCTAGTGATTTTTCCTAATTTATTGGGAATTCTTGATGGCGATAAAAATGGTTGTGTCTAGAATTCGTAAAGCTTATATTAACTTTGGAAATTAAAATTTCCCATTCGATAGTTAAAATCCTTGGAGAACTACATGTAACTTTTATCCATTTTGGATGTGGGTATGTAGGTAGTCCTTAGATGAAGGATGCCCTTGTGACCTCAAGTATGGAGTGGAGGGTAACTTATGGGATAAATCAAAGGTTTTGGGTTGTTCATGAACTTTTTCAACCTTCCCTCTTTAACATGTTTCAGCCTAAGAATGAAGTTTACATTAGATGACTATGAATAAGTTAAGAAAACTTGATAACTTGTAACTAATAGTTATTTAAATTAGGCTAATAGGATAAATGGGGTAAAAAATAGGTATTCTTATTGGTTATAGATGGTCTAGTTGTTGTATCTATGTTCCTAATTTTTATGAGCTTCCAAGATGACATTTCTTAGGCTTGTTTATTCCATTCATAGATGAACACTATAAGTAAAATAAGGTTGGATATTTTTCAATTATATCTATCTAATAATTTATTTTTGAATAGTGTGTTCTAGATAAAAAAATTGAATGAATTGAGTGGGTTTTATTACTTTATAAGTCAATAATTATTTGTGTGTGTTGAGTAGAGTCCAACTCATGTGGGCTCAATGTGATTCTTATGTGTTTATAAAATTTAACTCCGAACCTATAATACTCTATGTATAAGATTTTAAATCACTTGATTGTGATGTACATAGCTAGGTCCACTTGAATAGCATGTGTGAACCCTAGTGATGCATAAGCTATGCTTACATGGACATAATACCTCCACATGTCAAAATTGAGTCTAATACTGGAGCATTAATAGGTTGTCATTAGATTATATGCCAAAGGGTGATGCCTTGAGATACTATTGTATCTTATGGACTATTCAATATTCACTTGTATCACAAATGCAAAATATTTCTAAGAGTTGTCTTAGATGTGATATTGGAGTGATTCAAATGGTTGTCACCCCTACTATGCAAGTAACAAAAACCAAAACTGACCATTGTAGCGAGAGCTGTTAGTAGGAAACCACTAATAACATGAAGGTGATTGATGTTGAGTGCTACCCATATTATGAAGGGGCTAGTTGAGAATATCAAAAAAACCATGAAGTGGCATATGTTGGATGCTACTCCTTCCTAGGTGGATATAATTCTTGTTAGTGGCCTAAAGACGATTGATCTTAGAGTTCATCAAATTGATGGTTAAGTGCGAATATTGATAATGACACTAAATGATGTATTTTTTACAATATTGATAATAAGATTAATTGATGTTTTTTTTACATCTACTCATTCAATGATGATTTTAAGTAGTATGGGATGCTTTCCATCATCACAAGTAGTGTAGAGAATCAAGAAAATTGATGGTACCCATGTAGTATGGGACACACCAACAATACTTTTTGAACTATGATACACTAAAAGGGTAGGTATTAGTCACTCATTGTGCATGTGTTAGTCACTCACTATGTATATGTTAGTCACTCAATCTGTACTTGTGTAAATTGCCTTAGGTATTGTGCATATTGTTATTCGTATGCTCTTGCTAGTGATGTCATCAGGTAGTATGGAACATGCTTGAATATTATCATAGATGGTGGTGGATTGGGAAAATGATGGGACCTATAGTATAGTATGGGATGCATTTAAATTCCTTTGCTAGATGATATCTATTTATAGGCTTATGTTTTAGTAAAGTAGGTAGTGACATGATGCATATAATAGGTTGCATTCACTTTCGTAGTTCCAATTGATCATTTTGTAAACATGTGATGTATGTGTTAATTTTTTACACTAGATATATGTGATGTATTTTTAAGTCAATCACTATTATACTTATGATGTATGCATGAGCTAGTCACTATTGTACTTGTGATGTGCATATGAGCTACCAATTGTTGTACCTATGATGTGTGTATGATCTAGTAACTATTGTACTCATGATGTGTGTATGAACTAGTCATTTTCATAACTATGATGTGTGTATGAGATCATCATTGTTGTACATGTTATGTATATATTCAAGTTGTCCACCCTATGAATAAGTGATGTATGCTTGAGCCAATCACTATATGAACTTGAAATTATCGAATGATATGATCCTTATATCTTTTTGTGTGCTTTTGTACATTAATAGTGGGTATAAAAATGATAACTGATGACAATTTGTTATAATTCTATTATAATTGGATTATCTTGAAATCTTATAGTTAATGAATATAGTGATGAGTTAAAGTGAGATCAGAGATCTTATACAAAAGGAGAGGACATTGTCTCTCTATCACTGATGTATGAGCTACAAATCCTTCAATTCTAAAAAATGGATAAATAAGTAGGGTCATCATGAATTCAATACTTCAAAGCTAGATGGACTATGATTGGTTGATTAAGTTGGTATTTAATTATGAATTAAAATTAAAGTAAATTAAAAAATTAGTAGTAACTAAGGGGTAGTTATTACAATCCTTTGAAATATTTCTAAACCTAAGGGTTTATAAATTGGTCTTTAATAACAATTTATGTCTACTTTAACTTAGAAGATTCTTTTAGGTTTTGGGGGTTCTTTTGACATGCAAATCTATAAGTACCTCTAGTCTAATATAATTAGTATAGAAAACTTAATCCTAGAGTTCTTGATTCATTGTCCACTTCTTTCTCTAAATCTCCCCATATTTTTCTATGTGACATCCTAAAACCATCCTTCGATTTGAAGCCTTTAGAACATATGTGAAACCATTTTAAGCCTTATTCAACCTTTTTTTGTTTCTATATTTGATTATAGAGGTAATTTGAACTCCAAATAAACCTTTTTAATCCTCTGATTTAATGAGATTTTACATCACGTTTATAAAGTTTATTACCCAACCATGTCGCTAAATTCTCAAATAGACATTATAACTCATTTTCCATGGAAAATAAATATCAAGAAAATATTTATTGGCTCATAGTCATGAAATTACATCGCAATGTATCATAAAGGGCTATAATATGAGACATCATCCTTGAAACATGCATATGCATGTACTTAGTGTGCAAATTATAATCCTCTTAGTTAAAATGTAATACAATGCTCTTTGATATTTCACCGAACTATGATATTAAGCTTTGAATTATGATCTCCAAATTTAATATATATCATTTATGATTCTAGATACTTCTAATGATGATTACATATGTTTATATAATAGATTCAATCCTATGGAATGATCAATATTAATCATAAGGTGGTGCAAAAGCTTGATGTAAGATGAAACATGTATCTAAGAAAGGTTTATAAGGGAGATATACAGAATGAAAACAATGAATATCAATGTGGCTCATACAATGAACCCCATAGGAACAATGAACATAAAATGAATCCAAATATCATTCTAAAATGTTGGCAATCATCAAAAATTCAAAACAATGTTTTTTAATTGGAACTCTCATTTACTTGAGGATGAGTTTAGGACATTGATATGCCTTTGCAATGGGAACACTATGTTTCAATGGTCATATGATGATTGGAACATTATTAGAAACCTTAAAATAAAAAAAAATCAATGTGATTTCTCTTTTGGTTGATGTAATTTATTTCTCTTACACCTCAAATGCTCTTGCATGAAACAAACAGGGTAATTGAAAAGTGACTCCCTCACTCTAGGATGGATAGAGGGAAACTAAAATGGTTAACCTTATATTCCTATATTAGAATATAGCATAGCAAAGTTCCAAGAAGAGGGATCTATTTGAGGAAGTCAATTTTTATTAGTACATTCATGTGAAAGTTTTGAATTTTTATTGAAATACAAGAGTATAATTTATCATATTTTAATCCCATTGTAATAGAAATTATTGGCATGATTATGATTATTAAGTTTTCTTTTATTATATCCAATTCAAATTCATAAATTAATGTCAACTTCTAGTATCACTTAATATGGGTTATGTGTACTTGTGTTAATGGTTAGAAACAACTTAGTTAGAACCTCCATCCATGATTACATCATAATCATTTTGGGTCTAGATTCTAATTCCTAGTAAGCATTTATAGCTTTGGAACTTGATAAACATGTAATAACCATGGTTAATCTAGGGACTCTTCCTATGAGATTTGTTTTTTATTGAGCCTAAAACTCATGCTAGAATGGTAGGATCTAATTGAATATAAAACATATGGTACCACATGTTATCTATCTTCCTACCACTTAGGACTCCTCTAGAGAACATATTGATACCTATTTTATATAATATTATCAAGTGATCAACATGGTACAAAATAATCTACCAAAAATAATATTAAATATTAAATTATTGTCTAGATTAAGTATTTATCTATTAACTAATATATTCTCCATGAATAAAGTAGTGATTTAGATCTCATTTTATTTATTTTTATCAATATTGGTCATCTTGAAATTTAATCTTTCTTGTTCAATAAATGTGCAAAATTATATTTTACTAGGAATGTAGGAGCTAGAAATATTAAATTTAGATATAACTCATATAGTAGTGTGACATAGTGATGAGATGAGGTCATTAATGACTATAATAGTACTTAGAGTTTATGGAAAAATAGCAAATTGCATTTTTTTATTACCAACCAACTATTGTTAATTAATAAACCTATCCAATCTTCTAGATGTCTAGCAATTCTTGGGGTTAATAATCCTTTAGCCAAGGTTGTCCATGAGAGACATTTTAAATATTGAGAATCTCCCAAACTATGAAAGAAAAATTTCTTGAGAAATAAAGTTATCATATGATATGTCCACTTCTGAATAATTCCTATATATGATATGTTTTATCCTTCTTTTCGTAGAGAAATTCATGTCAAAAAATATTATATTGGCCAAAAATATTGTTATTAGTGTAACAAGGAACATGTAACACACTTTTGAGCTTGTTCTCTAAAACACTATATTATGTATATCAATTTATTTTCTAGTAAACTATCAAAATAAACTATTTTGGAATTTCCTATTTATATGTCAATTGAATTATATGAATAGATTATGTCTACACTCATGACCATGTGAGAATATAGATTATTTTTCCTTACCGTTTTGTTTAAAGGATTGCACTAATCATGATTGAGATTGTGTATAGCTAGTCATTTTATGGTTTGATTTAATAAATTTTTCATGAATTGATAATATCATTATAGGGTTTCTGGTATGAAAATTAATTTATTGTCCTCTTCTTTCTTCATTTCCCTCCTTACCCTCTTTTGAAATTTTTAATTATCTATTAGCTGATGAATATAGTATTTTTATTTTATAGTTCATTGAATATATTTCTATTTGTTTAATATCTATTTCAACAAGTAAGAATCAATAATTAAAATATAGAATCAAATGTTGCATGCTCACATTTAAAAAATATCACAAAACACATTAAACCAAACACACAAAATTATAATTTTCACTACACTTAAACATAAGATCATAATTACTCCGTATGAATTAAGATTGATAATCATGGAGAATATCATAGAATATTGGCTATGTGACCCTCAACATCCATTGGCCATTTACCTACTCACTCAACCAAGAGTATAAGAGATAATGATAGCCAAAGCATTTGTAATTATTTCTAACTCATAGTATCAACCTTTAACTTTTCAATTGAATTATAATTTTCAATAATTAATCACAAAATTACATATAAATTATAATAATTTTATAATCCATCACAAATAAATCATTAACACATTAAATCATACCTCAATAGATAGATACTTGCATTTTCACATAAGGTAAGTAACCCGATAAACATAAGATAACTATAATTAATATTAATCAGTTATTTTCCATCACCTAATCAATATCCAATGACAACCAAGACAATCCATGTAAGCAAAAGAACACAAATCACATCTAGGGAAACTAAACTATCATCTATAATACTCCTAAAATAATATCTAATATAATTAAAACAAGAACCCACTGTGTAAGAGTCACAATATCATCAAACATTATCACTAATAACATGAAATATCCATAAGTTCAAAACTTAGCTACTATTCTATCCTAATTTCATCATTCATATTGATAGGATCAACATTTTTATAAATATTTCTATACTATCTAGCCTTTTTGAGGCAAGGTTTGAACATGCAAAAGAGGGGTGACCTTTCAAACCTACATGATCACATCTTGTAATTCCATTACCTTCAAATCCTTTAATATTTTACATTCACTTTGCATGCATGTTTTTGAGTAATACATACTTTGATAATTATTATCATTTTATTATTCATGTGCATCATAAAGTGGAGGAAAGGTTTAATTAAATTTTTATACCAAAGATAATTCCATTTAGTTTCATGCATATTTTGATGAAATATCTTAATATATATAAATACAAAAAATGACACATTACTGTGTAAATTTGGGCTCATTCTTCTATCCTTTATCAATTCCTAAACACACGTGCCCTCATTCCTTATCCTTATAGATACATAGCCCAATATTTTTTCCTTATTTGAGCATTTATTACACCCATATACCTGCTAACCATAGTTGTTAGCTACCAAAATTTTATTGTTTGGACACACAAGGTCAATTCTATGGTTTTCAATTCAACAACATAAGTTTCAAGTCAATGCTTGAATTTCCAGCTTTTAAATTTTAATTTGGCCAACTAGACCCTGTTATTTTATTGCCCTAAGCTAAGTACATGTTTTACAAAATTGGATTGTATGTTCTAGTATCTAAAGGAATTCATTAGCATTGATTTATCATCTCTCATCACTCAAGTATCCTTGCTCATTCTCGAGCCTTAAATAAACAATAAATAAATAAACACTTTTATTTGATGCACTAAAAGGAGTAATGAATTTGCATACATCATTAGATGACCCTAAATTTATACCTTCAATCTCTTACACATATTTTTGGTTGTTTTCCAAGAACATGTCACCTTGCAACATAATGCCATCCCTTATATGATATTTTTAAAAGTTGTCAATCATTAGATAGTAAAGAATAGTAGAGGAAATAAAGGTTAAATAAGCAAACATCAAAGCGACAACATACATTACTTGAGGTTAAATCTAGACATAGATAATAAATCCATAATTGTACACTTGACCCAAATATACAAAATTGATTCTAGATAGAACATCAATCTAACATAGGAGTTATGACAATTCATTGATAAAGAGGTCACATTTTTCAATAAAAAAAAATCAAGATCTGCAATATTTACCAAAAAGCGCACATTCGTCAATCAATAAGCTAAATATATTTATTTCTATACTACCAACATTTAAAGTTAAGCTTTACACTAACCCACATAGATGTTATCAAATATAGATTAATCTCTTCTTATTTGTGTGCATCTTTTCAGTTTATCACACATCAACACCTAAAGAAAATGTATTTTCTTTAGAATTATAATATGAAAAATTAATCCACCTTGGACCATAGTAAAAGAAATCTCTAAATGGCATATCGCAAAGTCTCTCTAGAGAATTCTGAAAGCTCAGGAAGAAAAAAGAAAAATTATAAACACATTTTTTTTAAATCAGGAACCTTAAAAAATCTCTGTCAAACTGTAGCTTAAGATGTTGTCTGGATCATTTTTCTATCGTAAAACTGCAATAGGCCGATTACTTTTATTTAACACAAGCTCGTAACTTGTTTATGAATTTAGTTCCTGATAAACTACTTTCGCTAGTGCATAAAGATTCCTCTGTAAATTTATGAATTAGTAAAAGTAATTATTGACAAGATATGCTAAAGGAAAGCAGCAACAATATATTTGGAATCTGTGTAGGTAAAAGCAGGGTTGCAGGTAAGAACAAAAAGGAATCTTAGATAAGATATTTTGAAGACTTTATATGGATGTGAATAAGATAGGCCTTATTTCATACTCACCTACATTCAATGAACTTGACAGATTAAAATCGTCTATGTTCAATGCATCTAATCTTTTTACTTCTTTTGGTCCACAAGATCTTACATGCTTCCTGCGTAGACCTATATAACAAGCTTGCATCCTTGCCTCTAAAAGGGCATACAAAAAAACTAGGAAGGCACCTGATCAATATGTGTTTGTTCTGGTCTCTCTGAGTTCCTCCAACTCCTTCGGGAAAATAACTTCAACATCTTGAAGTAATTATTTATTTGCTGAAGAGTTTGGAGGAACTCTGGGAGTCACTGAACATTTTCTGAGAATGAAGGAATTCTCTTCATTGAAAGGTTTAGTGTTCTAGAGCTTCTCTAATTAAAATCGAGTTATCACATATAATTACTTAGTCATTTCTATGCTTAAAAATCATTGCTATGCTTAAAAACTATGACATGTGTGTTTCAGTCATGTAGTGATTTAGTTGAAACAAACTGACTGTAGAAGCCATTTCATGTCCTGCCATTATTAACACAGAAATTGTTGTTACCTCAAAACCGATTACTGTGTTTAATGTGCATTTCATTTGTTTTCAGTGACTTTTTTTCACATGGTTACATTATGAATAGTTTACCTAGTTAAATTTGCATAATTTACTTTTCAGGTGGTCTAAATGGTGGACATAATTAACCTTTTTTTAATTCTTTTATCAAGTTATTGTTCCATCTTAATGTAATGTTTCGTTGTAAATTTCTATACTTACATTAGCAGGAAAATTCTAATTTTATCGTCTTTCCTCTCTTTGGGGATCCATTCATTGTTTCTTAAAAATCCTAATGTTCTTTGTTTTCTGCTACCTGTTCTCCCAGGTCTGAAACTTCTTTTCTTTCTGCCCTCTATATTATAAGGGGGCTGCTCCATGGCGCTGCCACGTTGTCTCCTAACCAAACCAATCAGAAAATATATCCAGGTGTCATCCCACAGCCTCTCTAGTATGGGTAATGGCTCACAGGCCCATATTTTGACTCCTTTGGCATACTAACAACCTCTACATCCCTGTCCAAACTTTCTGGCGTCACTCCTCATCCTTTTTAAATAGTACCTCTCAATTATGTTGTGATAAATTCTTATCAACTTAGAAAATGTTTAGACATCCACAATAATGATTTTCCTTTATAAGGTTCTCCCTCATCAATCAGGTTGAGGTATGTACAGTTTTGTCCATTGAATAGAAATCCATCTTGTATGAAGTAGTCCATCCACAATGTCTCATCGACGTTTGTAGGATGATTAGATGTTGAGCATACATATTTAAAGTCTAAGTCATCCTTATAAAACATCATTGCATTAAGATAAACTATTTCTGTCCTCATCTCCATCAACAATGCTACTTTGTTATCAAGGCATCTACTACCTTATTTGAGCTTCAACTTTAGTGCTTTAGAACAAATGTATACCCTTCTAAGAACTCCATTTAATTCACATGTTGTTGATTGAGCTTGGTTTAGTTGTTAATAAATTACATGGTGATCCATGTAAAGCACAAATTCCTTAGCGAATAGATAATTTTGCCATTTCTTCAATGCCTACAATATAGCATGGAACTCTTCATCATAAGAGAAATACTTCCTGTTGGCATAATTGGTATTTTCATTGAAATAAACTATGGTTAGACCCTCTTAGATGAGGAACACTACTATGGCTATCTGACTTCCATCACAGTCCACTTAAAATTATTTTATAAAATTTGGCAAATTTGTCAAAGGCTCTTCAGTGACCTTCTCTAGTAACTGGAAGCTCTTATAAGTTGCTACAATCCACTTAAACTATTTTTTATTTGTTCTTATAGCCTTGGTGATAGATGTACATATCCCATGAAAACCTTAAACATCATGCACAATCCTAGATTTAGGCTAGTCCAGTATGGATCCTACTTTTCCTAGATCCATTTCTCTCCCCTTCAATGAGATAACGAGCCCCAAATAGACCAATTTATCATTCATAAAACTATATTACTTCAATTTAACTGGTAACTTCTCCTTCTCGAGCCTTTACAAAACCCACTTAACATACATAAAGTTTTCTTCTATATTATTTCTAAAAAATATAATATCATCAATAGAAACAATTACAAATTTTCTCAAGAATGATCTCAACAAATTTTTTATTAATCACCTATATGTGCTAGGTACATTTGTCAATTTGAAGGGTGTCATTATAGGCCCTCCTTGATCTTAAAATTTATTTTGCATTCATCACCATCTCTTATCTTGATTTTTTGGTACCTATTTTTTCAATTAATTTTACTAAAATTCCCAACATTTCCAAAATATAGTCAATGTGATCCATGCGCATCATCCATTCACCATCCTTTTTTGGTACTAATATTGACTATTACTAAGCACGGGATAAATATTTCTCTAATCAATATTTTTTATAATATCTCATGTACTTATTTGTTCACCTGTTCAATTTCTACTTGATGTTTAATCTATCAATGGATTTGTTGTGTAATCTTTCTCCTAAGATTTAATCAATATGATGGTCAAGATGCTCCTCATAGGTGGAAATCCTTTTTCAAACTCTTTGGATACAATATTATCAAATTCTTCTAATGTATCATTCACTTCCAAGGTGTATCATTATTATCAACAACTATCCATACTTGTAGCATCTTAGGGACAAGTATGAAATATATTTTTCTAGGGTTTAAATCCTTATTAGTCTATTTTCTAGTTACTAGAAACATAGTTGGACTAATTTACACATCTTCTTCATTGGTTTTCAATGACATAAGAGTATATTATTTTCTATTCTCCTCCAAATTTTTTTTTCCTCTATTGTCATAGATTTCCTTCCTATCAAATTGTCATCATCTCCCTAATAAAAGAATACACAAATCCATAGGAATTTCTGATCAATCAAGATTTGGCTCCCTTTTTGCAACCAGTATACATTATATGGAGTTATGTGAGCCATCCCTTTCGACTCCAACTTGTCCACCATTTTAAATGAGACTAGATTATCAATACTCCCACTAGCTATTATGATCATACAATAGTTTTTTTTAACTTTAATAGTGAGGAGCACTGCAAAGTTCGTGTTTTACCGTTTTGGTTGAAATCAATTTTGTTGTGCTATGTAAGGTCTTATGGACCATCTTGTTTGTGGTTGTGGACCTTTTGGTTCTTAGGTTAGAAGTGGTGAAGTTGAATCAGTTTTGGTAGCTGATCTTTGGTTGATTTCTTAGCAATAGACCAAGGTTGCTAAACACACTGTGTTTTGCAACACTCATCTTTTGCACGTTCCTAGGCTCAAAAAAGGAAACCTAACTGTTTCCAAGCATATTTAAAGATAGCTCTTGACCTGTTTCAGGGTTGGAAGAATTGGGAACATTTGAAGTTATATGAGTACAATAAAAAAAAATAGTGATTTTGGCGTGGAAATTCTATTTTTTGTTCTTGTTTCTATAACAGCTGTTGAATGAATTAAAAGAGGAATTTTGAGGATTTTTTTAGCATGTATTGAAGCCTCTAGAAGTATTGTTTTGGCACATTAGGTAGTTGTTCCATCGCTTTCATTCATCTTTGTAAATTCTCTGTTTTTCCTTATTTGCTGTCTTGATTGGTAAATTGAATAAAATAGGGTTTTAGACTGCACTCCCACTGTACCAAGAAGTATGGGAACATTGGTAATGTGGATAAACTCCATTATTGTATATATGTTAGTAGTAGGAGTCAGTAGAAGTTCAAACAGCATGCTAAAAGTCTATTCCTAGGCGAGCAGACTATGCTCGGTTAGGAAAGACAATGCAAAATAGTTTCCAACATTGCAGGGGTGTCTACCCACTGGAAACTCAGGGTGTGTAAATATTTTAGGAGACCTTACAGAGGTCCAACAAGAGGCAAGAGTCATCACCAATCCATTTGGTGGCTGAAGGAAGAAAATAGTTCTCTATGTGTCCAAGAAAAGGCTTAAAAAGCCCTAAATTTCTCAAAATCTGGGTTGTACCTGTGTACGGGCAGAAAAGGTCCCAAACCCCAAAAATCTTCAAGAGTTTGGAAAATGAGATAGGGTGTCAGAAGATATTTTGGCATCATCTATTGAAAGAGAGGAGTGTTAACCTATTTTCTTGGGTAAGGAGGCCTAAAAGGGGCTCAAGCCTAGTAGCCCTTCCCAAACCCTAGACTAGGGTTTTGAGATAGCAATGGAGAACTGATGAATGGAGGTTGATTAGGAACCTTTGTAAGATGGTTTTTGAAGCCATGGAATCTGTATACACCCTTGCATCAAGTTGGGAAGCATTTGGAGTACCAACTAGTCTTTAGGGAGAATAAGGGCTAGTGAGTGAACAAGAGAAACAACACCAAGATTTGGTTGGTTGAGACATTGT
>VDFB02193867.1:67069608-67136832 GCA_007258455.2 Sequoia sempervirens
AAGTCCAGAGGTACGTTGATCGTCATTGTTGGGTGATCCAAACCTTAATCCAAGATATTTTAGAATTTGAAAAGTTTCTATGGGTTCCCTTCGGCCAGTTTTATTTTTTCCTAGGCCACTAGTACCATCGTAGCCTTTAGCCTTCATGATGTCATACCCTTTGCCGTATTTTTGAACTGGTAACGTGGGTAATGTGACAGCATCCTTATAGATCCATCCTGTGATGTCAGCAAGGTCTTCATTACTCATATCTCCCCACTTGATAAAAACTATTTTCGGTGAGACTTTGAAAGTTTCCTGAGGTTCCATTCTGAAACATGGCCGCCCATAGAATTTTGGAGACCTGGGCATTGTTGTTATGTTGTACGTTGTGTGTAGTTTGAATTCTCTACAGCCAAGGTCCTGGATTTTGACAGTGGATTTAGCCTTAGGGATAGTGGAAGGTGGTGGTACGACGGAAGACGTGGATGGAGTGGATGTGGAAGATGGTGTGAGTGTGGATGGGTCGAGGTATTTGGATGACGAGGAGCCAGGTGCTTCTCAGTTAATAGGTACTCGATTTTCAGAGATACCCCTTAAGTTTGTACAATATTGGAAAGGGTTAGGGTCTCCATATATGGTTATTTCAGTGTCATCAAATGGAAACTTTAGGCATTGGTGATATGTGGACGAAACAACTTTTAAGGCATGGATCCATGGATGGCCAAGCAAGATGTTATATGGTAGTTCCAAATCCAGGACTTGGCAAGTTGTGTCTACAATGACCGGTCCCACTCTGATAGGAGAGAGATAACGCCACATGAAGAGCTGCCTCGCCATCGTGATGCTTTGATCACTATACTTTTGTTGGCTCCACGACGCATCGTAGGAACCCTAGAGCTCAACCAGCTTTGAGGAGCATATGTTCAATCCTCGCCACATCTACTAAAACCCATCTAACTTTGTGCTTATAGACAAAAGTTTCTATGTGCAATGCATCATTGTGATTGGTTTTAGGTGATGAGTAATCTTGATCCGAGAAGGTGACGTGGTGAGGCGTAGTGAGATATCCCACCATGGTTTCAAATTGATTGACATTGATGTCCTTGGGGACCAATGACTCTAGTAGGGTTTTATCTAGGATCTCTTTATGTGCGGGAGAGATAGCTTGCCAACTCGGTATAGAGATTTGTGCAAGAGTCTTTCCTAGCTGGTCAATGAGGTTGAACTGACTTTTGGGTTTCCATTGCTGTGTAGTTGAGACAGGTTTTGGCTATTTAGCAGATGGAGCAGGTTGTGACTGTTTAGCAGATGGGCCCGGTATGGTGATTTTGGCTTGTCTAGCGGGAGGTGGACTAGCTATAGTGACCTTGCCACTGCGAGTAGTAGCATTACATTGGGGTGCTCTCTTAACCGTAATGGTATTGATGTATTCATCGTCAGTTCAGACATTATTTATAATTGGTCCACTAGAATAATCGTACTTGGCTCGAGCGAAGTTAGCTTGATTTTGTGGACCTGAAGTGGAGGCCTTATGAGAATCATGGTCCCGAAGTGATTCCTTAAGGATTGTATGATCCTAATTGAGGTGAATTGCATCCATCTACTTTGATGGTGAGATTTTCAAGATCCCCAGATTAAATTTTTCAACTGTCGATAGTTAGAGGTAGTATGCCCTTTTTCTCGATGGTATTCACAAAATGCATTGTCATTCCACCATGCTGGTTTGAATTGTCTTGAGTGATAGGGTTTTGGTTCTTGAAGTATGATAACCCCATGTTGGAGGCATTTCCTAAGGACCTCTTCAATGGGTTCACCCAAAGGAGTGTATGTGCGACCCCTAGGAAATTGTCTCATTTGACGGTATTGTCCCTGATTGTTTTGACCACTTGGGTTGTTTGAAGGAATATTGGGAGGAGGTGTCAATGTTGTTGTTGGTTTGTTTTGTTGTTGAACCCTTCGTGGCTAATACAGGCCCACAATGTTTGTAATCTTAAGCGCCAATGACAATCGGCCATTTGTAACATGTTTATTTTTTACCTAGCATTTATTCTTATCAGTGGTTGATCAAGGCCAGGTTTTTGGGACCGTGATCTTAGTTCCCTCCTCCTTTACGATAAGGATTTCAATTTGGACCCCTTTTTCAACTAAGTCCGTGAAGTTTGTGCAACAATGTATTTGCAATGCATATTTTAGGGGCCCAAGAAGTGTTTGTACGAACATGTCGACCTTTTCCCTTTCAGGTATGTCAATGTGACATCGATTAGCTAGACTTCTCCATTTTTGAAAGAATGGGATGAAAGTCTCACCAGCATCCTCTTGCGTGAGATTTTACAAGCTAGTGATAGAGGTATCCATGTTAATGTTGTACGCGTAATTTTTTATGAATTTTTGTTTAAGCTCATCCCATGTCTGGATATCCTTTTGGGTGGAAAACCATTCAAGGGCAGGACTCGCCAGACATTTAGAAAAAATTCTCATCAAGTATGTTTGTTCATAGGCGATGTCCATACAATTGGTTGCAAATTTGCGAACATGTTCAATGGGATTTGTCTTGCCTCGATATTTTGTGAAATTGGGTGACACATATCTCGGAGGAAATGGAGGCATGTATAAGCTCATGCCGAATGGGTATATATTTAGGTCATAAGATATTTCTGATTTTTTGCCTGATATGTATATGTTTTGGATAGTTTTCTTTACATCCATCAACCGCATTTGTAAGGCATCCACAACAGGATTATTTGTGGTCCCATGTGTTGGGTTGCTTGGTACAACATAGGTTCCCATTTGTTGTGCGTGAATATTGGTGAATTGTGGCGATATGGATTGTTGTGACATGTATGACGTGTGTGGATTGGCGTGTTGTTGATATTGAAGGTTATGATTGGGTGCATGTTGGTGTTGAAGGTTATGATTGGGTGCATGTTGATGAGTATGAACATTAGATGAGTAGGTTGGGATGTGTCCCCCAGCCATGTGTGTCGTTATTTGGGGGATGTTATGACCATGAATGTTATGATGTGTTAATGATGTCATGGGTTGTGTTACTTGGCCGCCTTGTGTGAATTGTTGATTTTGCACAAGGGGAACGTTTGTATTCGTACCTTGGGAGGTAATGACATGTGATTGCGTTGTCGTGCTAACATTTTGTTGTTGTCCTTGGATAAAGATATGTCCTTTGCCTCTTCCCAAAGGATTTTGTGAGATACCACTGAGTGGATATGTCGAAAGTGTGTTCGTGGTATTGGATGTGGTTGTCAAGGGGGGATTAGTGTGACTTGATGATGCCCCCATGGCATTTACCGTAGTTGTAAAGAGAGGATTGGAGTAACTTTCCCACATTGCTGAGGAGCCAAGAGTGGTTCCTACCGATTGTGATGGTATTGTGGATGTTGTGGGCATTGTGGACGATTGTGATCCTCCAATGGATGTTGCGTTTATTGAGTGGGAGGTGTTTGTGACGTTGGGAGTGGCATGCACTGTCGTTGTACTGTCAAAAAAAGTATTTCTCGTAGTGTTTGGAGGTTGACCACTATGTGACATGTTATGCATGTTGTTGACATTAGGGTCTAGAGGTGTTGATTGTATTGTGGTAATGTCGAACCCTTGAGGTAATTTGGCTCCTTCACTCAGGAGTATAGCCAAGTATCTGTCTCTGTCGTGACAGACCATTGTTTCAATGAATTGACATGCCTCTAGGTCTTGTGCTATTGCCTCTATGTTTTCCTCAAGTATTTGACCATATTCATCTTTTTGCAATAATGGTTCAAATGGACTGTTTGATGAGGGTGTTGTTGTCATTAGAGGTTGGTCCTTGGCAAATGGATCGTCAAAAGTCCAGTTTGGATCATATGTGGGATTGTTGATAGTAGACATGGGGTCTTGTCAAAAGTTTTCCATTTGTCTCTTTTGTTTTTGGAGTCTAGTTTCCACCATAAAATGATATTGCTTGAAATGGAGATGACAACTTAATGCAAGTATGACACTATGCGAAGTCTAAGTTTAAAATGATGACTAGAATGACGAATGTTTTTTGGATTTTTGTGAATAGGATATGCAATGTGTAGACTTATAATGCAATTTAAGACAAGGGTATGTAAGTACTTCTAAGCTCAAACTTTGTTTTCAATTTTGGCTACTAGAGGACTTTGTTGAAAATGATAAGGTGACAAGGTCTAAATGACTAGTGAGTTTTCCTAACTAGATTTTTGAGTTGGAAAATCTCACAAAAGAGGACAATGACTAAAAAGGGGTTTGATAACTTAGTCCAAGAGAGCCTAATTTTGAAAGCAATGATGTTACAAATTGTTCTTAAGATTTTCCTAATCCTAAGTATGCAATGATTTGAAGCCTAGGGACAAACTAATGTCAAATGTATGTACCTAAAAATGATGAAAGATGAAACCTATGGTGACCAATGCAAACTAATGGTTGAAACTTTGAGCAATTTCAGAATTGGTTTCTGATAGGATTCCTTTGGAAACTGTGTTTGACAAATGGTTGACAAGACGAAGACTTCAGATTTTGATCTGTATGAAGTTTTAAATTGTGATAGGCAAATATGTCGTTTGAATCTGTGAATGCGTCATAGTTTATCAAATGCAGTTTGTTTTTGCGATTAGGGCTTTTGGACAGTCAGATGCGACTCGGTTATGCATATGCGGCTCTGTAGTGTTCAGATGTGTCACGACACATACAGATGCAGTGTTTTAAATGTCAGATGTGGTTTAACAGAGCAATTGCGGTTCAACAGATGTGACACAGTTTTGTTTCAAGTTGATTTTCTTGTCGTTTTGATTGCATGTTTGATCTTTTTGGTGTTGAATGTTTTGTTTCGAGCTATGATAAAACTAGAAATCACTTGAAAAACATAGTGTTTTGAATGTAACCAATCACACATTAGATAAGCACAACCCTAGGTTAGGCCAGGACAGTATTTGCTAGATTCCACGCGGGTTTCCCCAACCGCATATCTATAGCGTGTGAATTCAGAAGCTTGGCTACATGGGATCTCCCTTACAGTGCACTCTCTTCTTAGGCCAACCAAGCTTCCAATCCCCATGAAACTCCCATGGCAGATTGATCACCTCTACTACAAACTGTGAAAGTGTGGATGCCTTCACACCGACTGGTGTTGCGCTAGCAAATAGAGGGTTTTTGGCTTACTACACAAATTTTTTTAGTTTGGGACCCCCGTTCAAGTGGCCATACATGGGGCAAGAGATTAATCACCATTAAGGTGGCACTCCAGCCTGAAGAGGTTAAGCTCAACAGGGTTTAAGGGAGTACAACTCCGTCCGTATGACACATCCGCACTCGCAATCTTAGGTTTTCCCTTAAGATTTACATTTATATACCGGTTGGGGGTAGCTTGGCTTTAGCTCCGTTGCCAGTTTGAGTCACGTTGGGGTGATGAAATCCCCAGGCAAGCCCAATTTCTAGAGTTGGTAACCGTTTCTCTTACACCCAAGATCGCCCGAAAGTGTGAGGGGAGAAGATACTCCGATATACCAAATCGTTGGGTAAGAACAAATAAAAATGAGTCTGGGTTTTTGATCACCAATTTTTCACAAGGTGAGAGCATACTCCCCTATCGTTTGACAAACACATTCAAACATGGAAAACAAGGTTCATTTTAATTGCACCAAAAATAAAACATGAGTTACACTACTAAAAATGAAAACACACTGTTTTGTTGTTTGGTCTTTCACAAGCGAACCTACAAGAAAATCCATTATTAGTTTAGTGTTTGTCTTCAACCCATGAAGAGTAACCGCCAACACGCTGCAAATCCCAATTAGTAACAGAAATCTTATGCTAGGAAGAATGCAAAAAATTGAACCAGAATGTTAAAAGAAAATAGAAAGAATAGAAAAACCTTAAAAAATATGAATGCAAAAGAGAAGAAAACTTTACCATGTGAATGTGTCACAACAGAGAAAATGTGTCACTTGGTTTATCAAATGCGGCTCTGTATTTCAACTGCGGCTTTCTGGACTACAATTGCGGCTTGACAGGGTGATTACGGCTCTTTTGTTTGCGAATGCATCGCGACGCATCAAATGCGTCACGATTTTTTTTTAAAAATGGTTGCGTCACTCTGTACCTGTACCTTCAAAAATAGCAGAAAACACAAAACCATATAGAAATAATAGCAAATAACATAGTCGTGTTCACATCGGGTTCACCAAATGTATCAATGGAAAATTAGATTGCTAGCTTATTAAATAAATAAACATCAAAATCCAATAAAATAACAAAGAACAAAGGAAATATAATGAAAACAAAAGGAGTAATACTACCAGAAATCTTCATCTTCCATGGTTCACCTTTATTACACCTTCTAGTTTGCAGCAAACGAATGAGGCCCTCAGATTTCAAATGAGCAACCTATAATAATGTCAAAGTCCCATGCAAATGTTGAAGGATTTATAAAATTATGCCTATGTCTATGACAATATGCTAAAATGAAATAATGACTACTAATGCCAAATGACTATAATGACTACTAAATTAAAAATCAAGTTGTCGGATCCCGAAATTATGAGCAAAATTGTCTTTTATAGAAAACACAATTTTGAGTGGACGGATGAGATTGAATTCTAAGAAAGACCTAGAACGAGAGGTCCAGATTAAATCTGAGAATCCCTAATCAGGGTTAGGGAAAAATCCTTAATCGAACGGTCAGAATAATGTCTCAGATAATCGGATTGATGGTGGAGAATAAATGAGGCAATTAATTAGAGAAATAAAGATTTTCAAAAATCAAGAAGATAAAGACTACCTGATTTGTGAGATTCAAAAAATCAAGAAGATAAGGGTTGAACTGAAGATTCGATTTGGAAAATCAAGAATTTGCCCGATTACTTGATTTTTGGAAGAATAATATCTTTTTGAATTTAATTAATTCAAAATGATGATTTTGTGTGACAAGTAAATAATCTTTTTCAGATTATTTACTAAAAAGAGTGAAAGTTAATAAAATGAAATCATTTTAAATATTTTCATTTATTTAAAATGAGAGAAAAGTGAAATTAGTAATTAAATAATTAAAAATAATTATTTAATTTGGAAGATAAGACTGAATAATTAAATAAATTAATAAATTTATTTAATTGTGACAATTAGTGACATATCAAATAAATAAATGAAATTCATTTATTTAATAATCAGGAAGAATTAATGAAGAAAGGAAATTAAATAAATTAATAAATTTATTTAATTAAGGGAAGACTTAGACAATTAATGACGTATTTAATAAATAAATGAAATTTATTTGTTTAATAATCATGAAGAATAAAAGGACATGAATTAATTAAATAATTATGAATTATTTAATCAATAGTCGAATGTGAACCAAGGACATAATTAAATGTCATAATTATGCTAGGATGAAAGTGGTAAAAATGAAGCTTGCAGGCCTAGGTCATTTTTAGGTGTCTACACTTTCAGATACTCTACAACATCTAGATTTTTAGATTCAAATTCATCACACTTTCTTTCATCAAATAGAATCAACTTTTACTTATACCATTCCATGCTTCCATGAATTCCTAAGTCAGCTAAACACAATTTGAATTAGGTAGTTGGCCAAACACAATTTTGAATTAGGTCACCACAAAAACATTCCCGTGGTGGAAAGGAATGAAACGTGGACCACACAAAACCTCCTTGCTCAAATCAACATGCTACATATTTATCATAATATCTAGAACCAAAGAATAAGATATACATGTTACAATACAAACATTGTGCTGGAGCACATTAACTAGCTACCAGATCAGTCTGAACCCATAAGAGTGTATCTCATTATGTTGCATAAAGAATGGGACCAGGACAAACACGACTAAAGATAGATAATTATAGCACAACATCCTGAACCATGCCAATCTGAATCATCAAAGCATTAAAACTGAACCTCAGTCAATCAACCAATATATGTTGACATCAATGACAACTATTAGAGACAACAATCAACAAAATCACATATCAACACATTCCACCATAACCCACTTGAAGTTGGACACAATTTAATGGATCAACCAAGAAAGACACCATCCACATGAACAATAAAGTGATACATCATGAGCTAGAAGACAATATGATCAAATGATGATCTATGATGAATTGATCTAGAATATAAGATGATTTACAAATGTACAAACACCTTGTTTATATAGGAAAGGTGAGAGGAGGTAGGATAACTACCTTGGATGCAAACATTAAATGCCTAATGCATAATTTTAATTGCACAAGTGAAATATTAAATGCCTAGATAACTATAAGGTAATTAATGAGACATGACCCCATTAATACTAGTTTCTAGAAATGGCACCTAGGAAACTTAACTCCTAGGTAAACATATAATGATGTGAATAGGTCCTCACTAAGAACTAGTTAGGAAATAACCCCATTCACACTAACACCTATAAAGCTCCAGGACCAGATGGATTCCCCCTACCCTTTTTTTAGGAATTTTGGAATGTCACATCTACTAATCTTTTTTAATGTGGCTTATGAATTCTTCATATTAGGTAAGCTCCTAAATCAACTCAATGCTACTTTCATTGTATGTATTCCTAAATATGGGTATGTGCGGGATCATGTTGCGCCAAAAAGTGGCTATATGATGGGTATGTGGCTAACAACTTTTTTTACCCAAAATTGATGAAACAAAAATGGTTTTTAAAGGAGATTCTCAAATTTACACCAATATAAATTATGCTTTACTTTGAATTTAGTAAACAATTATTATTCATTTTCTATTTGAATTATGAATAAAGTCCTAATTGATAGGTTGATTGAAAAATCTATAACTTTCAAATGGTATCACATTTTGAATTTGAAACATGCATCACATTCTATGCTTTGTATACTATAGAATTAAAAATGAATTTCATGAAGTTTTGACCAAGTTAAGGTGGTAAGACATACGAGTTTTAATATTTTTAAAAGTTGTAATAAAAATTCATAATTAATTATTTACCTAGAAAAAATTACAAAAAATATGCATCACATTAGGACATGAGTCCTCTACCTATATCCAAAATCTTATAAAAATATTATCATTTTATTGTGGTTAGGGTGGTTAGACAGAAACCACTTCTTATTTTTCCCTGAAATTTAAGTACTACGCATTGAAATTTTAAATTTTCATGAAATATAATTTTTTTCTTTAAATAAACCTAGTAGTTTAGAAACTACATTCAATTTGCTATAGATTCTATTCTTACATATTTTTGAAATAATATAGATAACTTATTCAAATTTTTACATCAAGTTGCCTATGATTTTTCTAAATTTTTTTCCACTTAAGGGCCTATTTTTTCCATGATGATCATGCACATACCCATATGAATATCTTCCTCAATGCAAGATTTCAGACCTATAAGTCTCTACAATACCACTTATAAGATTTTTCAAATATTATTGTAAATAGATTGAAGTAGGTTTTGAACAAAATGATAAATGTTAACTACAAATGTTTTGTCTAAGGGAGGCACATCTTAGATGCAAACATTTAATCCTTGACATTTTCCACTCTATGGAATTAAGTAAGAAATAAGGAATGGCATTGAAACTTGACATTTCAAAAGATTACAATAGGGTCTCTTGGCCATTTCTCATTGTTGTCCCAAAAAAAATTGGGTTCAATGGAAGATTCCTCAAATTAATCACCTCTTGTGTAATGACTCCCAAATATTAAGTTCTAGTTAATGGCATGTCTCGAAGGGGTTTTTATCCTATGCAGGGGGTTTAAGACAAGGTGACCCCTTCTCACCATATCTCTTTATTGTTGTGGTAGAGTTCTTGGAATAAATATTCAAAAGTTGTTAGACACAAAGCTATTAAAAGAGTCCAAAGCTGCTTCATCCCTTCCTCCAGCCACTCATCAGTAGTTCATGGATGACACTATTCGAATGGGGGAATCCTCGGTTGCTAAAGCTGGCTATTGGAAAGATATCCTTAACAAGTATGCCATAGTTTTAGGTCAATACATTAACTACAACAAAAGTAAAATCTATTTCTTTAATACCAACTAGATTATTAAAGATAAGGTGTTGCAGATTATTGGTTTTCAAGAAGCTGGTCTCCTTGCAACTTACCTTGGTCTCCCACTCATCTCCAAAAAACATAATAGTAATTATTGGAACTACATACTTGAAAAGATCCAAAAAAAATTGGCAGGATGGAAAGGGAAACTCTTAAGCTTGTTGGATGTTGTGGATGTGTTGCTGAAATGTGGTTGTCATTGATGTCAACACTATTAGAATTTGGTGTATTAGAGGTTGTATATGTCGAGTATATTGAGAAAATTGTAAGAGAAAGTGTTCCAAGTTCCTAGTGGAACTGTGCAGGTCACGAAGGTGTCTTGTTTTATATGATGAAGTTCAATTGTTGTGGACTAAAGGATTTATTTTTTAGAGTATCTAGATCATCTACCAGAAGTTTTAGAGGTCCACATATAGATTTGATCATGTTGTGGTCTGACAGTATTTCTATGGTCTTTGTTAGTGTTCCTAAGTGAAGTTTGTGTGATTCTAGTAATCTCAGTTGTTACGGATGTTTCTCTATTGTTTCTTGATGTTTTTGGATGTCTCTAGATCATGCTGTATCTTTCTCGTATGTCCACATTGATTGGGGTGCTCATGGTCAAATATTTTTCTTCTGCACGTTCCAGTTTTCATTTTCTTGGCTGACATGATGGTGGTAACGTGTTGTGGATCCTTGAAAAGTTAAATTTGAATGTTTGAAACACTCATGAATATTGTTTTAGGTTGCATCATTGTTTTGGCTGACTACATGTTTAGATCCACATTGAAAATTTAATTGTAAATTTGGGCCGACATTGCAAATATATTTTATTTTCTTCTCATATAGCAGATATATAAGAGTGATTGTTTCATCGGTACAAAGCGTGCTTCATGTGTTGGGTGTGCTCCTATGTGTGTATGTGTGAATATAATTCAGTAATAGAGCAGAGTGTGAAGAAGATCGAGCGAAGTGTGAAGTAGTTTGAGTGAAATGTGAAGGAGTTTTTTGTGCTTAATTGGAATTGTAATCAGGCTTGTGTAGAAACTATTTTCTCAGTTCGTACCCTCCAGATTTTAATCCTATTTTGTATTGTTGGGTAGTGAGCCCCTTCTATAACTACGCAGTGAGCTCTATGCAGTGTGCCTAAATGCATGTGCATTCCCTTTATTGTTCTCATTATACTTTTAAGAGGGTATAATATTGTGGACTAACACCCACTGTGGTTTTTCCCCTAATAGGGTTTCCATGGAAAAAAATTCTTGGTGTTCTCTATCTTTCTGATGTGTTAATTGCTTATGGTTAATTGCTTATTCATTAGATCTGAGATTAAGTAGAGTAAATTTTGAAAATTTTATTATTTTGTGACAACTGATTCACCCCCCCTCTCAATTGTCTATCCTTGTTTTTCCAACAAAGCGAGGCAGGGAAGATACAACTACTTAAAGAATCTTTGCAAAATATTCCAATCTATTACCTCTACCTCTTTAATATCTTGGTATTTATTGTAGATAATATTGAATTGATACAAAGAATATTCTTGTGGTCGAGAACATACGAGAGAAATAGGATGGCCCTTGTTGGATGGGATAAAGTCTGTGCTCTAAAGAGAGAAGGTGGTTTAGTTATTAGAAGGTTGAACCTCTTTAATAAAACATTGGTTGCCAAAATGGGATGATATCTCTTGGAAGGAGAAAAAGTTTGGGTCAAGATCCTAAGAGCTTTAAAACACTTGAGAAAAAAAGGAACATGGCTATTTCCTATGGCACGAAGAGCTTCCTTATGGTTTAGTCTTTTGGAATAATCTGCTCAAAATAAGCGGAGCTGTTAAACAGGGAGTTAAAAAGAGAATAAGAAATGCACAAGCTATTGATTTCTTGGAAGATACTTGGAAAAAAATTATACTCTTTTCTCTAAATAATAATATTCTACAAATCAAACATAAGTTGAAAAGAACTCTTGGAAAATAGGTTACAAGCTATATTAATTGGGATGGTTTGAAGCCTTGATGGATCAATTTTAAAAATGATCAAAATGGAGCTATTCTCAAAGGAGGGTGGCAACAAAATTGGGATGCAACTTTGCACTTTTTACTTCAACAAGTAGGTGATGCTGAATTCTTCGTGAAAGATAGCAAAGATGAATGGATTTGGACTAAGAAATCTTTGGGAAACATGTCTCAATTAAATCCATCTATGAAGTCTTGGAAAATCCTTTGCTCTTGAAGGTTGAATTTAACTAGAACATGGTATGGTTAAAAAATCTAATACCCAAAGTGAACAACGTTTGGTGGCCAGTAGCACATGGGAAGAATCTTACCATAGACAATTTAAAGAAAAGAGGCTTCCAATTTGTAAATAAATGCTATTTATGTAATGATTATGAGGAAACTATAATGCAGTTGTTGTTCCTATGCTCCTACTCAAGTGAGGTACATGGTCTTTTTTTCTTGTTAACCTTATGAATAAACGAGTTTTCCCACCCTCAATAAAGTTGTTTATGGAAAGTTGGAATGTTTGCCCTTACTCCCACAATATTATTGTTGATCTCTGGCAAGAACTCCCCCATTTTATAGACTAGGGGCTGTGGAAGGAGCAAAATAATAGAATCTTTAGGGAAACTGCTAGAAACAATAAAGATCTTTGCATGGCCATAAGACAATAGATTAAAAAAAACATAAACATGGACAAATATGATCCTTCTAAGCATATGCCTTCATATGAAGAAATAAGGATAAAGAAACTATGGGGATTAACTCTGGACCTTACTAACTTTAATTGGGATAAATAGATAATATAATATTGTACCCTCCAGAAGTGGATTGGATTAAATGCAACTTTGACAATTTCTCCAAAGGTAATCCAGGCTTGGCTAGAGAGGGGGAGTCATAAGAGACCATCATGGAAATTTTATCGAAGGTTATGGTAATGGCTTAGGAATTGCTTCAAACAATATTTCTAAGGCTATAGTTGTGTGGGTTGGTATAAACTATCTAAAGGACAAAGGCTATGCTAAGGTGATCATCAAAGGAGATTCTAAATTAAGAATTGATAATCTAAAGGAAATTGTTGTTGTGCATTAGGAATTGAAAGATATCATGGATGATTGTAAGAGAACTCTCAAAACTTTTGAACATTATAAAATTTTCCACATGTACATAGAAGGGAACATAATAGTCGATGCTACGAAAAATGAAAGCCTCTATCAAAATGGTTGGTCTTAGTGGGACTTTTCATTATTGCCAAGTCATATCAAGGAGATAATCAAAAAGGAGATTTTTTTTTAGATATATAATCCTATATTGCATAATGATAGTCAGTATTTACTGGGATGAACCTCTGATATTATTCCAATGGTGAGTTATCAAGGAAAGGTAAAAGTGCTAAAGATCATCTTGGTAATGATGATCTAGGGTATTATGCTGAGTATGGGGAAGGATAACCCAAATGATTACACTAGTACTAATATCTATTTGAAGATGAAGACTAACAACATGTGGGAAAATTATATTATTAATATTCGAAGAGCAACATCTACTAGGTGGAAATTTAAAATGACTAAAATTATGACTTTACCTACTCAAAATATTTTGAAAACTCTATTCATATCCAATTGAAATGAAACCTTTGTCTGGCCTTAGCCTGTAAATTTTTGTGAACAATAGGCCACCTAATAATGCCTTTTAAATCCCCTTATTTCATCATTCCCAAAAAAGGAAAAAGAGACACACATGCAATCTTACCTTGTGACTCCTAAAATTTTGATTATTATCATTTTTCATAGCTTTTTTAATCTAACACCCTCCCAAATTCAAACTTCTAGTGTTATCCTCAATGTTGAAGATTTCACGTTGCCTATGATTTCATTATCAGATGCTAGAGGCTTTGGAACAACTACCTGCTACCACGAAAAGATTGTTTGATTAGTGATGATAATATGGGCGGCTGAGAAAGAGGACTAAATTGGGTAACTACAAATCCCTCAAACAAAATGAGGAATTATGGGGTTTCTTCGAAAGAGTAGGTTTTACCCTTTCTTTGAAGCCATGTAAGGATATATTGAAGATCTAAGCTACAAGTTTGCAAACTCTTGGAGTGATAGGGAAGTAAAAATTGGAGGGCTCTGTTTCACTATTACTGCTAAATTAATAGCTCAAGCTATAGGCCTACCTTATGAAGGAAAGATCACTAAGAAGAGTACAAGGAATTACCAACAGTATGTTGAAAAAAAATTTGAGGAAAAAGAAAAAGCAAGGAGATTTTAGAATGGCTACTCCGAATTGAAGCTTTCAACTTGTTACCATAATGTAAGTTTGTTCATAATGAAATACTTTTCTCTTGAGGGTTCTTTTAAGTTTATTCATGGCTATCACTTTCCCATTTTAAATCATATTGGCCACCTAGAAAAAATTAACCTTTTTTTCTTTCTCCTTTCATCCCTCCAACAAAGCATGGAAAATGACACAAACCCCCCATTGCATTGAGGTCTTATTGGAGCTATTTATAAGTTTGTCCTTGCCACAACATCGCAAAAGAACCTTTCCAACAATATCCTTGAAAACTATCAATCTCCTAAAAACTCTATTCACATTGAGCTTCTAGAAAGAAAACTTCACTCCCTTGACAAAACACCTAAGTCGAAAAAGAGCAAGACCTATTCCCCCCACTTGTTGAACCCTCCCTAAAAAGTCTCTTTAAGTGTTGAGAATCAGTGCCTCAAATGTACTGGTATTTGGGTGGTGTTTTGTCGGCCTGATAGTTCACTTTTGAAGGGACCTTATTCATATTCCCTTGGATGGTCCGATAAAGTCTTCATAGGTTGATGTTATGTGTTATGTCAGTGAGAAAACATGTTATTGAATGGACTCAGAGTCATGTCCCCTCAATAGCCCAATACAAAGTCTTGGGTTTTCTTTGGCATGACAAGGTGTCGTCAGTGGGACTCTATCTTGAGTCTCCCCGATAGATCGATGGAGCATTTGAGCAAAGCATGTCAAAGTGATAGCTGTATTGGAGAGACTTACCTTGTGTCTCCTCAATGATTTGATAGTCGTGGAAATGTTGCGAGATCATGAAAGTTTGAAACTTTGGAACCTATTTTCATAGGTTTTGAAGTTTTGGAAACCTCTGACTTAGCGATCTTATGGGACAAGCTGATAAGGCATCATTGAAGGGACATTGCTTTATCACCAAGACATTGGACCATGTCTCTTTGAAATGGTGATGGGAACTATTATTAGCGAGACTTGTAGCAGTCGGTGGGACTTGGAGTGAGGTATCCTTAATGGACCGATGATATGGTGGGACCTGAGTTGTCAAGGAAAAAGCGATAATTGGTGCAAGCCATGCTGACTCTACAGTAGGGACCACATGGAATGATATGGACTACACCGGTGTGACTTCATTATATCAGTGCAAAATGATATGATGTCTCATCGATATGGCAATGAGGTTGATTTGATAATAAGATGATGGATATGGAGACCTTGACGATTTGATCAAGGGTTGCAATAAGATTGATCCAACAACACCCACTAACCCCACGCCTCTTTTGGTGGGTCTCGAGTGACTCCCACAGGGTGTGCAAGATTGACTGAGCAGTGTACATGTGTCTTGGTGGACCCTGACTACGACAAGTGGTATATGAAGGAGAAGTTGAATTGACAGTTGGAAAGCGATAGTTAGTTGTTGACTATTGATGGATTGAATAATGATTGACTCAACAGGTTTGAAGTGTATTGTAACCATCTGTTTGTGGAAGTTGAACCAAACCATTTACTTTTGGTTGAGAATAAATGTTATCAAATTTTGAACGTTCTATAATGAGAGTGAGAGGGATATAGAATAGAGGTTATGTTGTTGGATTCTCTCTAGATGGAACAAGATGTAAACTCTATAACGACTTAGAGCATGAATTGTATTTTTAACTGTATTCTATTGCTGAATAATACAATGGTGATTTGGGCTTTTGGAGTGTGGGGTTTTTTACCCTAAAGGGTTTTCCCCACATAAATCTTTGTGTTCATGTTTTTTATTCCATCTTTCATGTTTAATAGTTCTACGTGATTGAATCTATTTAATGGTGTTGTTTGGAACTATTTTAATTAGCATTAACTTTTCTCCAAGGGTCAATGTGGATAATGACATGTGTTTGATTTCACTTTTTGGCATAGTAGTTTGTGTCTTTGAGGAAATTTGAAGAAATTAAAATTACTGAAGGAACTGTTGTTCTTGGATGTTTCTTTCTGAGATGACCAAAATTTCCATACATTAAGAATTACCTTAGAGAAATGTAATTCTTCACCCTTCTCTTTAGGCTTGATTAAATGTAGAAATATGGAGATAAATGAAGCTAACCCAAAAAACCCCACAATTACTCTCTCTGATGACAAGGATACTAGCCTAGATAGTGACTCGATGCCTCTTGGTGGATGTAGGTCGATCCACCCAAAAATTGCTACCTCTAAAGGGATTGAGGTTGGAAAAAAGGGTGAAAATTTTGTTGAGGTGGAGAATAATATCTCATCTAAGGAGGTTTCCAAAAAGGGAAGAAAGTAGTTGAAGTGGAAAAAGATGATTCTTCAAAGGAAGAATACTTCCATATAAGCTTAGGGGAAACTAAATTTTCAAACTTGAAGAGGAATTTTCTAAATTCAAAAAGGAGGAAGAAAGACAAGATTCAGAAGAAGAAAACAAGGAAAACGATGAGGATAATGGTGCAAGTGAAGGGATAGATGCTGGAAAAGAAGATGGGAAGGAGGCTACCAAAGTAAGTCCTACTGCTATGGAAGTCTTTGAAACCCTTACTCAAACCTTTCATAATCCAGAAATTCTTAAGGAGGAAGAGAGTAAAAATTTTAATGCTAAAATTGAAAATCTTATTGTGTGGGTGGAGAAAATTGAAAGACAGATGGAGGAAGCATATAGTTCTAAGAGGATACAAACTATGGAAGGAACCATCAAGAATATTTTCAGGGTCATGGACGACATAATGAAAAGAGTGGCTATGACAGCCTTCTTAGGACAAGGAAAAATTCAAAAACAACAAAAGAAGAAAGGTCAAAGGAATGAAGTTGATCGGCCCGAGAGAATGGAGCACAGGGACAACATGGTAGAAATGGTTGAAGAACTCCAAGGGAACTGGAGTGTCATAGAAGAATCTTAATCTATTCTTAATGGTTTTTCTTTGTTATTGGTTATTAGGCATTGGTGCCTTTTTTTGTTTTACCTTTATTTTATTTGCTAAAAAACTTAATCTAGATGCTAAGTTTTCTATTAGCTCTATATGGCCAGAAACTTTAATTCTATGTTTTTTGCTAAATACTGTTAATCTTGATAGAAGTAGGATATGGACTATACTGTATGGTTTTTTTGTGGTTTTGAAAAGGGGAAAGGGTTTATGGATCATCTATTTTTGGCCACGTGTGTGGTTTGGGCTATTTGCAAACTTTCTGTGGGTATGCTCCTTTGTTGTTGGGTTAGTATGTTTTTTATTGTGATAAGGAGTTTAGGAAAAATGTAACTATCTCCTTTGTTGTTGGGTTATTATATTTTTTATTATAATAAGGAGTTTGGGAGAAATGTAACTATCTCCAGGCTTGTTTCCTTAGTGTCATTTTTGTTGATCTTTGTTGTTATTGACTAGATGTTGTTTGCTCTGGTTTGTTTTCTTGTCTTCACTTTTTATATGGGATCATGGCCATAACCCTACTTATTTCAAAGTTATACACATCATCAAAATGATTCAAATTTTTGACTAAGGATAAACACCATACATGGAAAACTCTAATGATATCTATAGATAGGTCACCAAGTTTCCAATTCCAAATTAGATACTTGAGATATTCTAATTTTTGAAGATCAAAAGTATTTAAATCATATATGTCAGCAAGGGTTGAAACTATGAATTCATGATTGAATTTGAAAGTGTGGAGATCATTTTTGAATTATGGAAATGACTTAGTTTGATAGTGAAAAGGGTTCTAGTTTTATACTTTATGGCATGTTTCTAGATAAGGACCTAGTCCTTTGATTCTTGTGAAGGTTTTTGATGGCATTGAACATCTTGTGACATTGTTTGTGAGAGAAGAATTATTTAAAAATTTGGTTCTACTCTAGATATTAGCCTCATAAATGTAATTGTGTTGTAAGAAATTAATAGTGTTTAGTTCAAATCAAAAGCTAAATATTATTACATACTTGAATTTCTTTTAAAATGAAGTAATTTAAAAAAAAAACTGACATCTTATTTCAAATTTGTATGTACAAATTATGAAGAATTAGATCAAAGAAATATGATGAAGCTATGAATTCATCATAGAAAGTGGCTATCTTGAAAAAGTCCCATCTTTCTTGAAAGTGGATTTAAAAAAATATATTTTACACTAACATTTTTTTTTGTTTTGAACAGTTATGAGCATCCTTTGACATTCCACATTTCATTTTCTTGAATTATTCTTCCTATTCCTCCTTGGTTTTAGTTTTAACTTCCTTCGTGCTTAACAATCTATGATAAAATGCTTAAGGTCAAATTAAGAGTATATGGAGCTTTTAGAGCATTATAGCTTATTTGTTGGGAGTATTTGTGAGTGGTTAATGTCATATTTTGATTTACTTTTGGAGAGTTGCAAACTACTCATGGATGTGTTTTGAAATGCTAGAGGAATCTTAGACAATCTAAGAATTTTATTGTCATTTTGAAGTACTTAAGTTAGTGACTCACAGTTTGAAGGATTTTTACTCACAATGAGATTTCATCATGTTAGTTAATTTGGATCTCCATTTAGATTACGTTTTATCTCTCTTTAATTTATATTCCTTATTTAATTAATCTTGTGCTCTAAATTCGTCGATTATTACTTTAAAATTTCATTCCTTTAATAATTTCATAAAATATATTTTAGATTACTTGTGGCCATTCTGTCTTCGGAATTAGATGTTCGTGGAAAGGAATAATTATACACTCCACAACCTTTCCCTAAAAGAAAGTACCCTCAGTGGTCCACATTGAATGTATCTAGTCTTTACTTTTGCCCGATGTACTATCTCTATACAGAAAAATGGTCCAAGTTCAATGCATCTAATCTTCTGGTCTTTGTAGCCTTCCTCTTGTTTAGATATATGCCACGAAGAAAACTGATCGTGTACGCTCTAATGCGTCCGAGTTCCTCCAGATGCTTCAAGAGAAATGGGTTTACGTTTATACCATGACATATAAGTGTTTTTTGCTGAAAATGCTCGGGGAGCTTTACAGTCACTGAAGGCTTGCCTATTATGAATGAGATTTATTGTATCCCTTCTTCATTGAAGGTTAGAAGCTCTTAGAGCACCTCAAATATAAATAAAATTCTGTCCACATACCAGATGTTAATCTTTTAGTCTTTATTATTCTTAGAAAAAATTATATATGTTTTTATTATTAGAAGTGATTTAGGTATGAAACAAGCTGGGTGTGGAGAAGCTAATTCCTGTGCTGCTTTTGCAAATTTCCTTGGAATGCTCTATATTTACTAAGCATATGTGAAATGGAAATTACGTGTTTTTTCATTCGTTCTGATTACTCTTTTCATTGCATTTCATTTGTAGCAGTCTAAACATTGGTATATGGTTTTCAAATGGTATATGAAATTTGGTTAGTTATGTTAATGGGTTTTTGGTTTACTAGCGAAGTTGAATAGTTCTGAATGAGTCCACCAGAATCTTGATAAGTGCAAAGTCTCAACATTTTCACCGATAAGGTCGGGATCATGTGTTAAGAACTTTAATGAAATGGATACCTCTCAGTTCTTAACTCTCAATTGAATAGATTTCAACCTAAGATATCTATAGAAAAATGAAATCCAACTTACTATGAATTTTAAATTTAGACACCCAGAAAATTTAACAGAGTGGAACAAATTCTGGTTCTAGATTTAGAAATTTCATTTTTCTAAAAACAAGATCCCGGTTATTTTAACTCTTTTAATTGGAATCGGATTCTAATATTATATATAACCTTATACATGTTGAGGCACTTTGAAAAATAAAAATAAAAACTGGGTTTGGTTTGGATCATACTGCTGTAATTTATTATAAGATGAAAGAAATTATGGATGGGTGACTTGCAGACATAGGTCAATAGTAAAAAATTGTTAATGTGTCCAAACTAAAGTCACAATGTTTTCCCAACTCAAAGAGGGGCATCGCATAACTAAAACAAAGAGAGACCCTATTGAAATATAGGGATGAAAATTTATTGATAGCAGCAGAAGGAAATTGATTGTATCGATAGGCTGGTTGTAGTGCATGCCCAGGGGGGTTACGCTTCAACAGTCCATTAATTTTTTTTCAGACTTTAAAATACATTAAAATAGAGAAATTGTTAATTGATTATAAATCTACTGGTGAGAATGTTATGTTTATAAAAAGTTTATTAGAGATATTTTTTATAGAAACAAAAAAATAATAATTGTAAATACAAATTTATAGATTTTTTGTTCTGAATTGTAAGTTTCTAACGGCCACACCAATACCATTTGTCATAAAGATTTGAATAGTATATGTAAACCCTAAAAACCTTTCCGAAATAGTTACATCATGGTCATTTCAACGTGAATGCACGGTTGCCTTATGCATTTCAATATTATTAGATTATACCACAAGCCCATTCATCACTCAACGACACTATCATATATAATACAAAACCACACAATAACAGCCGATCTTTTCTTTTTTAAGTCTTTGCAGACACACTGCATCTAAGTAATTACATCAAACAACTATTGTGAGGCAATAAATCACATCTTCGTAAATAATTTAGGACAAATAAATGTAAACAAGTAATAGAAAATGAATTGTTTTAGATAAAAGAGTTAGGGGTTTAAAAAATTAAGATCCAAAGCATCTAAAATTGTCTCGTACGTCATTTTCATTATGAGGAAATGATCTTTATCTATTAGATTTGTCCTTTAACTTGCAGAAATGAATTTTGATTATATATTTCACCTTATTGTCTTAAGGCCTTTGGTATCTGGATAAAAAAAAAATCATCATGATGTTTGAACCTATGATAAAATTTAGTGGTGTTGTCAATCAATGGTTTTTGAAGCAAGAATGCAAGTGATTTTGATTTGCAAAATGATTCTAGGTGATTAATACTTGAGATTTGGTGTAAATGGAATATAGTGTAATCGATATGAGAATTTAACCTAGTTTAAGAACTAGGGTTCTAGCAAGTGTTGATAGAAGACCTAATGTATAAAGTTACAAAATTATTGATGAGTAATTATTTCAGATAGGTAGATGAAGAAAGATTGTCTTAATGATTATTGCAATAGCAATCATTATGATTTTGAAATGAACTAGTTGTGATGTCCTTTAATATGTGACTTAGGTGCACAATTTGAATGGTTTATCATAGTAAATGATCACTAACAAATAATCAAAAGATTGTTAGATTCAACCCAAGGGGAAATTTAAATTTTGAATAGGAAAGTCTTGAATACATTCTACACAAATGATATGGTTAATAGTCTAAAATCTAAAGAATGCCAGTAGTTTTATGTTCTATTTAGGTCAGAGTGGATGCCAAAATAGTCATCCTATTGAGGAGAGTTATTTGGCTTCAGTGAGTGGAGCATATTTTTTCTTGTGCCTCCTATTGAGGTGGAGTTCCTAGCAGAGTTGTTTGGTGCTATGGGTTGGGGGAGTTGTTTTGTGAGGACTTTTGATCCCATGTTTATATTTTTTCTTGTTTTCCTTTTGAGGTGGTTTACAAGGAATGTGTTGGGGTTTGGTGTAAGCTTCTTCTTATAAGGAGTTGTTGCTACCCTCTCTACCCAACTTTCCCTTTGGCTACTCCTATGGAGGTCGAGTACTCTCTTATTGAGGAGGAGATGTTTTATGCCATTGGTGTTGGGTGTTGTTGTATGAGGGATCTTGTTACTAGTGTTTTGTTTTTCCTTGTCTTCATATTGAGGTGGATTTCAAGGAATTTGATGGGATTGGTATGATTAGTGATGGGTTCTATTTTTCCCATCAGTCTTTGATGAAGATGTTGCTTGGGAGTGGTTGCTAGTTTGCGAATATTGAAGGGCATATGGATGTGCATTTGAAGACTATTTTTATCCTATTGAGGTGGAGAAATAAGGAGGGTTCGGGGTCATATTTCCTGCTTGGTCGGGTCTGGGATTTGCATCTTGTTTTACTAATTGTGTTGTTAGGGAGCTATTGTTGCCCTTTCTCTATCTGGGTATGCATTCTCCTACTCAAGAGGGTTTTGAGATCAATTCAGGAGATCCATTCTTGTTTCTATTTCCTTCTAAGAACTTGTAATGATTTGATCTAGTTGTAATCTAGTGCTTTCTCTTTTTCCTTGCTTTAGATCTACCTTTGTTGTGTAGATTTTCTGCAATTCTCTCTTTGGTCAAGTTTGATACTTTGGTGTTTGGTTTTGTTCCATTTCTTCGCTTTGTACAAGGTTATGGTCCCTTTCAAAAGCCTACTTACCTTATCAAAAACATGACAATGATTTTATGGAAAATAAGTATCACCACTATCAAGTATTTGATAAAAAATATGAGAACTATGAAACCATAAAGGCATGTATCAACTATTGTCCACTTGTCATTTAATGAAATTAGATATCATTAAAAATCGTGCTCCCTTCAATCTAAGGTTTTTGATTGATGATTTTCTTACATCCAATGGGAAGAATCTTTGATTGAAGGCCTAGAAAATTAAAAATTGGCTAGTTATGCCATATCCCACCTCATAATCAAAGGTCCTTCAATTAAAGTTTCTTGTGTAGCATCTATGTGACATCAATTCCTTCCAAGCTATATTTTAGGATACTTCTGGAATAAAAAGGATTATTTGGATCATCTCTTTCATGATAAAATGAATCCATCATGACAAAATTTATATAGATGTAGCCATTATAGTAGCATTTTGAATAATATAAGTTGTCATATATTTTGTGTCATAACTATATTTATTTCCTATTTGTTGAACATGTGTTGTTAATCTATCAAGAAATTCTTAGAAAAGGCGAGAAGTGTGAGATTTCACCTCTAATTATCAAGGCCTAGTTAAAAGGGGCTATAAAATAGGAAGAATTACAATGAATTTTAATGGTACAATGAAAACCATCACATTCTATCAAGAAGATGGAATATTTTGTAAAATAACTACACAAATTAAATTCATGAGTCATCTCAAACCAACTTGAAATAGTTAAGGAATTTTTGGAACCTAAATGAAATAAATATGAGGTCTTTTAGTCTATATATAATGAATATACACCCATTTAATATACAAATAAAAATGTAATTATATATAGCATTTTACTACTATAAAAATATGTACAAGAAATAAAAAGGAATTTATTGCTACTAATCATTCCCATTATAGAAAATAGATACCAATAATATTGTTTCCAATTACTAAATAGATAGAAAATTATCCTTCATACCATTATATATAATTCAAGGGGAGAGAAATAGCCAACATACCCAATTCCTACTTTATGCACAAGGCCATGCATTATTACTTGGGAGTTTTTTTATAATAATTAATAATTAAATTATTCATATGTTGAATATGTGTTAATACACATTATAGATGTTTCAAGAAGAAAATAAATATGTTGAAAGATTTTGATTTGTTGTGAGTCACTTTAAATTAGGTGTCATTTTATATTTGAGGTTTGTATGGAATTGTTGAGCTTCACTAAAGCTATAAATTTAACCAACTTCCAATTATATAAAAAAACAAAGAGTTGTGTAGCTATTGCTCTTCTATTATTGCATTAGATAAAATAGCCCATTAACTTCTATTGGCTAGTAAGCTTCTTCGTAGTGTTGTTCGAGGAGGCATTATCAAGCATGGTGAGAGGGAATTCTATTCACCAGTCCTATTATAATTTTACTAAAGCTATAAATTATAATTACCTTTTAGATAAATAAAAATGAGAGAGTTATGCAACTATTGTTCTTCTATTAAATTTATAGTGGTAGGTGGACTCTTGTGTAACATAATTTAATACATTGTGGTGTAAACTTTACAATTGTTAATTCTCATGATATAGGAAAGCACACAGCTCATGTTAAATAAGTGCAATGACCTGTGAGTTAAATGTGGTGAGGTGCCATTAAATTTGATTAAATATTCACAAAATATAGTGAGGTAGATGGTTAAAACTAGTTGATATGAACATGTATCATGTCAATTTGTTGACATAAACATGTATCGTATCAATTTGTTCAACAACTAAAAATCCACAATACCCTTTTTTAACCCAAAAGATAATTATTTTTTCAACATTATTTATAATATATATTTGAGAGACCATAATAATGAAACAAATGATTTAAATTGTCCAAAATATTAATTATATAATAGTATAGTTTTTCTAATGCTGACATAACACATACATTACCATATCAAGCATTAAAATTATAATGCACCACTATGGGTCCATCGCCACTATATGAAAAAGATGCAAATCAAATTACTTTTGTTCGAAAGTACTTCAACCCGTACGGAAGTCTCTGAATATTTACTGATGTGAATGGTACCATTATCCCATATCATATCAGATTCTTTCCCGCGTAGTTTCTTTACCAAAAGACATCTACATTCAATGAACTTGAAAATAAGATAGCCAGGTTCAATGCAACACTCTTTCGGCGATCAAGTATTCTTGTCCACTAGATTTTATGTATATATTCTTTTGTAAGCCTATATATCAAAAATATGTTGTTCATGAGTTTGAATGGATGGAACTACTTATGTTCTGGACTGCCTGAGTTCTCCCAACTCCTTCAGTAAAATCATTTACTGATTTGATCTCTGAAAATAATTCATTTCAGTGAATACGACCATAAATTTATTTGCTGAAGAGTTTGGGGGAACTCTGGAAGTCACTGAACACTTGCTTAGCAGAGGGGGAACTTTGGGAGTTACTCAACTCTTGCTTTCTAACAAGGGACATTTTATTTGAGCAGACTAAAAATAGTAGTTACTCATAAACTGTTTAGGCCTCTGGCCTTTTATAAAGGAAGAAAAAAAAAATAGTAGTTATTATATGCAGGTTTTTTTTTGGTAATAGCAACAAAAACAATTTTTAAGACTATCAAACATGAAAGACTAACATTTCTAGAAGCTTTCTAAGTATTTTTATTTATTTTTGGTCCTTTAATTAGTAAATCTTTTATTGCATACATATTTTATTTGATTTATGTGAGAAGATCCAGTGATATTTTAAATGAAAAGCGACCAGTGACTCGTCAATCAAATTCTGGAATTGAGTGACCATTAGCAGCTTGATTACGGCACTTCTGTCGTAGCGGGTTCTCCAGCACAAGTGTTCTAATATCTGTTTGAAGGGTTCGTCTGTTTCTTATTTAGCAAGGGCTAAGTAGAAAGTAGTGTTCATATTTGTATTGTGTTGTTGTAATACTGAATAACAATTTTCGATGATTTTTTCCACTTTCCTGCTTCCCACTTTTTCATCCAATAGAAAGCAAATATGGGGGTCCATGTCACATGGGAGTGTTGGATTAATCTAATTCCTTTGACCTTTCCAAACTGGAAGCTAAGTAAAGTTGATATTATTTCTCAATGTGTGCCTAACATTGTGTGTCCTTAATTTTTAAGCATATCCTTGTCACATTCCTCGTGTTAGCCACTTCTACGGTGGACAATTGTGGGAGAAAAAAACGAAGAAATGAGGATGGAGAGTAATGCCTATAGGTATAGGCATTATGGTGGATAATTGTGGAGAAAAAAAGGAAGAAATAATTGTATTGAAAAAGAAATAAAATAGGACAAAATGGGGATGGAGAGTAATGGTATACATATAGGTATTACGAGAGGGAAGGGAATCAAATTGCAGTGATTGTATTGGACAAGCTGCAAGGTATGGACATCTTTCAGTACATAAAAACATGTGTCTTGTGAAGTATCATGGTTTCATGATATGAACAAAATAGATTTATTGAAAAGACTTTAGAAACTTTCAAAAAAATGAATTGATAGGTGTAAAATGATTGACTCAACAACCTTTGACTATGCCCTCCTTGCTTGTGGATAAGTGAGGAATTTTGAATAGGTTATGGGCTTCCATCAAAGCATAAGAATAGATGAAATTTAGGAGATGGACAGGGAGGAAGGGAGATGCAAATAAGGGATTATAGTCTTCTCTAAAGAAAGTTCAATATCCAAGGAAGACAAGATTCAAAGTTTCCTTCTATATAGTGATGAAAAAGAAAGAAGAAAAGACATTCAAATGTTTGAATAACTATTTGGGTTATAATTGCCACTGATCACCTTGAAGCCCTATAGTATGAAATGATATTGGCTTCCCAAATCAAGATCCAAGCCATTTGATATCTCTCATCAAACTATTCCTAGGATTCCTAGAGTTAGCAATCAACTGAGAGACATGGATGGTTTTGATTTAGAGACAAAACCCATATTGAAAACTTGAAAAAATTTGCTGAATAACATTTCAAAGATAATGAGCTATAGAACTCCAAAAAACACGTTAGTTGAGGGGGGGGGGGGAAGAGAAAATGATAGGAGAATCAGTCCAAGGGTGTGAGGATTGTTGCAATGACCCTATCAATGAATAAATTTCAAATTGGTGCCCATCATTGTAGAATGGCTCATATTACTACGTAATATGAATTTCTATTATTGGTATGAAAAATTATTTACTATTCATAATTCTAATTAAAATTTGATTCAATGTAGTATTTGTTATCCCAAAATTGGTTATGAGGCATGTAGGTGAATGTTTAATCAAAATTACATAAACTATCTAGTTCTTAGTCCACCAATTAGGAAACTAATAGATGATAGTTAAAATAATATAATAAAAATCTCTCTCCCTACAAATATGGTAATCTTGTATGCAAAATGTGGAAGCTTAGACAAGGCACATGATATGTTTGATAAAATGCCTCAAGAATATGGCCATAGGGAACACCATAAAGGAAAGATATGTTCTGAAAAGAGATTTTTTAAAATACCTTAGAAATTTTTAATTATATGATTAATGGCAATCTACTTTTCTACAATCAAAATTGGATTCTTGGAGAAATTTGATGGGAGGATTTATTCTCCAAAAAGAAAATTGTTTGTGGGTTATGAAACATGGTTGTAGTAGTCACTTTAGGTGTTTTTAATTCTTATAAACCACATTTTAAATCTTTTTTTTAAGCAAAAGGAAAATGCTTGTAATTATATTAATATCATATAAGATATAATTACATAGACTTTATCAACTATATGTTAGAGAAAAACTTGTGCCACCTAAACAAACCAACTGCCTTTAAACAGACATAATTCTTTGACCCCTTACAAAAAAAGTGCTTCCCAAAATTATACGATGGGAACCCAAAACCATACATCTGAAAATACTACCAATCCTTACTAGCAAATTTCTACATGAACTATAATAAAAAAAAATCATTCGCAAGTTTCAAGTTAACACCTATGAACTAAATTCACTGAATTTTCTCCTTGACCCTCACCAACAACCATTTGAACTTGACTTGCAAACTGAGCTTGGGAGTGAACTGTTATGTTGATATTAGGTATGACAACATTGGCTCTGTTTGCTTGAAGACTTGGAAGATGAGAACTCATTTGCAGTCCAAGAGGACAATCATGCGAGAGAATGAAGGATAGAGCATGATATTTTCTTTTGAATTTGTCTATCCCTTCCCTTGCAAATTTGAAATGGTGTCTATTCATAGCTATATACAAATAGCTTGATGAATCTTTTAGTAGGGATAACTGTAACACTTCATATGCTTCCTCGTACCTTTGCTTGTATAACAAATGGTTCCTGCCAGGAAATAATCCATCCACATACCCTTCACCATGAGTGAAGTCATAGGCCTAGACACCTCTTAGCAGAGCACCATCTTGCAAATAGATTTCATTGACAACCTTGCTTGCCACCAGTTGAAGGGAATTGTAATTTTGCAATAAATCCATTGCATTTGACAGAAAAATTGAAAGGATGTTCGTTAGAAAGATTATGTGTTGAGTATTCGTGTGCAAGATTCCATCACCAATCACAAACTTAATGGAGTTAAGAATTGATAAACAATTTACCTTAAAGCACTGTTGAAGATGCTCCTTTTCAATGCATCCCGAGAATGGAAACTCCTAGGGGCAGACTGCAACTAGGATTTGATAGTTACGAGGCCGATATGCCATATTAGTGTTGTATGAAACCCATCTACCACCCAAAGCCATCCTCTAAACACTTGAAAACCTGCCTCCTTGTCACCGCGTGAAGCTCACTTGAAGACCCTCAACTTAAAAATCCTGCAAAAAATCACTAATTCAAAAAAGGCTTCACCCAAAACACTCTGTAATGGCGTTCATCATACTAAACAAACCCTTACTAATGCAGTCTTCCCTTTAGAAATGCAAGTTTAAAGGAAAATCGCAAATCTTCCTTTCCCAAGTCATTCTTGGAAATGATGGGAAAATGAAAGATGACACGCCTCAAATCGGAGCCGCACCAAGAAAATGATTGGAAAATGAGCCTCAAATATGAATCACTCCATGAACCTAGATTTAACTGTCATGTCGAGTTAATATTACATCCTCGCTTGAACTCAACCGTTACCACCTAAAACCAAACATGTGTTGATTAATGATGTTTAAAGTATCATTAATACAGGATCCCTACATTCACACAAAACATAGCTAGGAATAATCATAACTAGCAGAAAAATTCATTACTCTGTTTCGATTTCCCATGGATCCACTACAAATGATGGTACTTCCCACGTGATGGATAATTCCGCTAACTCCATAGCCAACCCGTCCTCCAAATTTAGCATTTACTTCTACTATCACTGAATGAAACAGATCACCAATTTCATTTGTAATAAATGCAAGAAAGTCCCTTAATTTTATCCCACTAGCAAAATTTGTTTCATTTTCCAACATACTCGTGCCTCCATTACAACATCTGTAAACATGATTGTGTGAATATCTTATCAAAATTTGAACTAGCATTTGGTGTTAGCTATATGAAACAATACTCGTATTGCAACTAGGCATGACACACGCATGATAAGGCACTTTAAAATTGACCATAAATTTGGCACATACATTATAAGGCACTTTTATTTTGTATTAACCTGCCTTATCCTTGCTTACTATAAAGAAATTTCCTCCTGCATTACTAACTCTTCCAACCCCGGTATTAACTTTAATTGACTTTCATTATTGAAAATAAGCATTTCTTGTGAATCACAATCCAAACTTGCTAGAAAATCTGCCAATCTGTTGCCTTCCCTAGATATGTATGTATTAACAAGAAGACCTGAAAAGAGTCTAGCAGTGACCAGGGTTTGTGTAGAATATAACCTAAGTTCCAATTGTGAATTCTTCTTTCTCTGCAAGCATTTATTATTAGTAGTGAATCCCCTTCCACATGCAAGCTTGAGAATCCCATTTTCAAATCCATCTCCAATCCTATCAAAAGGGCTTGAGCTTTTGCAATATTATTTATTCCCTTGTGAAGATGAACTGAAGATGCCACTAAAATTCTCCTAGAAGAATCTCTTATGCAAATACCTACCCTCGAGTTACCCAGATGTTCCTTTGATGCTCCATCAAATTTTAATTTTACAAATCCTACTCGTAGGGCCTCCCATTTTATTACACTTCTATCTACTTTATTACTGATGCCTTTATGCAGACTTCCATAAAATGGGAATTTTAAATTCTTCCAATGTTTTAAGAGGTCACTGTCCCAATTTTTGAAAGTTGAGCATATAGTTTTTTGTCTTTGAACAGTTGAATTAACCACCTCAATTATAGCCTTTTCAATTTTCACATTTGTAGAAACCGCTGATGATTTGACCTTTCTGAAGATCCTCAAGTTTCATTCCCACCATATGTTCTAGACAACTAGTGTAGGAACCACATGCCAAATGCTTGCAAAGAAAGATGATTGGTATAGGATAGGCCAACTTTGGAATAGATCCCAAACTGAATTAGGTAAAGTTAAAAACAAGTTTAACTTATTTAATACAAATTCCCAGCATTGTTGAGCAAAACTACATTGTAGAAGCAAGTGATCTACCATTTCAAGGACTTCACATAATAGACATTTGAAAGGATCAACTATCTTTAATTTTGCTAGCTTATCACTTGTCAAAATTCTCTTTTTCAATGCAAGGCAAGCAAAATCTCCAGCCTTAGGAAGAATACTACTGTTCCAATAAAATGAAAAGGCTCTTTGAGAAGGCATATTTTGTTTTGACCAAGCTAAAACTGTATACCCTTCCTTCACTAAATATACTCCATCTTTTGAAGCATCCCAAATAATCTTATCTAGATTTGATGAGAGATACACCACTCTTTCCTTAAGCACATTATTTAACTTGTCCCACTATTCTATTGTTAACAAATTTCTTGGAGAAATTTTCCAAACAACCTTCCTTGTTAAATCTTCTATTGATTGCACATAGTCTAAGAAAATTTCCCCCCAAGCCTTTGTTAGGACTATTCTTACATCTTGCAGATCCAAGTTTTTTGACAATGGAGGATTCCCATTCCATGAATCTAGCCAGAACTTTACACATCTTCCATTATTCACTTCCCATGTAGAGAAAGATGTAATAATTTTCCTACATGAGATTAGAAAGTTCCACATGGTAAAGCCTTTAGGAAGATCAACAACTATCAAGATTCTTGTCGGGTTTTCATTGTCTAAGTATTTTGTTTGCATTACCTTGCACCATTTAGCATTAGGATTTGAATACATTTTCCATGCAAGCTTGGCTCCAAAAGCTTTGTTCCCACATAGAATATTTTGAATACCTACACCTCCTTGGTTCTTTTCATTTGCTAGACCTTTTAGTGAAATTAAAGGTACTTTCTTTTGGTCAAAAAATTTCCTTTCCAAAGTAATGTTCTTATGATTTTCTCAATTTATGACAATAATGAACAAGGAGCTTTAAGGACAGCCAGTAAGTAATTAGGAATTAAAGTTAAAACTGACTTTACTAGCATTATTCTACTTGAAAGTGATAGCCACTTGGCTTTCCACAACATAATTCTTGATTTAAGCCTATCAATCACTTTTTCCTAGTATGCATCCTTATTTGAGCCCTTGAAGAATGGAATTCCTAGATAAGAACATGACAACTCAACTTTTTGGAAACCCAGTAAGTGGACAATCTTTGTCTTTATACTAGCACTAGCATTAAAAATGTATATTTTTGACTTTGTTGCATTAATCTTTTGTCCTAAAGCAGAAGAGTACTTATCTAACACTTATTTGAATTGATTAGCTTCACTAATTGTTGCCTTACCAAAGAGGAGAGTATCATCTACAAAAAGGGAATGAGTGATTTATACATTTGAATTTGCTAACTTGACCCCATGCCATAGACCTTGATTGTGCTTTAGTAAGATAGATCTGCTTAAATCCTCTACCAACATAATAAAAACAAATGGTGAAGTGGATCCCCCTTCCTTACACCTTGCAAAGCATTGAAAAAGCTTGTGGGAATCCCATTGATGATGATTGATAATTTTCCCCCTAATAAACAAGAGATTATCCATCTACACCATTTTGAGCAGAATCCAAACTTTTGAGCACTTTGTTCAAGAAATTCTAGTCTACCTTATCATATGCCTTCATCATGTCCAACTTAACAATGAATGAAGGTAGATTCATATTTGTTATCAGGTGAAGGGCCTAATGTGCTACTATTGCTCCTTCAAAATTCTACATCCCCGAGACAAAACCTCCTTGTTCTTGAGATATTATCTTAGGAATAAGAGGTTGCAATATTAAGTATATTGCCTTAGTAAAGATTTTATAGATTGTATTGCACAATGATATAGGTTTGAATTATGCAAATGTTTTGGGCTCTTTCACCTTGGGTAGAATTGCAATATTTGTTACATTGAATTTCTTAAGAATTGTCCCTATTCTCCTCGATTCTTCTAATGCCTAAAGAAGATCACAACACAAAAAATTCCAACATTTCTGGAAAAATAGAGTTGTAAAGCCATCTAGCCCCAGAGCCTTATCTGGTGGAAATGAGAAAACTACCTTCTTTACTTCTTCTAAAGTAAATGGCTTCATTAAACCAGCATTATCATCTTCACTTACAAGCCTAGAATTGCATCAAGAAATTCACATTCATCTCTTGTTCTCTTATCACTCCTATTAAATCAAGGATTAGACAAGAGATCAGGAAAAAATTTAACTCCTTCCTTGTTAATTTTGTATTTTCAATAAATCAATGATAAAACATAAAGAATGGACCAAAGTCATTTCAATTGATATTTGTACTCTTTCATGCTCAACTTATGTTGATAAATTCATTATTTTTTGAACAAATAAATTAATAGGTAGTATAATATAGGGGGTTGATGTTATTGTACAAAATGAATATTTATATTACCATAGTCATGAAACTATCATTTGAATTCAAAATATGGTGAATATCCCCAAACATATAAAATCCTACATGTCTTATTTGTGGTATGACAAAGGCATAAGTAGATGGGATTTCCTTAAGCATGGATATATGCATATTATTTCTTATACTTTGATAGCTCACCAATTGTGGTATCTTATATAACTTTAATTATAGAAGATAACACTCTAATTAGAACAATATTTTGAATTATTCATGTTTGAATGTGGTAGAAAATCCATATAAAATTTATATATAGATGAAATTATTTTTATCTAGATAGTATAAAGTGAATTTTTTTCTATTAGGTCCTTTTAGGCTTGAATAATTTTGATTGATAAGTGTGAGGGATAGTTTTTCTTACTAGCTAGTAATTATCATTCTAATTCTAACAATAGAACACCTCATAATAGAAGAGATGTTCCTTGATAGTCATGGTTTATATTGTAAGAATAAAAACTACTATAATTATTTAATGTTATCTTAAAGCAAGTTGCAAAAGAACACCAGGATAATAGAAATGAGTCAAGGAAACTCCCTAGTGATTTTTCCTAATTTATTGGGAATTCTTGATGGCGATAAAAATGGTTGTGTCTAGAATTCGTAAAGCTTATATTAACTTTGGAAATTAAAATTTCCCATTCGATAGTTAAAATCCTTGGAGAACTACATGTAACTTTTATCCATTTTGGATGTGGGTATGTAGGTAGTCCTTAGATGAAGGATGCCCTTGTGACCTCAAGTATGGAGTGGAGGGTAACTTATGGGATAAATCAAAGGTTTTGGGTTGTTCATGAACTTTTTCAACCTTCCCTCTTTAACATGTTTCAGCCTAAGAATGAAGTTTACATTAGATGACTATGAATAAGTTAAGAAAACTTGATAACTTGTAACTAATAGTTATTTAAATTAGGCTAATAGGATAAATGGGGTAAAAAATAGGTATTCTTATTGGTTATAGATGGTCTAGTTGTTGTATCTATGTTCCTAATTTTTATGAGCTTCCAAGATGACATTTCTTAGGCTTGTTTATTCCATTCATAGATGAACACTATAAGTAAAATAAGGTTGGATATTTTTCAATTATATCTATCTAATAATTTATTTTTGAATAGTGTGTTCTAGATAAAAAAATTGAATGAATTGAGTGGGTTTTATTACTTTATAAGTCAATAATTATTTGTGTGTGTTGAGTAGAGTCCAACTCATGTGGGCTCAATGTGATTCTTATGTGTTTATAAAATTTAACTCCGAACCTATAATACTCTATGTATAAGATTTTAAATCACTTGATTGTGATGTACATAGCTAGGTCCACTTGAATAGCATGTGTGAACCCTAGTGATGCATAAGCTATGCTTACATGGACATAATACCTCCACATGTCAAAATTGAGTCTAATACTGGAGCATTAATAGGTTGTCATTAGATTATATGCCAAAGGGTGATGCCTTGAGATACTATTGTATCTTATGGACTATTCAATATTCACTTGTATCACAAATGCAAAATATTTCTAAGAGTTGTCTTAGATGTGATATTGGAGTGATTCAAATGGTTGTCACCCCTACTATGCAAGTAACAAAAACCAAAACTGACCATTGTAGCGAGAGCTGTTAGTAGGAAACCACTAATAACATGAAGGTGATTGATGTTGAGTGCTACCCATATTATGAAGGGGCTAGTTGAGAATATCAAAAAAACCATGAAGTGGCATATGTTGGATGCTACTCCTTCCTAGGTGGATATAATTCTTGTTAGTGGCCTAAAGACGATTGATCTTAGAGTTCATCAAATTGATGGTTAAGTGCGAATATTGATAATGACACTAAATGATGTATTTTTTACAATATTGATAATAAGATTAATTGATGTTTTTTTTACATCTACTCATTCAATGATGATTTTAAGTAGTATGGGATGCTTTCCATCATCACAAGTAGTGTAGAGAATCAAGAAAATTGATGGTACCCATGTAGTATGGGACACACCAACAATACTTTTTGAACTATGATACACTAAAAGGGTAGGTATTAGTCACTCATTGTGCATGTGTTAGTCACTCACTATGTATATGTTAGTCACTCAATCTGTACTTGTGTAAATTGCCTTAGGTATTGTGCATATTGTTATTCGTATGCTCTTGCTAGTGATGTCATCAGGTAGTATGGAACATGCTTGAATATTATCATAGATGGTGGTGGATTGGGAAAATGATGGGACCTATAGTATAGTATGGGATGCATTTAAATTCCTTTGCTAGATGATATCTATTTATAGGCTTATGTTTTAGTAAAGTAGGTAGTGACATGATGCATATAATAGGTTGCATTCACTTTCGTAGTTCCAATTGATCATTTTGTAAACATGTGATGTATGTGTTAATTTTTTACACTAGATATATGTGATGTATTTTTAAGTCAATCACTATTATACTTATGATGTATGCATGAGCTAGTCACTATTGTACTTGTGATGTGCATATGAGCTACCAATTGTTGTACCTATGATGTGTGTATGATCTAGTAACTATTGTACTCATGATGTGTGTATGAACTAGTCATTTTCATAACTATGATGTGTGTATGAGATCATCATTGTTGTACATGTTATGTATATATTCAAGTTGTCCACCCTATGAATAAGTGATGTATGCTTGAGCCAATCACTATATGAACTTGAAATTATCGAATGATATGATCCTTATATCTTTTTGTGTGCTTTTGTACATTAATAGTGGGTATAAAAATGATAACTGATGACAATTTGTTATAATTCTATTATAATTGGATTATCTTGAAATCTTATAGTTAATGAATATAGTGATGAGTTAAAGTGAGATCAGAGATCTTATACAAAAGGAGAGGACATTGTCTCTCTATCACTGATGTATGAGCTACAAATCCTTCAATTCTAAAAAATGGATAAATAAGTAGGGTCATCATGAATTCAATACTTCAAAGCTAGATGGACTATGATTGGTTGATTAAGTTGGTATTTAATTATGAATTAAAATTAAAGTAAATTAAAAAATTAGTAGTAACTAAGGGGTAGTTATTACAATCCTTTGAAATATTTCTAAACCTAAGGGTTTATAAATTGGTCTTTAATAACAATTTATGTCTACTTTAACTTAGAAGATTCTTTTAGGTTTTGGGGGTTCTTTTGACATGCAAATCTATAAGTACCTCTAGTCTAATATAATTAGTATAGAAAACTTAATCCTAGAGTTCTTGATTCATTGTCCACTTCTTTCTCTAAATCTCCCCATATTTTTCTATGTGACATCCTAAAACCATCCTTCGATTTGAAGCCTTTAGAACATATGTGAAACCATTTTAAGCCTTATTCAACCTTTTTTTGTTTCTATATTTGATTATAGAGGTAATTTGAACTCCAAATAAACCTTTTTAATCCTCTGATTTAATGAGATTTTACATCACGTTTATAAAGTTTATTACCCAACCATGTCGCTAAATTCTCAAATAGACATTATAACTCATTTTCCATGGAAAATAAATATCAAGAAAATATTTATTGGCTCATAGTCATGAAATTACATCGCAATGTATCATAAAGGGCTATAATATGAGACATCATCCTTGAAACATGCATATGCATGTACTTAGTGTGCAAATTATAATCCTCTTAGTTAAAATGTAATACAATGCTCTTTGATATTTCACCGAACTATGATATTAAGCTTTGAATTATGATCTCCAAATTTAATATATATCATTTATGATTCTAGATACTTCTAATGATGATTACATATGTTTATATAATAGATTCAATCCTATGGAATGATCAATATTAATCATAAGGTGGTGCAAAAGCTTGATGTAAGATGAAACATGTATCTAAGAAAGGTTTATAAGGGAGATATACAGAATGAAAACAATGAATATCAATGTGGCTCATACAATGAACCCCATAGGAACAATGAACATAAAATGAATCCAAATATCATTCTAAAATGTTGGCAATCATCAAAAATTCAAAACAATGTTTTTTAATTGGAACTCTCATTTACTTGAGGATGAGTTTAGGACATTGATATGCCTTTGCAATGGGAACACTATGTTTCAATGGTCATATGATGATTGGAACATTATTAGAAACCTTAAAATAAAAAAAAATCAATGTGATTTCTCTTTTGGTTGATGTAATTTATTTCTCTTACACCTCAAATGCTCTTGCATGAAACAAACAGGGTAATTGAAAAGTGACTCCCTCACTCTAGGATGGATAGAGGGAAACTAAAATGGTTAACCTTATATTCCTATATTAGAATATAGCATAGCAAAGTTCCAAGAAGAGGGATCTATTTGAGGAAGTCAATTTTTATTAGTACATTCATGTGAAAGTTTTGAATTTTTATTGAAATACAAGAGTATAATTTATCATATTTTAATCCCATTGTAATAGAAATTATTGGCATGATTATGATTATTAAGTTTTCTTTTATTATATCCAATTCAAATTCATAAATTAATGTCAACTTCTAGTATCACTTAATATGGGTTATGTGTACTTGTGTTAATGGTTAGAAACAACTTAGTTAGAACCTCCATCCATGATTACATCATAATCATTTTGGGTCTAGATTCTAATTCCTAGTAAGCATTTATAGCTTTGGAACTTGATAAACATGTAATAACCATGGTTAATCTAGGGACTCTTCCTATGAGATTTGTTTTTTATTGAGCCTAAAAATCATGTTGGAATGGTAGGATCCAATTGAATATAAAACATATGGTACCACATGTTATCTAGCTTCCTACCACTTAGGATTTCTCTTGAGAAAATATTGATACCTATTTTATATAATATTATCAAGTGATCAACATGGTACAAAATAATCTGCCAAAATTAATTTTAAATATTAAATTATTTTCTAGATTAAGTATTTATCTATTAACTAATATATTCTCCATGAATAAAGTAGTGATTTAGATCTCATTTTATTTATTTTAATCAATATTGGTCATCTTGAAATTTAATCTTTCTTGTTCAATAAATGTGCAAAATTATATTTAACTAGGAATGTAGGAGCTAGAAATATTAAATTTAGATATAAATTGTATAGTAGTGTGACATAGTGATGAGATGAGGTCATTAATGACTATAATAGAACTTAGAGTTTATGTAAAAATAACAAATTACATTTTTTTATTACCAACCAACTATTGCTAATTAATAAACCTGTCCAATCTTCTAGATGTCTAGCAATTCTTGGGGTTAATAATCCTTTATCCAAGGTTGTCCATGCGAGACATTTTAAATATTGAGAATCTCCCAAACTATGAAAGAAATTTTTCTTGAGAAATAAAGTTATCATATGATATGTCCACTTATGAATAATTCTTATATATGATATGTATTATCCTTCTTTTAGTAGAGAAATTCATGTCAAAAAATATTATATTGGCCAAAAATATTGTTATTAGTGTAACAAGGAACATGTAACACACTTTTGAGCTTGTTCTCTAAAACACTATATTATGTATATCAATTTATTTTCTAGTAAACTATCAAAATAAACTATTTTGGAATTCCCTATTTATGTGTCAATTGAATTATATGAATAGATTATGTCTACACTCATGACCATGTGAGAATATAGATTATTTTTCCTTACCATTTTGTTTAAAGGATTTCACTAATCATGATTTAGAATGTGTATAGCTAGTGATTTTATGGTTTGATTTAATGATTTTTTTATGACTTGATAATATCATTGTAGGGTTTTTGGTATGAAAATTAATTTATTGTCCTCTTCTTTCCTCATTTCCCTCCTTACCCTGTTTTGAAATTTTTAATTATCTATTAGATGATGAATATAGTAGTTTTATTTTATACTTCATTGAATATATTTCTATTTGTTTAATATCTATTTTAACAAGTAAGAATCAATAATTAAAATATAGAATCAAACGTTGCATGCTCACATTTAAAAAATATCACAAAACACATTAAAACAAACACACAAAATCATAATTTTCACTACACTTAAACATAAGATCATAATTACTCCATATGAATTAAGATCAATAATCATGGAGAAGATCATAGAAGATTGGCTATGTGACCCTCAACATCCATTGGCCATTTACCTACTCACTCAGCCAAAAGTATAAGAGATAATGATAACCAAAGCATTTGTAATTATTCCTAACTCATATCAACCTTTAACTTTTCAATTGAATTATAATTTTCTATGATTAATCATAAAATTACATATAAATTATAATAATTTTACAATCCATAACAAATAAATCATTAACACATTAAATCATACCTCAATAGATAGATACTTGCATTTTCACATAAGGTAAGTAACCCGATGAATATAAGATAACTATAATTAATATTAATCAGCTAGTTTCCATCACCTAATCAATATCCAATGACAACCAAGACAATCCAAGTAAGCATAAGAACAAAAATCACATCTAGGGAAACTAAACTATCATCTATAATACTCCTAAAATAATATCTAATATAATTAAAACAAGAACCCATTGTGTAAGAGTCATAGTATCATCACACATCATCACTAACAACAAGAAATATCCATAAGTTCAAAACTTAGCTACTATTCTATCCTAATTTCATCATTCATATTGATAGGATCAACATTTTTATAAATATTTCCATACTATCTAGCCTTTTTGAGGCAAGGTTTGAACATGCGAAAGAGGGGTGACTTTTCAAACCTACATAATCACATCCTGTAAGGTCCGTTACCTTCACATCCTTTAATATTTTATATTCACTTTGCATGCATGTTTGTGAGTGATACATACTTTGATAATTATTATCATTTTATTATTCGTGTGCATCATAAAGTGGAGGAAAGGTATAATTGTTAAATTTTTACACCAAAGATAATTCCATTTAGTTTCATGCATATTTTGATGAAATATCTCAATATATATAAATACAAAAAATGACACATTATTGTGCAAATTTGGGCTCATTCTTCTATCCTTTATCCATTCCTAAACACACATGCCCTCATCCCTTATCGTTATACATACATAGCCCAATATTTTTTCCTTATTTGAGCATTTACTACACCCATACACCTTGCTAACCATAGTTGTTAGCTACCAAAATTTGATTGCTTGCACACATAAGGTCAATTCTATGGTTTTCAATTCAACAACATAAGTTTCAAGTCAACGCTTGAATTTCCAACTTTTAAATTTTAATTTGGCCAACTAGACCCTGTTATTTTATTTCCCTAAGCTAAGTACATGTTTTACAAAATTGGATTCTATGTTCTAGCATCTAAAGGCAATCATTAGCATTGATTTATATCTCTCATCACTCAAGTATCCTCTCTCATTCTCGAGCCTTAAATAAACAATCAATAAATAAACACTTTTATTTGATGCACTAAAAGGAGTAATGAATTTGCATACATCATTTGATGACCCTAAATTTATACCTTCAATCTCTTACACATATTTTTGGTTGTTTTCCAAGAACATCTCACCTTGCAACATAATGTCATCCCTTATATGATATTTTTAAAAGTTGTCAATCATTAGATAGTAAAGAATAGTAGAGGAAATAAAGGTTAACCAAGCAAACATCAAAGCGACAACATACATTACTTGAGGTCAAATCTAGACATAGATAATAAATCCATAATTGTACACTTGACCCAAACATACAAAATTGATTCTAGATAGAACATCAATCTAACATAGGAGTTATGACAATTCATTGATAAACAGGTCACATTTTTCAATAAAAAAATTAATCAAGATCTGAAATATTTACCAAAACGCGCACATTCTTCAATCAATAAGCTAAATATATTTATTTCTATACTACCAACATTTAAAGTTAAGCTTTACACTAACCCACATAGATGTTATCAAATATAGATTAACCTCTTCTTATTTGTGTGCATCTTTTCAGTTTATCACACATCAACACCTAAAGAAAATGTATTTTCTTTAGAATTATAATATGAAAAATTAATCCACCTTGGAGCATAGTAAAAGAAATCTCTAAATGGCATATCGCAAAGTCTCTCTAGAGAATTCTGAAAGCTCAGGAAGAAAAAAGAAAAATTAGAAACACATTTTTGTTAAATCAGGAACCTTAAAAATTCTCTGTCAAACTGTAGCTTAAGATGTTGTCTGGATCATTTATCTATCGTAAAACTGCAATAGGCCGATTACTTCTATTTAACACAAGCTCGTAACTTGTTTATGAATTTAGTTCCTGATAAACTACTTTCGCTAGTGCATAAAGATTCCTCTGTAAATTTATGAATTAGTAAAAGTAATTATTGACAAGACATGTTAAAGGAAAGCAGCAACAATATATTTGGAATCTGTGTAGGTAAAAGCAGGGTTGCAGGTAAGAACAAAAAGGAATCTTAGATAAGATATTTTGAAGACTTTATATGGATGTGAATAAGATAGGCCTTATTTCATACTCACCTACATTCAATGAACTTGACAGATTAAAATCGTCTATGTTCAATGCATCTAATCTTTTTACATTCTTTTGGTCCACAAGATCTTGCATGCTTCCTGCGTAGACCTATATAACAAGCTTGCATCCTTGCCTCTAAAAGGGCATACAAAAAAACTAGGAAGGCACCTGATCAATATGTGTTTGTTCTGGTCTCTCTGAGTTCCTCCAACTCCTTCGGGAAAATAACTTCAACATCTTGAAGTAATTATTTATTTGCTGAAGAGTTTGGAGGAACTCTGGGAGTCACTGAACATTTTCTGAGAATGAAGGAATTCTCTTCATTGAAAGGTTTAGTGTTCTAGAGCTTCTCTAATTAAAATCGAGTTATCACATATAATTACTTAGTCATTTCTATGCTTAAAAATCATTGCTATGCTTAAAAACTATGACATGTGTGTTTCAGTCATGTAGTGATTTAGTTGAAACAAACTGACTGTAGAAGCCATTTCATGTCCTGCCATTATTAACACAGAAATTGTTGTTACCTCAAAACCGATTACTGTGTTTAATGTGCATTTCATTTGTTTTCAGTGACTTTTTTTCACATGGTTACATTATGAATAGTTTACCTAGTTAAATTTGCATAATTTACTTTTCAGGTGGTCTAAATGGTGGACATAATTAACCTTTTTTTAATTCTTTTATCAAGTTATTGTTCCATCTTAATGTAATGTTTCGTTGTAAATTTCTATACTTACATTAGCAGGAAAATTCTAATTTTATCGTCTTTCCTCTCTTTGGGGATCCATTCATTGTTTCTTAAAAATCCTAATGTTCTTTGTTTTCTGCTACCTGTTCTCCCAGGTCTGAAACTTCTTTTCTTTCTGCCCTCTATATTATAAGGGGGCTGCTCCATGGCGCTGCCACGTTGTCTCCTAACCAAACCAATCAGAAAATATATCCAGGTGTCATCCCACAGCCTCTCTAGTATGGGTAATGGCTCACAGGCCCATATTTTGACTCCTTTGGCATACTAACAACCTCTACATCCCTGTCCAAACTTTCTGGCGTCACTCCTCATCCTTTTTAAATAGTACCTCTCAATTATGTTGTGATAAATTCTTATCAACTTAGAAAATGTTTAGACATCCACAATAATGATTTTCCTTTATAAGGTTCTCCCTCATCAATCAGGTTGAGGTATGTACAGTTTTGTCCATTGAATAGAAATCCATCTTGTATGAAGTAGTCCATCCACAATGTCTCATCGACGTTTGTAGGATGATTAGATGTTGAGCATACATATTTAAAGTCTAAGTCATCCTTATAAAACATCATTGCATTAAGATAAACTATTTCTGTCCTCATCTCCATCAACAATGCTACTTTGTTATCAAGGCATCTACTACCTTATTTGAGCTTCAACTTTAGTGCTTTAGAACAAATGTATACCCTTCTAAGAACTCCATTTAATTCACATGTTGTTGATTGAGCTTGGTTTAGTTGTTAATAAATTACATGGTGATCCATGTAAAGCACAAATTCCTTAGCGAATAGATAATTTTGCCATTTCTTCAATGCCTACAATATAGCATGGAACTCTTCATCATAAGAGAAATACTTCCTGTTGGCATAATTGGTATTTTCATTGAAATAAACTATGGTTAGACCCTCTTAGATGAGGAACACTACTATGGCTATCTGACTTCCATCACAGTCCACTTAAAATTATTTTATAAAATTTGGCAAATTTGTCAAAGGCTCTTCAGTGACCTTCTCTAGTAACTGGAAGCTCTTATAAGTTGCTACAATCCACTTAAACTATTTTTTATTTGTTCTTATAGCCTTGGTGATAGATGTACATATCCCATGAAAACCTTAAACATCATGCACAATCCTAGATTTAGGCTAGTCCAGTATGGATCCTACTTTTCCTAGATCCATTTCTCTCCCCTTCAATGAGATAACGAGCCCCAAATAGACCAATTTATCATTCATAAAACTATATTACTTCAATTTAACTGGTAACTTCTCCTTCTCGAGCCTTTACAAAACCCACTTAACATACATAAAGTTTTCTTCTATATTATTTCTAAAAAATATAATATCATCAATAGAAACAATTACAAATTTTCTCAAGAATGATCTCAACAAATTTTTTATTAATCACCTATATGTGCTAGGTACATTTGTCAATTTGAAGGGTGTCATTATAGGCCCTCCTTGATCTTAAAATTTATTTTGCATTCATCACCATCTCTTATCTTGATTTTTTGGTACCTATTTTTTCAATTAATTTTACTAAAATTCCCAACATTTCCAAAATATAGTCAATGTGATCCATGCGCATCATCCATTCACCATCCTTTTTTGGTACTAATATTGACTATTACTAAGCACGGGATAAATATTTCTCTAATCAATATTTTTTATAATATCTCATGTACTTATTTGTTCACCTGTTCAATTTCTACTTGATGTTTAATCTATCAATGGATTTGTTGTGTAATCTTTCTCCTAAGATTTAATCAATATGATGGTCAAGATGCTCCTCATAGGTGGAAATCCTTTTTCAAACTCTTTGGATACAATATTATCAAATTCTTCTAATGTATCATTCACTTCCAAGGTGTATCATTATTATCAACAACTATCCATACTTGTAGCATCTTAGGGACAAGTATGAAATATATTTTTCTAGGGTTTAAATCCTTATTAGTCTATTTTCTAGTTACTAGAAACATAGTTGGACTAATTTACACATCTTCTTCATTGGTTTTCAATGACATAAGAGTATATTATTTTCTATTCTCCTCCAAATTTTTTTTTCCTCTATTGTCATAGATTTCCTTCCTATCAAATTGTCATCATCTCCCTAATAAAAGAATACACAAATCCATAGGAATTTCTGATCAATCAAGATTTGGCTCCCTTTTTGCAACCAGTATACATTATATGGAGTTATGTGAGCCATCCCTTTCGACTCCAACTTGTCCACCATTTTAAATGAGACTAGATTATCAATACTCCCACTAGCTATTATGATCATACAATAGTTTTTTTACTTGCACAATGTTATAAATAGATTTCGCCTTTAGAGAGGTTTGTTTTGTCTTTTTACTAGTTTTAAATAATTTTTGTTCATCATGAGTGCTTCTCCCTTCCCACGTTCATCTATCTAATCAAAAACTCTATGGACTTTGAATATTCTTTAGTTACATGTGCAATTTTATCTTCTATCCTTCTTGACCCTTTTGGCCTACATTATGGTCATTCATAAAATCCATGTCCTAATTGTCCATATGTGAAACAAGTCCCTTGAAAACATATAGTTCAACCTCTTCTAGTTCTAAATCTACCTCTAATAGGATAAGATCATCCTCTCATTTTATTACTATCATTCTATCTATTTAAAGAGTTGGTCTCCTTATTATGTCTATATTTTCTTTGCAATTATTTTATACCTCTACTAAATATACCTTTTCCTTTGGCCAATCCATGCTACCTTCTTGCTAATTTTTCTCCAACCATCAAAGAATAATAATAATCATCTTCAACTATCTACAACCTCATCATAATTAACTCCTCTTCCATTTGCATCCTTATTCCACTGACATATTGAGACACTTTCTGATGGTATAACTCATTATGACCATATTTGATTGTAATCTTCTAAAAATCTTCACTATGGGCCTCCACATTAAGTTCTTTTTCATAAGTTTTTCAATTTCTCGACCTACACAAGTTGATATAAACTAAGTCAAAACTTTTCCTTCATATTCCTCATCATTTGATAGCATGTAGTGATTTTTCCTATACCATTTCTCCTTCTCTCAACTTGTACTTCCTTTGACCAAAGTGTTCCACATTCTTTCATCTTTAATTGGCCCACTTTCACTCTTTAAGGGTAATCTATCTTGTCATTCTTTAAGTATTCCTTCATTTCTATAAAAAAAACTACCAATTAATCTAGTTATGAACTTCTAAAGACATTTGTTATCTCCATCCTTACTCCTTTCCTAATATTAGAGATAGATCTTATTAGTCTTGTCTCTCTTACATTTATCTCTACATCTACATCTTCACTAGCACTTTTACATTAGCTCCTCCCACTTTATTTTTAATATTAGCTCTTTCATGAACTTTTCCATTTAATTTGTCTCTATATAGGTCATCTATGCTCACTGACACTCTCATTATGGTCTCTAATACCTCATATATCATGCTTTTAGTTTTTTTCTAAAAAAAATCTATCACTATTTTTCTTGGAGGAATATTTTTTCCTTATAACTTTGTCTTTCTCACATGTATAACCTTCTTGTTGTGAGTAAATACCCATAATCATTTCTCATTGAATTCCATCCAACTATAAGATAAAGTTACTACTCCCTTTCTTAGAGTTTTACCCTATGATTTGATACCACACTAATGGTTCCACATAGCTTGCAAAAAAATAAATATCTCTAATCCATGCTCTTGTAGTCAAAGATAGGTTGTGTCATTCAAATATAAACTCATGCAACCTTAAGAGAAATCAAATATTTTATTTTTACGAAGTAACTCTTGAACCTACAACTTATTGTAGACAATTCTACAACCACCCAAACCTCTATAATTCCAAAATAAACTTACCTATCGGTACAATTCAATGGACAACCAAAAGACATATATAGGAAATTAATTTCCTTTAAAATCCACAAAGTACACAAAAATAAACATTTTTTGGCAAGAAAATATACTAAAGGGATAAAATTCACCATGAAATATTCTTTATTTCATAAATTAAAATTGAATTTCATTTACATGCATAGAGTAGGATTAGAAAATGTGGAAAAAATCAAATTTTCTTATTCTTCACTCTAATTCTCCCCTATTATTTATCCCTACACAAAATGACCAAAATCCCCTTTTTGAGGTGGCTCACTCTCTTAAATTCCTTGAATATTTCTACTCTGTCATTCCGTCCTTCCATATATCTCTTCGCTCTCTCATGTAAAGAAAATCTAGAGTTTTCACTAGAAAAATGGTGATGCCCTTATCTTTACAATCACACACAGTCTCATACTGCTCTGTTGATATTTCTCATTGATGTCATTGATTGGTCAGGTATTCTTACCTCCAACTTATCCTTTGTTTCAGTAATGGTGTTACTGGTATAAGTTTTTGTTCTATGCAATGTTGTACCATATTTTTTGGTCTTACCCTATTTGGTATAGCATGGGATATTTGTTTGCATCTATGCCGACATCTCCAACATCTTGTGTAGCACATTCACCCATCTCTATCTTCTATGCTAGCTAACTAAGTGGATGTGCAGATCCAATATATATATATATGAAGCAACATAAACATAAATAATGTTATGATGTGATATGACATGATATGTGATAGCGATTAGTTGATGTATAGTGTGAACTGATATATGTGCTATAGTAGTATAGTGTAGAGTCTTGAAGATCTGTGTGCTTCAGTGAGAACTGTATTCATGCATTTGCAGATGCAATTATAGCAGTTAAATTTTTTAATATTTACTCTGGCTATAAGCTGCCTCTTAATTGTAATAGCTAGTTTTTGTATATAGGGTAGTGAGCCCACTAGTAGTGAGTGAACTCGGCACTGATCCATCCACTATTATATAACCATTTACTTAATACTTGAGAGTTAACCCTCTCTGTGGTTTTTCCTATCTTGGATTTCCATGTAAAAATCTTGATGTTATGTGGCGTTGTGTTAGATTTCTTTTTGTTTAGAAATTTTAATTATGTTATGTGGACAGTTATTTAAAAAGTTTAATATTTTTAGAGGAATACCAATTCACCCCTCCACTCTCAATATTCTGAATGTTCAACAATTGGTATCAAATCCAGATCCTTTAGAAGAGTCTAACAACTTAAAGGAGATCCCGAAGGTTGAACACGTGATACCCAGATCTACCATGGATCAGAAAGAATTCAAGTCTGTCCTTGATGTTCTTGAAACTAATGAAGATGAAAATAAGGAACTCTCAGAAAATATTCAAATGGAAAATGATTGCATCCATAAACTGAAAGATCAAATCCAAAAATTCACTCTAATAAGGAGGTCAGTAATGAACTCAAGTTAGCAAATAGTACTATCCTTGACTTGAAAGCTAAGAGTGAAGAAGATGAAAAGACCAAGGAACATCTGGATAATGTAATCAAGGAAAAATCTAATAAATGCAAGAAGTTAGAACAAGAAGTTGTATCTCTCAAATCAGATTTAGAAGAATAAAAGAAGCAAGAGATCAAATACAAAGCAAGTTTAGAAAATCTTGGTGAAATATTAGCAATCCAAAGATCATTGGCAAACAAGAAAGGCTTCGACTGTGAAATTAGTGAATGCTCACATAGTAAATATGATATAAAAAGAAGGAACCTGAACTAGTAAATGAAGCTAAAACCAAATCTAGCAAAGAAGACAAAGGTACTTAGTCTCCAACAAAGAAATAGGTAAGTAGGAAACCCTTCTCTTTGAATAGTCATTGTTTTAATTGTAATAAATTAGGTCATAAAGCATTAATTTGTAGGAATAATATGAATCAAAAAGCTAGATCTTACTATGGTAGATGATATAATTGCAATGGTTATGGTCACAATGCTAATCAATGTAGGAAACCAAATAGAAACTATTATTTCAATGGTTATTGTTATAAATGTTATGCATATGGACAAAAGGCTAACTAGTGCAGGTCAAGGAAAGAGAAGAAAATCAATAGGTGTTATAATTGCAATTAAATTGGACACATTGCAAGATTCTACAAAATTCATGTAGTCAGGCCAACCAAACCAATGAAGAAAATTGATAAGGAACATGTTAAGGCCGAAATGAAGAAGATATGGAGAAAGAAAGAAGATAATGGAACTAGCTCTGGTGCAGACATCTGTTCCAATAATTAGCCACTCTCCGGCTGTTGCCCAAGAGAGAAAGAAAAATGATGGAAAAGTAACTTGCGGATATTTGGTGAAGTCACATTCATCTGATGAAAAATGAATCACAAATGGTGTTATGGTGCATTTAATGCAAAAAGGTAAATTTATTATGAAGTTAGCATAAAAGAAAAATTAGCAAGTCATTTTGATCACTCAAGCGAAAAAAAGGTTACAAGTAGCTAAGGAGAAGAAATAATCTGACTTGCATGATATTTTTTGTGTATCTGCAAGAGGTTTTTTTATTAAGTCTTTCCATTTCTCTATGATTACAGTTATGGATACTCCCTCTTTGGTCAATGTGGCATGTCAGCCTCATCTTGAATTCAAGAAGTATCTGGATATATCAATTGAAAATGATATGGCTAGTTGTTTATCAAAAATCCCAGACAAACTCATTCCTTTGGAAGATGTTAGGGCTTACATACATTCAAATCTCAAAGAGTTTAATAACAAAAAATTAGTTAATATATGGATAAATGAGGTCACTGGTGACGATTTCAATGTCAAACCTAAATACAAGGTTCTGGTTGAAAAGAAGTTGCATGTCTAGAACGATTTCCCATGTCTTTGTTTTGATGATTAATGGGTACGAATGGCTATGAGCATGTTCCATGACACATTCCTGTGGTTAGATGAAGCTCATCTAATCAACAAATAAGTAATGAAGGTTTTTACTAGGTTGAATGACTATGGCATTCTTCCAATACTAAATGCAGCAAATTACAAGGAAGTTGAAAATCTATCTCAGGACATTTTTGACAACAGGTCTTTGGCAATTCATACAGTTACAAATACAACTTTGAGGTATGTTGCCCAGGTCATTGGAAACAAAATCTACTACACTGGTAACAAAGATAAATCCATCTCAGCTATTACTATCTACACTGAATATGATATGGTGGTAAATGGAGTGGACTACGACTTATGCGAGCTCATCAGAAAGTAGTTTCTTGAGAATCTAAATTAGTGAAAATGAAGCAAGAAGAAGGTCACATTCTAGTATGGAATCCTTGCACTCTATTTACTAATCTACTTCATGCGTGAAATGCCTAGTCTTGGTCCGGTAGTGTGGGCATTTGAGAAACTAGTTGCTCACCAAATTGTTGAGCGAATGAGGAGTTATGTTGAGACTACTGCACAAGAAATGGCATTTACTTCATTTTTCTCTTTATTACAGTATAATATGCACAGTCGGGATATAATCCCTAAATCTATAGTTAGCAAATATAAGTATGATATCACATTCATAGTCACAATTGACAAATGTGTAATGGAAGTTGTTGTACCAGGAACTTAGTGGATACCAAAATTGGGGTATGAAGTGTCAGAAGAATATGTAGAATGTCTTGCAAAAGTTCTATTAGAGAGTTTGGTAGACACCTCTTAGAAGAGGTTTGGCATAGTAGAAGAAAAGTTCAAATAAATCCGCAAGGAGCATATATTAAAGGAAATCAATAAGAAAGTATAGAAGACTTTGAAAGTGATTAAGGAAGGAGGTTTTTCAGAGGAAGGTCTTGCAATACTCAGAAGAATTACTCAAAGTATAACTAGTAGCGCATTCGGTACCTCCACAAAAGCTGTTGAACCCTTAAGAGAAATGGAGAGTCCGTCCAATAAGAGGAAGAAAGGTCTTCCTCCACCTACTTCAAGCAAGAAGGTGAAAGAAGTGAAAGCCACTAAGGCTATTCTTACTTTTGAAGAATCTGAAATAGAATGAGATCCAGATAAGTACCAAATTAAGGTCTAGGAGAAGAAATCTAAAAAGGTAACTCATGATCCTCCTGATGTAGATATATTATTTGAACTACTTGTAGAGGGGAACACTAAAGAGGTGAGTGATTTGTACAACTCTGCTACTTCCAAAGGAAAAGAAAACATAACACAAGCATTTGTTCTGTACTATTCAAGATTAGATGGAAACATAGATAATTTCAAAGAGGATATTCTTGATAGTCTCTAGTTCAGTCTAAATACAATCCAAGAAAATGCTAGGAAAATAGATAAGGACATTATTAATGAAGCTATTTCCATTGTTTCTAAAATCATAAAAGATGAAGATTTAACAAGTTTTAAGGAACTCAGTCAGTTAGGTTTGAGAACAAAGAAAAGAGGACATACCCTTTTGGAGAACAAAGAAGTTGTAGATAAATTGAAAGCAAATACCATTGTCAAGCTTACAAACATTGCAAAAAATCTTGGGATGTTGATTGGTGATGGCTCTACTCCATCATTTGTTGCACCCACATGCTCTCAAGAGGAATTGGATATTGAAAATGTTGCAAATCTTGTCCCATAATACACTAATGTAGAAGTATACAATTTTGATATGAACCCTCAGGAAATTGTACACACTCATTCTTCAGATAATGTTTCTGCTCTAGTAGATGTAGAAGAAGAAGAAGAAAAAGAAGATGAAAGAGAAGAAGAGAGAATTGAAAAGGAAGGAGAGGAAATTGGAAGAAAAGAAGAAGAGATAATGACAGAGGAAATTGATACCAGAAAGCAGGAAGAAAACACAAAGCAAGAAAAAGGTAAATAACCAGTAGCATGGGTGGATGAGAAAAGAGAATAAATTGCTAGTATCTCCACCGGTACTTGTTCCAGTAATGCTTTGAAGATTTTACTTTCTTCACCACTTATGATCCAGCCTATCACCTCTTCCAAGATAATTCTTGACATTGAGAAGATTAATCATTTTCAGAAATTTTTAGTTGTTGAATCCATTCAGGCCTTGGCCAAGATTGACATGCTTAAGGAATTAGAAGAAAAAGATAATTTAATTGAGGAGGCTATTTTTCTCTCCAAATTATTATTCTAGAATGTAATATAGATCAGTTCAAAAGAAATACAGATAAATGCAAAACACTCATCAAAGTTGTGAAGGACTTCTTTGCCTATATAGATGAAAAGCTTCAAAGGGAAAAGGTAGATGAATGGAATAAGCTCTTGAAAGAATTAAAAGATCAGTGTGAAAATGCCTTCTCCTATCTTCATCAGCTAATCAGGAAAGGTCAAGACCTTCTCAAGGAAGGAAATTATCTATATTTGTACAACCTGCAATGGGTAGATGCCACAACCTCTATCAAAAAAGATCTTGACTCAATTGCATCAATGATTAGACAAGTGTACCATTCTTTCAAGTTTTCTAAAGACTTTTCTGGTTCCAAGAGATCCTTAATTAAGGAATTGCACAAAAGGTACTTCAAACTGCAAGAGCAATGGGACAACATCTTCTTCCCTTAGGCAATCTCAGGGAGATGTGTGCAAATAGTATTTCATTGATGAATCATGCCCTCCTGAAGGCACAACTAGCTACACTGTCTAATCCTTTCTCAATTGAAGACAAAGAATATCTACTTGCATCCATTCAAGTTCATGCACAACTTCTAACCGAAGCAATTTTATAGTGGAATGATAATAAAGGTAGGTGGGTCACCCATCTTCAAAAAATCAAGAAGTCTTTCTCTGATGGTGCATCTAGTGCATCCCAAAAAATTTCTCTACACCCCTTGTTCATTGATTTCAAAAGGGGGAGAAAACATAAAGAAATAGAAAATATTTTGAGAAACAAAAATAGTCATCATAGGGGGAGTTTTGGAGTTTATCTTTTGAAGTTTTGGCATTTCAAAATTTTGTTTACCATCAATGACAAAGGGGGAGATTGTTGATATTTTTCATTGATGTCATTGATTGGTTTGGTATTCCTAACTCTGACTTATCCTTTGTTCTAACAGCAATGTTACCATCATAAATTTTTGGTCTATGTAATGTTGTACCACAGTTTTTGGTCCGACCCTATTCAGTATAGTCTAGGATATCTTTTTTCATCTATGCTAACATCTCCAACATCTTGTGTAGCACATTCACATGACTCTATCTCCGATGCAAGCCAACTAAGTGGATGTGCATATCTGGTATATATATATATATACATATATATATATATATATATGTATATATATACATATATATATATACATGTATATATATACATATACATGTATATATATACATATATATATATGTATATATATACATGTATATATATATGTATATATATACATGTATATATAGACATATATATATATATATATGTATATATATACATACACACACACACACACACACACACACACACACACACACACACACACATATATATATATATGAAGTGGCATAAACAATTTTTTTTTATGATGTGATATGACATGATATGGGATAGCAATCAGTTGTGTATAGTGTGAACTAATATATGTGCTATAGTAGTATAGTGTAGAGTCTTGAATATCTGTGTGCTTTAGCAAGAACTGTATTCATGCATTTGCAAATGAAATTATAGCAGTTCAATTTTGTAATATTTACTCTGGTTGTAAGCCGCCTCTCAGCTATAATAGTTGGTTTTTTTTATCTAGGGCAGCGACCCTACCGACAGTGAGCCAACCCGGTAGTGAGCCACCCCGGTAGTGAGCCATCCTATATTCTATAACTAGTTACTTAATACATGAGAGTTAACCCTCTCTATGATTTTTCCCATCTTGGGTTTCCACGTAAAAATCTCGGTGTTATGTAGTGTTGTGTTAGATTGTTTTTTGTTTGGCAATTTTAATTATATTATGTGGAAAACTATTTAAAGGATTTAATATTTTTAAAGGAATACTGATTCACCCCTCCCCTCTCAGTATTCCAGATGTTCAACATTCTCTACATGTTCTTCATTCCCAAACATTTTTTTCTCTTTTATTTTTATTATTTTTTCTCTTTATTTGCAAAATTTAATATGTGAATCCTTCCTAAAATATATATTTTTACTTACAATCTATTTTAGTTGCCAAAATCACATTAATAAATATTTATCAGACTCAAGTTTAATTCCATCCCCACATAATTTTTTTTATCCATTTCTACATTTTTATGTTCATCATTGGTGATTGAGAGTAGGCGAGTGACCTTTATAGCTCAAATAGTTTATAAGAAAATTAAAATGATGTAGCAACATCCCAAAGAATCATAACACATCTTACCACAATAGCCAGTTTTCCCTTATAGATTTGAAAAAAGGTAGAATGGGAAGTCTACGACAACATACCCAAGTGACAACCCCCAGAGAACTACAATTTAGAAGAAACCTTCACCAAAAGATTGCCCCAATGAGAAAACTGGACCCAAACCTATTGGAGGACACATGTGGAATATCCTTGTACCTTGCAGATTCTTCATGGATCATCATAGGGGTATGTGCAGGATAATGATGGGCCAAAAAGTGGCAATGAGGAAAAAATTACGTCTTTCATCGACCCAAAAATGAGAAAATGGCGAGTTGACTTTTTGGTGGCTTGGGTGTCAGTACACACCTCCAAAGGAATTACCAAACCTAGATTTCCGAATCGGATATCTGAAACAAATTGGATATCTGATTTGGATCAGATATCTGATTTGAAAAACATATATATAAACAATTTACTTGCTGTCAAAATCATTTCATAGTCAAACAACCCGCACACGAGTAGTTAGGAGGTTCTTCACACAACAGATATCCGATTTCGCCAATATCCGATTTGGAAAGGTTAGAATTTAGATTTTTCTTTTCTTTGATTGAATTTTGAATGAGATTTGTATAATTTCAATTAGTTTTTGATGATTTTTTTTGCAAAATAGGGTTTTTGATTGAATTTTAAAAAAAATTGAGTTTAGAATGGATTTTGATTAAAAATGAATGTTTTTAATGGATTTTGATTAAAAATGATTTTTTTTGTGCATTTTTATTTAAAAATAGTGTTGCTTATGTATTTGTATTAAAAATTAGAGAATTTTATAGATTTTTGTTAAAAAGTAGGGTTTTTTTTGGATTTTTTTTTAAAACTAGGGTATTTTTATAATATTTTCATTTATATTGTCTAATTTTAATTAGATTAATTATTTTTTTATTTTAATCGACATTGTGGCTGCTGAGAATGAGAATGCGCAAATTCCACCAGTTGAGAATGAAAATCCACCAGCTGAGAATCAAAATGCAAAAATGCCAAATTCTCCATCACCTCCATAGCCATCAATTGAAGACTTAATTGGTGAAAAATTAGAGCAATTGAGGGGCATTTGTGCTGTTTATAAGAAAATCCCTCGATTATCCCATATGTCAAGCACATTGACATAAATAATTACAAATGTAGAAACCCTCTCCACCCAACATAATGCCTTTCATTCATGGCGAGAAACCATGAGGGAATATTATGCATGTGGATTGTCTTATGATGATGTGAAAAATATCCAAATAACAAAATCCCAAAATAGCCTCTTTATTTATTAGCCCCTGCACTGGTTTGCCAGTTAATGTTAACAAACCAAAACTTTCTATAAAATGGTGCATGCATAGGGGCATAGTAGATAACTTTTGGGATCGTTGGTGTATGGTTTTTGATAAACCACACAACAATAATCTTGATGTACCTTTTTACTTTATTAAAAAATTATACACTGAGTTTTTGTTAGGGCATCATGTCAATTACTTTGACATTAAACCCTTCTAGGGCGTTGGTGGAGGTATGCCCTAGGATAGGCCAAGGGTAGTTAGAGTAGTCAGGTTCCCACATGTTAACCTTCATCCCCTTCCTGCGCCACCTCCAGTACAACATCCATATATTACAGAGGATGCAGCCACATAGACTATCTAGGCCATTCACTCTTTGAGTGGTCTTTTGGTTTCCCATGCTTCTTTAGTAGCTTAGCCACATTCTAGTGATGTGGCGATGGATCCAGTGCTACTGCATCATCCTCCTTGGGTCCACATATTTGCAATACGTGCCAACAGATATGCTTGGGTCCTATTTTACACCCTGTTGAGCATCCATTAGACACTTCTAATTATGACATCCAGGATGTGGAGTTTATAGCAGATCACATGAAATGGAGTGGAGCACACCCTATAGAGTCCTCTCTTGCTAGAGAGGTGGACATTGGAATAGTTACACAGGTAACATTTAAGGTGTAAATTCATAACTTGCATTTTTTTTAAAATGAATATTAATAAGAGATAGTATCAAGTACTAAATTTATTTACATGGTCTATTTAACAATTAATGTCTAAGGAGGAGCTCACACGAGTGACTGATAGCACCCTTAGGGCTATTTCATTTGGCATCGACATGCACACAGTATGTATTTTTGCACTCACTCATTTACATTTTTTTACTGTATACTTGCTTGTCATTTGAATTGTCATTAATGAAATTATATATTAACTTATATATTTATCTTATTCTCTGCTTGTAGGAAACACCTAGTGTGAGTGAGGTGCAATGCTCTCCAGACTATAGAGGTGCAATGTTAGATAAGGGGGAAAGGTAATTGAACTCAAATTTGATTGAATTAAGATTTATAAGATCTTTTATTGATTATGCATACATTGACATAGATTGGTAGTTTCATATGTACTTGTCATTTTTATGTACAAGCGGCTATGAGCTATACATCATTGTTGACAAGTGTCACAACACCTGAAGGAGTATGTATTTGAACACCTGAAGGAGGAGGTGTCGAAATACCTAAAGGAGATAAAGAAAAAGATCAACCTAAAGAGGTATGTGTTTATTTTATTTTGTGCTTGGTAAATATGTTCTTATTACCAACAATTCTATTGCTAACTTGGATCAATTTTATGTTTTTGTTCACATATATAGATTGACGTTGCAAAAGTTGGTTTGGTTGGTTCTTTGAGAGGGGTATATTCTAGGACTCCTGACCCTTCGAAGAGATGTATATTTAAGGTAATCAAGATTTCAATTTTAGAGTTCAATTATAATTCAATGTATATTGATTTTTATGTTAATTATTAGATTTTAAATTATATAGTATAACTAATCTCAATTGTGGTTTGACTTTTTCTTGTGCAGCTACCTTCAGAGCCAATGAGTGCTTCAAAGAGGCTCCATTTTGATGATCCACCAATAGTTTAGGATGAGATAGACATTTTGGCATGTAAATTTTGAATAGATACGAGATGGCATATGCACATATTTTAAAACTTTTTTGAGTTGGTGTTGATGCCATTTTTGTATATGGACATACACTTGATTATTGGTTAATTTATATATAGAAGTTGACAATCAAAATTTAATTTCTCTCATGCACATGATTAAACTTTGAAAATTTAATCAAGTGAGCAATGGTTAAATATCAATGTACAATAGCAAAAAGAATGGTTAAATATTATGTAGTTTATATTCATATTGCTTTATTTACATTTCATTGCACATCTTTCAAACTCAAATCATTACTTCACATTGCATAAGTAACAACTAGATGCTAATAGATGAAAAAATTTCAATAACAATATAGTTTTTACAAAGTCAACCTAAGTAGTTATGCAATTACTTCACATTACATAACTAATAACTAGGAGCAGCTATCAATTGCATTAGCTTGTCATGGAATTCTATGATTCCACATTTCTTTAAGGAAACTTGGCACAAAACTCACAAAAAATGAAAAGAAAGCACTTAAACAAACTTTAAAGGGGTTTTAGGCCTGCTGCCCCCTCATTCCACACACTATGAAGCCATTTACTTTTAGTGTAGGGGCCGAACAATGGAGAAACATGTAAAAATTATATATATATATATGCAGCCTAGAAGCATGAATTACGATTAGAATATCACATAACATAATATAAACAAAAAAACCACTATTAATTTGAATGTCATTTAAAACATGCATGATAAATATTCATCGTTGAAACTTGAATTATGGTAGCTTGATATACAAAGTCGATTGATTCTAGGGTTCAATTTGTATGATATTGAAAAAATAAGCGAACTGAGTAGAGTTATCAACATTCTTCAGAAATCATAAGAATTCTTTTAGTACACTAGCCATTTTGATGTCTTCTTGCAGTCTCAAATGTTATTTTGTATCATTGTTACATTGGTCTTGAGAGTGGCAGCTTAATATAGGTCCACAATACAAAATCTGGTTTACTTGTGCAGTGTAACAGTGGCATAGGAAGATTTTTCTTTGAAAGAACAAAAGGGTGATTACACGTTTGAAGTGTATAAACACATACCTTTTTGTAACATCAAGGATAGTTTTTTAATCTTCCATGCATTGCTAATATAAAAGCAAAGGTCTTTTTCCTAATCTGTATGTAGCCATGCTTTTGACATTGTCAAAAAGAGAAAAACTTCCGTAATGATGCAAAGGCATGGCCAAGCAGTTCTAACTCTCCACATGAGAGAAGAGAGATGTTGGAGAGTACATCAAGTCAGTGAGAACCAAAGTGTAATGTGTTTTATTTTGTAGTACTCTATTTCTCTGCAGATGTGTGATAAATTCTTAATTCAATGATGCTAAACAATTTTTAAAAAAAGAAAGTTGTGTCACGGTCCGCATTCAATCCAACAAGCAAAAATGAAAGCTCAACCTCTTGGAATGAAAATTCTTGTTTATAAAACAAATGAATAAGAATGAGGTAGTTAAGGTGTTTGAAGTTATTTAGAGGTCACTTTACGGGTGCAAGGCTTAAAACTTCATTTTAAATGCACTCAAATAAACTTTAAAGGGGTCTCAGGCCTGTTGCCCCCCTCATTCCACACACTATGCAACAATTACAATTAGAATATCACATAACATCATATAAACAAAAGAACCACCATAAACTTGAATGTCATTTAAAACATGCATGATAAATATTCATCATTGAAACTTGAATTGTGGTAGCTTGATATACAGAGTCTATTGATGCTAGGGTTCAATTTGTATGATATTGAAAAAAGAAGACAACTAAGTAGAGTTATCAACATTCTTCAAAACCATAATAATTTTTTTAGTACACTAGCCATTTTGATGTCTTCTTCTAGTCTCAAACATTATTTTTTATCATTGTTACATTGGTCTTGAGAGTGGTAGCTTAATATAGGCCCACAATACAAAATTTGGTTTACTTGTGCAGTGCAACAGTGGCATAGGAAGATTTTTCTTTGAAAGAACAAAAGGGTGATTGCATGTTTGAAGTGTATAAACACATACCTTTTTGTAACATCAAGGATAATTTTTGAATCTTCCATGCATTGCTAATCTAAAAGCAAAGGTCTTTTTCCTAATATGTATGCAGCCATGCTTTTGACATTGTCAAAAAGAGCAAAACTTCCCTAATGATGCAAAGGCATGGCCAAGCAGTTCTAACTCTCCACATGAGAGAAGAGAGATGTTGGAGAGTACATCAAGTCAGTGAGAACCAAAGTGTAATGTGTTTTATTTTGTAGTACTCCTCTATTTCTCTGCATATGTGTGATAAATTCTTAGTTCAATGATGTTGAACAATTTTTTTAAAAAGAAAGTTGTGTCACGGTCCGCATTCAATCCAACAAGCAAAAATGAAAGTTCAACCTCTTACAATGAAAATTATTGTTTGCAAAACAAATGAATAAGAATGAGGTAGTTAAGGTGTTTGAAGTTATTTAGAGGTCACTTTTCGAGCGTAAGGCTTAAAACTTCATTTTAAATGCACTCAAATAAACTTTAAAGGGGTCTCAGGCCTGCTGCCCCCTCATTCCACACACTATGCAACAATTACGATTAGAATATCACATAACATTATATAAACAAAAAAACCACCATAAACTTGAATGTCATTTAAAACATGCATGATAAATATTCATCGTTGAAACTTGAATTGTGGTAGCTTGATATACAGAGTCTATTGATGCTAGGGTTCAATTTGTATGATATTGAAAAAAGAAGACAACTGAGTAGAGCTATCAACATTCTTCAAAATCATAAGAATTTTTTTAGTACACTAGCCATTTTGATGTCTTCTTGCAGTCTCAAATGTTATTTTTTATCATTGTTACATTGGTCTTGAGAGTGGTAGCTTAATATAGGTCCACAATACAAAACCTGGTTTACCTGTGCAGTGTAACAGTGGCATAGGAAGATTTTTCTTTGAAAGCAAAAATGAAAGCTCAACCTCTTGGAATGAAAATACTTTTTTGCAAACAAAATGAATAAGAATGAGGTATTTAAGGTGTTTGAAGTGATTTAGAGGTCGCTTTTAGAGAAGAGAGATGTTGGAGAGTACATCAAGTCAGTGAGAACCAAAGTGTAATGTGTTTTAGTTTGTAGTGCTCCTCTGTTTCTCTACAAATGTGTGATAAATTCTTAGTTCAATGATGCTGAACAATTTTTGAAAAAAAAAAGTTGTGTCATGGTCCACTTTCAATCCAACAAGAAAAAATGAAAGCTCAGCCTCTTGGAATGAAAATGCTTGTTTGCAAAACAAATGAATAAGAATGAGGTAGTTAAGGTGTTTGAATTTGTTTAAAGGTCACTTTTAGGGTGGAAGGCTTAAAAATCCATTTTAAATGCACAAAAAAGAATGAAAATACTTCAAACCAAGTTTGTGAAGAAGTTAACTCTGCTGCCCACTAGTTTCCCTTAAGAGTCCAAAGTGCTAAAAGGCAACAATCTTTGAAGGGATATTTGTCAGAGACTGCGAGGCTTACAAACTCTTCGTCCAAGGCTATGGGATAGTGTTTGGACTATCTACAAAAACCTCTCTCGATTTTTTCTATCTCAGAGGTGTTTTCCTGTGGTGATGACTTTTCAGTGGAGGGAAAAGTTGTCAGATGCAAGCAGTGTAAAGTTGCAAAGTGGTGCAACTTTCATTCTGCAACTCATACGACCAAACAGACTGTTCCAACACACCCAGATGGGTATGTTTATGCTAGGGATGGTCCTCTTTTGCACCCAAATACACCGAATCACTCTAAGCTACATTGGACCAACGATTTCCATTAAGAGTCCAAAGTGCTAAAAGGCAGCAATCTTTGAAGGGATATTTCTCAGAGACCGTGAGACTTACAAACTCTCCATTCAAGGATATGGGATTGTGTTAGGACCATCTACAAAAACCTCTCTCTATTTTTGCTATCTCGGGTACGTTTTTCTGTGGTGATGACTTTTTAGTGGAGGGAAAAGTTGCCAGATGCAAGCAGTGTAAAGTTGCAAAGTGGTGCAACTTTCATTCCGCAACTCGTACGACCAAATAGACTATTCCAACATGTCCAAATAGGTATGTTTATGCTAGGTATGTTCCTTTTTCACTCAAATACACCGAATCACTCAGAGCTACATTGGACAGACGATTTCCCTTAAGAGTCCAAAGTGCTAAAAGGAAGCAATCTTTGAAGGGATATTTCTCGGAGACCATGAGGCTTACAGAATCTCTGTCGAGGATATGGGATCGTGTTGAGACCATCTACAAAAACCTCTCTCAATTTTTTCTATCTCGGAGGTGTTTTCCTATGGTGATGACTTTTCAATGGACGAAAAAGTTACTAGATGCAGTGTAAAGTTGCAAAGTGGTGCAACTTTCATTCCATAACTCGTATGACCAAACAGAATGTTCCAACACGTGGTGGGTATGTTTACACTAGGGATGGTCCTCTTTGCACCCAAATATGTTGAATCACTCTAAGCTACATTGGTGACAATTTCCCTTAAGAGTCCAAAGTGCTAAAAGACAACAATCTTTGAAGGGCTATTTCTCGGAGACTATGAGGCTTACAGACTCTCTATCCAAGGTTATGGGATCATGTTGGGACCATCTACAAAAACCTCTCTCTATTTTTGCTATTTGAGGCGTTTTCCTATGGTGATGACTTTTCAGTGGAGGAAAAGTTCCTAGATGCAAGTAGTGTAAAGTTGCAAAGTGGTGTAAATTTCATTCCGCAACTCGATGCGACCAAACAAACTATTCCAACATGCCCGGATGGGTGCGTTTACACTAGGGATGGTCCTCTTTTGCACCCAAACATGCCGAATCACTCCGAGCTACATTGGACTGACGATTTCCCTTAAGAGTCCAAAGTGCTAAAAGGTAGCAATCTTTGAAGGGCTATTTTTCGGAGACCGTGATGCTTATAGACTCTCTGCCCAAGGCTATGGGATCGTGTTGGGACCATATACAAAAAAATCTCTCAATTTTTGCTATCTCGGAGGCATTTTCCTATGGTGATGACTTTTCAGTGGAGGAAAAAGTTGCCAAATGCAAGTAGTGTAAAGTTGCAACATGGTGCAACTTTCATTCTGCAATTCGTACGACCAAATAGACTGTGCCAACATGTCTGGATGGGTACTTTTACGCTAGGGATGGTCCTCTTTTGTACCCAAATATGCCGAATCACTTCGAGCTACATTGGACCGACGATTTCCCTTAAAAGTCCAAAGTGCTAAAAGGAAGCAATCTTTGAAGGGCTATTTCTCGGAGACCATGAGGCTTATAGAATCTTCGTCTAAGGATATGGGATCATGTTGGTACCATCTACAATACCCTCTCTCATTTTTTGCTATCTCAGAGGCGTTTTCCTGTGGTGATGATTTTTCAGTTGAGGTAAAAGTTGCCAGATGCAAGTAGTGTAAAGTTGCAAAGTGGTGCAACTTTCATTCTACAACTCGTACGACCAAATAGACTATTCCAACATGTCTGGATGGGTATGTTTACGCTAGGGATGGTCCTCTTTTGCAACCAAATATTTCGAATCACTTCGAGCTACATTAGACTGAGTGAAATTAGGTGAAAATTGATGCAGACACAAGGGCACAATCACAAAATCTTTGCAACCTGCCTATTTGAGGCATCTAACAAGATTATTTTGACCTCTTTGGATAGTCCAAAACTCCCTTAAAACTTGACAAGCAACTAAATACATATTTCCCTCTTTAACCCCCCTTAAACCCTTGTAATAGTGAGAAACTAGTTTTTATCCAATAACTCCACAATTTTCCAAAACACTAGACCAAAACATGACTGATTCAAACACCCATATCCAAGTTACACAACATATATGAAAAACAACATAGAATCCTTTGGACTAGCATTGACTTCTTATACATTCACCCTTGAAAAGGCTACTCAATTAGCCCCAAAATGCAAAGCAACATACCTTAAAACACCACAAAGACCCCTGAAACCTTGGGGAAGCAAATGAATTTCCATGAAAACAAAGATTCTACAATTGGATTCCATTTGTATGGACCTGTAACCATCAAATCAAAAAACCCTTTTTTTTAGTGTAATTCTTGAGGGTTTATTGGATGTAGCACTTCCACAACCTTTCAGACTCTGCCACCACCTTAGAAACCTTTATTTAGGCCCTAATATGCTAGAAACAAAGAAACTTCTGGTATCTCAGAGATTTTTGCAAACCATAGGGTAAAAACTCTATTTTCAAGTGAAAAAAAACCACTATCTTTAGTCCTTTAACTCTTCATTTTATTTCAAATCCTAGTTCTCCATGCCTTCCACTCTTGAAATATCATTTCCTAAGCTATACCAACTCATCCTACTAATTCACATTGGCACATAGTAGGTGGGATGAGATTGAAGCCTTAAAATTGCAAAACTCTTATTCCCCTATTCAGGAACCTGTCTAAAGAAAGTCTGAGTTTTGAGGCACAAAATGAATAAAGAAACCCTCTATTAAGAAGTCAAAATAAATTCAAGACATGTAATAATGTTTCTACATAAATTTTTGATACAAAAATGCTTGAATGGCTTGTGGACAAGCATAAAACACAAGAAAACCAGTAAAATATGAACTAAGCAATTCAAACTTTATTGATTCAAAGAAAAAAACTCCTTCAACCAAACCTGTCTTGAGCCCTTGAAGGCCTTAAGTAAATTTCTATGCCTTAGAATCCAACTCCCAATGCTTTTAACCACAAATATTAACTGACTTTCAAAACCTTAATGACTGTTGAAGGGGAAAATACAAACATTTTTCACATTAATATGACTCATAATGAAATGTTGCACTTTTCCACTTCTAACTTTACTAAGACCTCACTTAATGGCTTAAAATAGCATCATTACATGTTCAAAAAACTGTTCTTGCTTGTCCCTAAACAAATTTACTAATTTTTCCTTCAAAGGCTACAAAGCAACAACTAGGACAAGTTGGGATCTCCATGTTTTTTGGACCCTAAAACCTAAAAAATCCTCCTAATACATGACCATTATGACTATTAGATCTCACTAAAGAAAAAAACTCAAAATAAATGATCCACAATGATATTGTGGTGTAGGTGCTCCTGCACCAAAAATGGTGGTTACAACTTGCTAATGTCAATGAAATGTGGGGGCAGCAAGATTTAAAGTTGGATCAAGCTTGTGTAGGTCCTAATAGATGTGTTTGAGGAATTTATAGGGTTTGGCAAGGTTGGAAACATTGATTTCCTTAAAAACCTCCTGAAAGTTGCTAAAAATGAAGTTGCACCCAAGTTGGATTTGAGGAGCAAAAGTTGCAAGCCACTATAATTTATTATATATATATGGGAGATATTACAAAACCTAGTTCAAACGAGCATACTGACAGGAAAGAACTAGGAAGAAAACCTTCAGTTGTAGCTAGATTAAGTACAAAAACAAACCCCTTTACAAAACCTACAAGTTTCCAAAATATAGACCCCTTTACATTTTAAACATACCCTTTATACAATGCCAGACATTTGACCCATCTTTCAAAAAAAATCACTGGGTATAGATTATGACCATACACAATTATGACCATTTTATATTGTTTCCAATTTGAGAATTCAAATTTTACAAAATTTTCCTATTGGAGGCATTCAGGGCACAGTCTTCGACAATAGTAGTATGTTCACATTCTAGACTGACAAGCACCTGTACAAACCATCGACGTAGCTTAGAATAACTAATCTATATTATTCTAAATCACACAAAATATGATGAGATGGTAATGAAAACTATAAAAGATGCTTAGAATAACCAATCTATATTGTTATAATATGTTGCATACCTCTCCAAAAGGATCAAAGTTGGCTATTGTTGCAGTAGGTCCATGATCAATCATGCCAAGAATATCACAAAAGTGGGAAAATGAGAAATCTATATTGTCACAATAGAAAAGATGCTCAGACTAACATATCCATATTAATCTAAACAACCTAAATGATGATGAGTTGGTGATGCAAACTATAAAAGATGCTTAGAATAACCAATCTATATTGTTGTAATTTGTCGCATACCTCTTCGAAAGGATCAGAGTTGGCTATTGTTGCAGCAGGTCCATGATCAATCATGCTAGGAATATGGCAAAAGTGGGAAAATGAGAAATCTATATTGTCACAATAGAAAAGATTCTTAGACTAACATATCTATATTAATCTAAACAACCTTCAAATGATGATGAGTTGGTGATGCAAACTTTAAAAGACGCTTAGAATAACCAATCTATATTGTTTTAATCTATCGCATACCTCTTCGAAAGGATTAGAGCTGGCTATTGTTGTAGTAGGTCCATGATCAATCTTGCCAAAAATATCACAAAAGTGCATACAAAATATCACTATTAAAGACACCTACATTGCAATAGTATATAAAATATCAATATTAAATAAATAACACTAATGAACTTAATCATAATGAACATAAGCATTGTACCTTCCATTTTTGAAAATGTTATTCAAGTGTGCCTCAAGGGTCATCTCTTTGCTTAAGAGTATCCAATATTACTTCATGATCAACATTACTAAGTGTCCATAGTTGTTTTGTCTTTGGTTTGGCATGATGCTTCAACAAGTTAACATTTGTTTCTATAACAAGGTGTGAATACATAAGAATGGTTTTGTGTTTCTCATAGTCTTCAAATGCAGGTATGCCATTATTTCTAATCATGTATGTTCGCAACCAAGTTCCTGCAACCACAACTAAACCTTTAGGATACACAAAACCATCATCATCTTCCATCGCTTATGTTAGCTTATGCTTTACCTGCACACATCCAGCCAACCAATAGTCTGATCTCTCTTCATTCCCTTGCAATGCAACAACTGCAAAAATATGTCCTAGCTATAGTAGATCCGAAAGCAGGTCGTAATCAACTCAACTTTCCATTGTGTCATTTGTTGAATGGATATTGTTTGAGATAAAGGAGTTAGATACTGTGGTACCCATGTATCCACCCACTCACTTGACTCGCATTGATCCCACTCGCACTCAATACAACTCAGACAAAAGGAAGCCAACTCTCGTGTCCAGATGGTCAATGTGCCTGCATCTGAGCTTCAAAATGAATGCATCTTTGAAGAATATTTGATTGTATGACAATCCAATTTTCCTCCCATTGTACCCTCCTCAATGAACCAAAAGAATTTGTGCACTGTTGAATCAAGTGTCCCTCCCTATGACAATGTTGAACTACACCAATCAACAATAGAACGGGCATCATTAATTTTTTCTCCTAAAATCTTCAATTGCTCCTTAACTAGAGCTCTCTTTATGCATGCACCTGCTCCATCATGCTCCCCTTTCCCATGTCAAGCTTCAAAAAAACTCCAAATATGAGGTAGACCCCTCTCTACATGCATTCTACTCAACCAATAAAAAATAGGAGCATTCTTGAATTGACCTGTGCAATTATTTGACCAAATTATATGTCAGCCTAGTGCTATATCATGCTCCTGCAAGAACTCAAAAAAACTCTCGAAACAATGTTCGACATACTCAAACGAGTGAGATCTATCATCACTCATATAAAAATGATACTCTATGATTATCTTTTGATTCTCCTTTGTACTATCAGGTGCATGTCTAAATGTTATGTGGACAAAAGTAGCAATTTGAATGGAATTGTAATACTGAGATTGTACCTTGTTTTGTGGTTGCAATGTGTAGTTTTCTACAAAATCAACCACTGATATAATAGTGTCAATCGGAAAAGAGTCCTTACACATCCTAAATTTTTGATCCAACCACTGAAACCTATGACTATGCCTTCCATACTTGTAGAAAATATTGTCCTTAAAATCTGAAATAAAATCAGCAACACTACATTCTTTTGTAACCAACTCACATCTAGAACCTTCACCTCCACTTTGCAAAGTATATTTGACTATCTCATATCTCTTTTTCTCAACAAGCTTCTTTCCAAATTCATACTTGGAACTCTCATGCAAACATTTAAAAAACTTTGACAAGCCATCACATTGTGAGCACTTTGCATTTAAACAATCATTTCTATAGAAAAAGCAACCATCATCTCTAGAACATAAAAATAGATCTAGCAAGTCCCTTGATGATTTCGGAATATGCATTGCACCACACTCCTGCAACATTTCATTAGTATGCAAAGTAGAATGGATATAGCATAATAGCTCATGGTACATTGAAAAATACACATGGTATTTGCAACAAGAATTATTACGAATCTTAAGAGGCACACAATAATTTTCCTTCAAACCCTCAAAAGTCCTTTGCAAGATTTCCATATTTTTATGTGTTTCAATAAATTTTTTGAACAACATTGTTTGGATTGATTCAAAAAAATGTTTAGGATGTGGTGTACGGTCTCGATTGCCAATTCTTAACTTTGAAACATCCTTTGCATTGGGTGATACTCTAGAGTTATCATGCCAAAATTGTTGAATTACCTGCTTTACATTATCGGTTAGCTTCTTATCAACACATGGAATCCTCCCAAAAGAATCCCATGTATCATTTTGAAGAGGATCATCTATTCTTTCTCCTCTTGCAAGTGCTCTATCCAAAGTCTTACGATTTATGTCAAAATCAATACAAGCTTGTCTCATAAAGCAAGCCTTTTTCAATTGATGGCTTACTACGGCGGTTGTAATGACTCTCCGAGCAGCTCTCTTATCCTTTACACCTTGAACATTTTCATTATCAATTTCAATATTTTCATTCCCAATTTTAATATCATGTTCAAAATTTTCATTATCAATTTCAATAATTTCATTCCTAATTTGAATATCATGTTCAACATATTCAATTCCAACATTTTCACCTTGAACATCTTCAATTTCCTCTTCAGTTGAAACACCATAGGGGTTAGGTTCACCAATATTTAACATACCTTGTCTTCTCTTCCTATGGCCTTCTCTATCTCTTTTTCTATATGCTTCAATTTGTTCTTTTGTAAGCTTTCTCTTATGTTTTTTCTTTTAACGACTGCTGATGCCCATTATACCTCATAAAAGATGCTTAAAAATAATTGCTTATGACAAATTTGAGTAGAAGATGCTCCAAAAGTTGATCTTTGTCTCTACCTCTCTGAAACTGCGTGTGTGTCACCTGCAAATAGAATGTAGGGTCCATTGGAATGCAAAAAATTGCCCACATGGGGCTTTTCTATGGCCCACAAATCCAATATCCGTTATAATATGATATCTGATTCATTTGAAAAAAAATTAGGATGATTTGTAACGGTTTGCTTTTAGTTCTACAAATCGGATATCTGATTTGTGTACACAAAGACCTAAGGGTTAATGGTAGATGGTACAGGGTTTAAGGGTTAAAGGTTTAGGGTTTAGGGTATATTGTAGAGGGTTTAAGGGTTA
>VDFB02193867.1:67136932-67165390 GCA_007258455.2 Sequoia sempervirens
ATTTAAACATGAATTTCAAATTGTAATTTTGGTGCCAAACCGCCAAAACACTTATCTCGAATGTTTTTTTTGTTTCCAAACTGAAATGGGTCTATTGATGGGCTAGTTTCTGATTTTTGAGTAACTTTTTGGGGAAAGAAGTTCGCATGTTGCGAAAGGGGAATCTGGGTAATTTTCTGTAAGTCTGTAATTTGCATGTATCACAGAGCTCGAGGATTGGTGATCCCTCTGCATGTAAGAGTTCCATATTTTTATCAACAAAAAGTCATTTCTAGGCCTGAATATTATTCTTTATTTTGTAGGTGTATTTACGTGAAAACAAGGGTTTACTCCCTCAAATCAGTTTCCATCTTCAATTTTTTTGAAATTCAAAAGTGGAATAAGTCACAAAAAATGCAAATGAGACCCAATGCCAGGCTTGAAAAGTGTTTTTTACAGTTTTGGATACCCATTTGTCCGAAACGGGCTCTGGAACAATTTCCCAAATCTGGGACTAATTTTCCCAGAATGGCGAATGAGTCCCAATAGGCCAAATTTTTAGGATCAACAACATTTCAGAAGTCATTTCCAATCTCCAACAAGTCCTCAAGTGCACACTTTCTATTTCATAGCTTTCTGTTTAGTTTTGTTTACATTTCTAGGTGTTTTTGCATATCATAATGTGTTTTCAAACATCTTACATTTCAATAGTTTTTCTTTAATAATAAATCTCTTTTATCTATTATTTGCATTTTGATAATTTTATTTAGACACATTTCATTCATATTTACATTAATCTTCAGTGTAGACATTGCAATTTTGGCCTACCACTCTCCTTTTAAGTGAAAAACCCTAGAAGTGTTAGAGAGTCTTGTCGTGCCAAAATCTTTGTTTACACAAGTACACATAAAAAATGAAAACATGAACAAACCTCAGATAACATATGAAATGATGCTTGAATGAAGGAATAATATAATAATCTTGATAATTCTACTCTTGACTACTCTTGGATATTTTTTAGGATACTTAACTAGGCCAAATAAAACTTCTAGGATTAAATTGGTGAAAATTCTTTGTATTTATATGCAACTCCTCTAATTTTCTAAAAATCAAATACCGATAATTGACATTTGAAGTTGGAAATTAAAATAATAAATTATCGACACCAACATATTTATATTTGGATACAAAATAGGAAGTCTAGTGCATGGGGTTCCCTAGAGTGCATTCTTTCTCTTCAGGAGCCCAAAGTGTCAGGGGAAAAATATTAAATGCATAATTTGATTTTTCATCTTTAATTTTCTAGGAATATTTATAAAATGGGCAATTAATACACAACTAGGTCCAAGCACATAAAGGGGAGCTAAACCAAGTGTGAAATTGTCAAGGGTGGAAATTTTCAATGCTACACTTACTTCATGAGTTGAATTGGGAATACTAAATTGGTACTTGTTTGATCTCTCATTCCTACATTGACTAACCAATCTATACTCACTCAAAGTACACATAAATGCATTCAAGATATATGAGTTATGATAAAGCCACATGATTTGGAACTATTATATTTAATTATAATAATCAAGTCAAATTATATGTGTAATAACTATGATTCATCATAAGATTTGAAATAAGAGAGTATGGCTCAATATGTTGCTAATACAATTCATAGTAATCTATACAAATGATCATATATCTATTTTTTGTTCAATCATAATTCTATTACTCATTTTAATTATGCTAAAATATAAACTAATTGTAAAAGCAATATTACTATAATATTATCATTTTTTACATCACATTTAAATAAAACATCTAAGTTATCAATAAAAAATATATAAAATGTAGGGTTAGAAGTCATACACTTAGTCATAGAGAATAATCGCATAATTACATGTGATGCCATCATATCATAAAAAACTAAATCATTTTAACCTCAATTAATATTTAAGGACCACTTATAATGCAATATAAGTTATTCCATGTCTTTCTAAATTTTACTTTTAATATCTACTTTGATTTGGTCATATAAATGTTTCCCCAAGTTAAGTTCGTACACATAAATTTACTAATAAAATGAGAAGAATTGTCTCTTGCCATATCACTAATTTTTCATTACATCAAAAAAAAGTTCACAAGGTAAGGATTATAAAAAAAATAGGGTTAAAATCTGCATATCCAAAATGGCATTAATTAAACTAGCTATCAAATTGAGCATCATCAAAGGTTAACTAATATAAAGGTTACAAGGTTCATTGGAACATCTACTTAGCTAATAGAATAATAAGGGTATAGTCCTATGGAGGGGGGCTTCCTAAAAAAATTTAGTGGGTGTTGTTGAGAGTTTTTAGGAATATGTTAAAGCTAGTGGTCCCATGAATTCAGCTTAAAAGTTTGAGCTCCAAAAATTAAGGAACAAACTGAGTATTTTGATAAAAATTAATAAATAAATAAAAATTATCTCATTTTTCCGGTTCTTTTAGGAATTTAAAATTTTAAGTGAAAGACAAGTGGTAGAAAAAATTTCTAAAAAATTCTTAAGTTGTAGGGACAATTTCTAGCCCCACCTCAATTTCACCCATTAAAATTTGCAGTCCTAAAAGGTAGGGGCTGCTATTTTATAGGAAAAGATTCCAATTAATCTTGTAGCATAATTTTTTTTCTTCATGGGACTGCTTGATCCATGAAAATAGAAGCCCAAGCCCCCCATGGGACCATACAATAATAAATGAGTAGGGATAGGTGCTACAAGGAACACAAAAGGGTCGAGCCTTACAATAAATTCATCTAAGGTTACCATTTCCCCACCCACATCCACCAAGGACCTATCACCTTACTTATAGGATTATGTTCTAATGCCTCTCCTCAAATGTACCTACATCTACATTTTTGGCTATTGATAGAGAGATCACATCTAGAATCTAGAACAGTAAAAAATAGTGAAGAATAAATAGATCTTTGATAAAGATATCACTTTAACAAGCAAAAAAATCATTTACCAAAGACAAACATTCTTTTAATAAGCTACATACATTTATTTTCATTCCACGAACATAAATTCGAGATTTACATCAACCCATAGCTTTCACTTACCAAATCTTGATTAACTTATATTTATTTGTATGCATCTTCTCTGTTTATCCCACATCGACACCTAAAGAATATGTGTTTTCCTCACAAGTATATAATGAATAATTAATCCACTTTGCTATATATATATATATATATAATTCACTTTCAAAGCGTAGCTAAAGGTGTAGTCTAGATCCTTTAACTATCCTAAAAATGCAATGAGCCCATTACATCTATTTAACACAAGATCGTAATTTTTTTATGAATTTAGTTCCCGCTGAACCACTTTCGCTAATAAAAGATTTCTCTGTAAATTTATGAATTAGCGAAAGTAATGATTGACAAGACATGTTATGACAAGACATGTTAAAAAAAAGCAGCCACAATATGTTTGGAATCTCTGTATGTAAAAGAAAGGTTGAAGGTCAGAACGAAAAGAATGTTCGATATGATATTTTTACACTTTATATGGATGTAAATAAGAGTGCATTGCAGAACCTTGCACTACAATAGATATCCTTGGCCTTATTTCATACTCATCTACATTCAATGAACTTGATAGATTAAAATTGGTCCAAGTTCAATGCACCTAATCTTTTTACTATTTTCTTCCACAAGATTCTACATGCATTCTCTATAGACCTATATAACAAACTTGTATCCTTGCATCTAGAAAGGCATACAAAGAACTAGGAAGGCACCTGATCAATATGTTTGTTCTGGTCTCTCTGAGTTCCTCCAACTGTTTCAGGAAAACATATCTTCTATTTTGTGAAATAATGTTTGCTGAAGAGTTTGGAGGAACTCTGGGAGTTCCTGAACATTTTCTTACCATGAATGAGATTTATGGCATTCTCCTCTTCATTGAAAGATTTAATATTGTAGAGTTTCTCTAATTATAATCTAGACATCGCATATAATTACATAGTCATTGATATGCATAAAAACTATTACATATATGATTCAGTCATGATTTTCTTTAGTTGAAACAAGCTGAGAGTGTAGAAGCCACTTCTCGTCTTTATATTGAATTGCATGCATATGTAAGGTGGAAATTGTTGTTGCCTCAAAATTGATTACAGTTTTTATTGTTCATTTCATTTGCTACCAGTGGATATTTTTTCTCATGGATATATTATGAATAGTTTACCCAGTGGCATTTGTATAAATTTACTTTGTAATTTATGCAGGTGAAGCCAGGCAAGAGGCCGTTTAGATGGTGGACATGAGTAAACCATTTTTCATAGTTTATTGTGTTTTATTTCTCTCTCTAATTATGGTTTAATTTTTTCTTAATGTAATGTCTCGTTATAAATTTTATACTCTTACGTTACTAAAATTCCTTATGTTTATCTTTGCTTTATGCTCCCCGTTCTCCCAGGTCTGAAACTTCTTTTCTTTCTGCCCTCTATATTGTAACATTTGTGGTATCATTGGTCATTTTATGATCGATTTTAAAAGTCACTTGAAATACTCTTATAAAATATGGACAACTTCTACATCCCTGTCAAAATTTGCTGACTTCACTTCCTATCCTTTGTCAATAATACGTCTCATTAAGTTTTGATAGTCTTATCAACTCCAAAATATCTAGCCAATCTTCCATAATGATTTTCCTTTCGTCAGTTGTCTTTTCAATAACAATTCATCTTGTATGAAGTTGTCTTATCCATGTTTGTACGATAAGTACATGTTGCTCACATATGTTTAAAGTCTCAATCATGTTTATACAACTTTGTGACATCAAAACCAACTACTTTAGCCTTCATCTCCATCAATAATGCTAATTTCCTGTCAAGGAATCTACTACCTTGGTCAAACTTCCACTTTCGTTCCTAGAACAAAATTATATCCTTGTAGGAATTCCATCCACTACATATGATGTTTCTTTACCTTTGTATAGTTGTTACAAACTACAAAGCGTGGTGATCGATGTAAAGCACAATTTCCTTACGGAGTAGGTAATGTTGTCATTTTTCAATGCATACAATAAATCATATAACTCTTGGTCATAAAAAAAATACTTCCTCTTGGCATCATTAATACTTTTATTGAAATAAACAATGGGTAGGCCCTCCTAGATGAGAACCACTCATATGAATATGCCACAAGTCCATCACAATCCACTTGAAATAATTTTATTAAATTTGGCAAAGCTAGCAAATGATTTTCAATGACCCTCTTCTCTAGCAGCTCAAAGCTATTATGTGTTGCGACAATCCACTTAAACTGTGTTTTATCACCTCTTATAGTCTTGGTGATAGGTGTACATATTCCATGGAAACTTTCAAATGTTCTTCCCTATTATTATTAAGAAACAAAATATCACCAATAGAAACAATTACAAAATATCAAGATTGATCTCAACACTATGTTTCTTAAGCACTTCTTTGTTCCTAAGATTATCTGAAGAATAGTGAATTCTTATATTAAAATATATCAAGAGGTTGGCCAATGAGCAAGAGATTTATTTAACAAATTTTCCCTATGCACTTCAGGTTTGACAAGGCCTATGATGGTGATCCTTAACAATATAAAATGAAGCTACAATTAATTCATAAAAGGATATTATTTTGAAAGAAATATTCTCATGAAATATGTCAAGAATTACATACAAACTTGATTTGATGGGCTAGATTTTTGGAGACTCCCACATTGCTGAATTTGAGAATTTATATTAAGCTTAAAGAATAAATTGTAGCATAAATTGAAATTGTTTTGAATAATAATGATCATGAACTTGTAATCGGTATTCATGCCTAGACTGGTGCCTTAAACCTAGATAGCATAGTCAAAAGGAAATGCAATTATCTTTTGAACAACAAATTGGAAACTAATTCTATGATAGCTAATATATCACTACCTTACAATGGCATCCCTTAAAATTAGACTCATAACCAACTCTTCTTAACAATCCCTGGACATATTAGAACTCTTAGTATCTCAAATACAACAATTTAATCCATTGCTTAAAACAAAAGTTATATGAGAAACATTCATTTGTACAATAAAGAAATGATGAACACAAATGATCCTTGATCAATTTTATTCATAAGAGTAGTAAGATGTATAATTTGAGACAATTGATTATGAATCTATCACAATGTATTCATATTTCAGGGATTTTTATATTGATGTACATAAAATTTACAAAATTATTTTCATCTTATCCCTGGAAGACCTAAAGTAGACAAACAAAAACCTAACACAAAACTTTTCTTCTTACAAAAATCCAAGATCCTTACAAAATGGCTCTAAAATCCCTTTTATAGAAGCAAGGGAGCAACAAGCTTAAATCTTTGGGTAGATGTCATATTTTCATTTGAGAAATTTTTCCTAAGGATCAAAGAAAAAATAGTACAATTATTTGCAAAAGACAAAAAATACATCACTAGAAGGAAAAAAGTTGTAAAAGTCCAAGAAGATATTTACCGATTTACATGATGAAACAAAATGGGTAAGGCACATAAACAATCTGATGTACTTATCTACTCATGTTGCCAAAATATCTCCTAGAAACCTATTGGAGATGATAGTGACTGGACCACAAAAAAAGTGAGGAAAACTGCAAAATGTTCAAGGGATAGCTAGATACTTCAAAATATCATGTCACTATATGAACTCGATGTTACACTATAAATTTGATTACATGCTAGAAATGCAAATGTATATTATAACTTATTATATTTCTTATCCCATTCCACATAATCTTTTTTCGATTACCATTGAAATGAGAATGATTTTATAACATTGTGGACATGCTCAATATACTTTGCATCTAGGAGTGCCCTAACCTCCTTGCAAAAGGTATCTAGATCCACCTCTAAAGCAATAAATTTATCAATAATGGAATTTAATAAATATGTATCTATGTCATCATTAGCACATATGAATACTAGAAGAATGGGTACAAATGTATTGAAATCTACCTTCCATTGATCTAGAGATTTTAATTATACATTTCCATCTAAAATTCTAGGCATGAATTTTATTTTAATACATTCAAAACATTTGAATTTAGTTTTAATTTGCTACATTAATTTAACAATGTATTGCTACACTTCTACTATATTTTTCCTTTTCCCAAGCATGGACAATGCTATCTGGCATATTAGGTTTGAAATCTTGCACATTTGTAAATCCCTTGTAGATTGGAAGTTCTAGGTAGACATTTATTCATTATTGACAAAAGATTATCTTGATTCTTGTGAGTTATGCATGGGAATTTTTAAGGTGAGAATATGCCAGATGTGAATCCTCCAATCTCCCAAGAATTTTTATAATATGTTCTTAATTATGTCATCTACTATATCATTAGTTTTATTTTTCTTCTCCTCATAGTCATTCTTCAATTTATCCTTCAGCTACTCTAGATCTTTGAAGTCATGGCTTTTTTCTCCTACATGAGAATTGTTGGCAAGGTATAGGGCATAAAGTAGAACCTACCACATTCCACCACAAATCATGTGTGGAGCATCTTGCTAACAAGGGAGATAAGTTAAGGGTTGTGCTATAAGGGTCACATCTCTGTAAGAGACTAGGCATTGATATATGTATGTAATAGATATAGATATTAGAATAGGAGAATACTGTAGATGTGGTTCAAAAATAAATGTAAGTAAAGGTAGAGACTAAGACTTTCTTATATAATTATCATCTGATAGATAGTGAGTTATAAGGATTTAATGGATCTATATGTGTTATAGATGATTGATTTCTATAATTATCATCTGATAGATAGTGAGTTATAAGGATTTAATGGATCTATATGGTTAAGTAATATCTGAGTTACTATTAGAAAGAGTTCCTTACCACACTTTACTAATTTCTACCATTGTACCCTATGGAATATAAATTTACTACATAAGGGATAATAGGGTACAAATCTTCAAACTATAACTCCTAATTTCCTCTTTCTAACATTGGTTTCATTGCTAGGATCATAGAGAGGACAATGAAGAAATTCAGAGTAAAAGAAAGAGACCAAACATAACACAACAAAAAAATTGTAGATACTTATTATATGTACTATCTCTATGAGAGGGGGGTAAGTACTTAAGGGATGAAAAATGGAAAGGGGGAGAGATTTGAAAAGACCCATGAAAAGATGTAACTTTAAAAAAAATTAAACCACCCTTGATATATATAAGGATATTTATGGAAGTATAAATTGAAAGACCCATGGGAACAAGAGACAAAAAAATAAAAAGGGAGATATTTGAAATGATTAAGTTATGAATAAAGATAAATTTGAAAGAAAGGAGGTTGAAAAAAAATCAGGAAATACAATAAAGATATTATAGAAGGATGGAAGTTCAGAAAATAAGAGGAAAATAGAGTTAGACTTAGAGTTTGTGGAAGAAAATAGAAATAGCATATTGTTGAGGGTGCCACTGTTCCTACTTTCGGAGAAGAGAAATAAGAGCACACCACTAAGGGTTCTATTAGAGAATTTAAAGAAAAGGCTCCACAACTAGATTCTAGCATAAACTAGATTATCCAAAGTTTAGAAGGAGAAATTGAAGACTATGGAAATACCAAGAAGGAAATGAAATAAGTGGTAGTGAGAATTATGACACCTCCTTTAAATAAAACACCAAATACTCATCAATAATTATGGAGAAATATCCAATTAAGAATAAATGAGGATTGGTTACTGGTAGAAACTTCTATACAAAACCTTCAAAAAATAACATTTGACACTGATTACTTAGATGAGTTAGTAAGAAATTTTTTTATGAAGATAAGAGGAGAAGATGCAGTAGAATATAACGAATATTATATAAGATTAACAACCCCTAACCAAATGACACTCACTTAACAAAAGTATATCTCCAAAAATGAAATGACTATTTGAATAGAAAAAAAACCCAGACCATGAGTCACCCTTAATGCCATTAAATCCAAGAAGGATTACTATGGAAGAAGTATAAAAAAGGTTAGGAGAACAACAAGGAGAAGGAAACAATACAAGTGGACACAACTTTAACATAGGATATATAGATATCAAAATAGAAGAGGAACATCAAATGAATTCACTATCAAGAAGTTGCCAATTTTTGGGAAAGACATAGATAAAGCCACAAAACACATATTTATCCTAGAGTATATATAGCAAAGAAAACATATAACAAGAGATGATACTAATTTATTTGAATGAACATTGAATAAATCTACGATGATACATTAAGATGGTACAAAAAAATTATCCTATCAGTGAAAAAAAATGTGAAGTAGTAAAAAAAGATTTTATAGGAAGCTTTCTAGCCAAATTTGATACCCCAGATTTAGCTACAAAATACATTATTAAGCTATGGGAACTTACCCAAAATGAGGATGAGACAATGAGGGAATTTTACAAACAATTCAAAAAAATTACCAAAATACTAGAGGAACCATTAACTCATAAACAAAAAATAGAATGGTACATTTCTAGAGTAATACTAGAAATTAGAATAGTTTTGGATGGAAGACACTTTAACAACCACCAAAAACTAGTTACATCTACATGCTAGATCAAAAATCAATTTTGGAAAAACAAAGGAAGAGAAAGAGAAAATAAGGAGATGGAAAAATTGAAACTAGGGATAGAAAAATTGAAACTCTAGCAAGATATAATGGAAAAACAAGATATATTTGCACCAAGACCCAATATCTATTGTACTTTGTGTGGTAGAGAAGGTCCCATTAGAAATGAGTTCCCTAAGGAAGTAGGGGAAAATAAATCCAACACATTACAAGTAGACCTAAAAAAACTACCTAAAAAAATAAACTTAGCCTATTGCATCACATACAGAGAGTGGGATGATCATGACACCAAATATTTGTTGGTATCATGGTGATCATGCTATACTTATAGCCCATGGTATCTGTACACCCGTGTTTTCTTCTTACTTTTTTTGTGATCAGAAAAAGGGAAAAATCAACGAAAAAGGAAAAATCAATTTTGTAGAACCCAAAAATCTGGAAGCTTCTAAGCTTGGTAAAAAGGGGTTCAGATGGGTATTTTAGTATGATGAAAAGTGATTATTTGCAAGATTGTAATAGGTTTTACACTGGATAATAAAAGTATTGGATGGCTGCGGTTTGGTGGATGTAGCCCAGATTGGGTGAACCACGTTAAATTCTATGTTATGATTTATTTGTGTGTGTTTTAGTTTCTCTATTTTGTTATATAATCTACATTTAATTGTTAGATATCTGCCATTTCTAACCCTAACAATATTGTCCCCCATAGTTCTTTCGGTTAAGAGAAGATTCTACCACAAAAAGTAATAAGCACAAAAAAAAAAATGGCAGATGTTAAAGGATTACCAGAATGACGACTATACCAACAATATCATGGATATAAGCTATCACAATGGAAAATATATATATATATATATCAATTATATACAAAATCAATAAAAACCAAGATATATATAATGAAAGAGGCCAATTTTAAGGAGATAGAGGTTAGGGCAAAGAAAGGAGTAGATGAAATGATGTAAAATATTTTAAATTTTGTAAACCAAGAAACTTTGCTACAAAATGTTGGGGAGATAGAAAGCAACCATAGTATAGACCATGATGTCTTTAACTCTTGCATAGCCCAAACCTACTATAGGAATGCAACTCCACAATCAAAGAGAGACAAACTAAAAAACATAAATTCATATAGAGGGGTAAAGTTAGTAAGGAAAGTATCGAAAGAACCTACAAAAACATATGATGGAAGCTATAAATAATGAAATACAAAGACTAGTAGCTCTGACAGAGAGACCCTTAACAACAACAAAACAACATTGATAACAAGGCAGGGAACTAATACCGCAAATGATAATCAAAACACAACACAAGATGAAAATTTTATATATGAGGAGGCCTTCCAATCGACTAAGAAAGAACATGATTACATAGTATAAGAACCAACGAAAGTGGTCAAAAAGAGAGGATGAAATGGAAAAATATTCCCTACCCAAGAAGTATGAATACTCAAACAATAATTAAGAAAAATGGAATACTCTTTGGCTTCTTCAATGGTAGAGACCTTTAAATCAAACTGGTGAGGAAGAGTCATCATAAATTTCTTTACAACCACTAATTCAATTATATCTTCACCTAATCCTCTAATCTCATTGACTGATTCATCCATTGGAGAAATAGTTAGCAAAATTTTTGTCTTCCTTCATCCTTATATATTCTGCAATAGTATTATATAAGATTTCAATTTTTCTTACTTCACACTATCATTTCCTTCATAGAGATTCTTGAGTTTATCCCATATCTCCTTGGCCATCTTTCATTGCACCACCTTAACAAACTCAAAATTTGTTAAGCAACTCAATATAGCATTATTTGTTTTGGCATTTTTCTCATGGGCCTTCTTTACATTAACATCTATAATATGATGAGTAGGTTTAGTATAATAATCCTTTGCAACTCTCCAAACATCATTCCCTAGCAAAGAAAGGTAGATTTCCATCCTCACACTCCAAAAGGCATAGTTTCTTCCACCAAATAGTGGTGCTTTAGAGGACTCTTTTTGAGCCATGTATTCTAAACCATGATCTACCTTCAGCTATTAGGCTGCACTAGAGAACTCATATCTAGTACCAGTTGTTAGAACCCAATGATATACTAATAGGGATGGAAATTAGTATATCAATAAAATTATCCAATTCAAATGTATCAACCAAAACTTCTTACTATCTTAAATAGACAAAGAAAAAAATGAAGATGAAAAACATAAGAACACAACCATAACACTAGATTTATGTCAAAAACGCTAGAAGCTAAAAACCACAATGAGCAAGCTACTTAGATTTACTATCCAAATCTAGCCTCGCAAAATAAAAATAAGTTTTATAACAATTTTTATGGGCTACAACCCAAAGGAAGATATAACTCCCTGAAACATAGTTTACAACACTTATAAAAGGATGCTACAACCTCAATAAAACATAATTGACAAAAAATCAGTAATTAATAACCATCACTTGACACTTCTACTCAACAACTTCTACTACCTTTGTCTCACTTCCATTAGCAAAATTCCTTTCTTGCACATATATTTTTTCCTTCGAATGACTGCCTTCACCACACTTCCTCACTCACACATATACTTGTTCCTTCATCTCACTGCCTTTTGCACACTTCCTCACTCACACATATACTTCAATCTTTAGCTCACTACCTTTAGAAAACTTTCTCACTTGCACATTTATTGTTTTTGTGGCTCACTTTAGCATACCTCATATAATTATTCATGTATTTAGACACACTCATCTACACTTTGAAACAAAATTGATCTTCCATTTATATCCTCCACAAGATTCAAAAAATTTCTTGTTGTTATCCAAATAGAAACATGAAAGCATGAAACAAGCAGTGACCATAATAATTCAACTACAAAAAATCCATAGTAAGAGGGAATCAAATGTGGTCAAAACTAGGAGATAAACAAGACCTATTTTACCTCGTACCATAATCCCACATTGGTACACACTTCAAAGATTGTGTGTAAACACTTCAACATTCCAAGTCATCCCAACAAATATTTAGTTTTCTATGCATTAACTCCAAAACATAAGTGGTACGAGAGAAACTAGATAGCAATATGAAAATCACTTTACAAACATTTCATGACATTCAAAAACACTCTCATACACTCATTTTACAACTTCATGCTACATTAGGTTGGAATAAGTAAATAGACACAGAATCCAACATCCCTTGCAAACCCAAAAAACATAGTCTTGAGATAGAAAAATTTAAAACCACACTTGCAATACACCTCAACACCTAAAACTTGAAATAACAAAACATACAAAAAATTTAACTTATTCCCCAAATTGCAAGACCATATATTTAAATACAGAGACATGTAGAGCATTACTTGAATCGTTCTTGAGTGCAACAATATAAGCAAGTCACTCTACTAGCTTTAGAAACTTTTGTAGTAACTTCTATGTTCTGAAATTAGGAACATGCATACTTCACATCTACTTTTGTCTAACCTTCAAATTTTAAGGCCATATTCAAATATGGAGGAATACATAACATTCTCACAATCTTCTTTAGTACAATTCTAGAGCCACTGATTCCATGAAAATATTTTATGCTTCCTTTCATATCTTATGCAATAATTTACATCAAGAGACAAATAATACATTCATTAGACATAATAATAGGCAATAATTACAACATTCTTCGTATCATTATTCACCTTTTCATGAGCAACAAGTGATGTAGTACAACTATGTACAACATGCTCATGATATTCATCATCATGTCCAACACATCTAATCAATACACTAATTTCATCACATGCAACCTCCCACACACTACCAATATGTTGAAATCAATTACAACACCTGGGTATGTGCAAGATGATGATGGGCCAAAAAGTGGCGATATGATCCAGTATGTGTAGTGTATGTGTCTGATGGCATTTTTTTACCCAAAATTGATGAAACAAAAAGGGTTATTAAAGGATATTCTCAGCATTTCAACAATATAAATTATGCTTTACTTTAAATTTAATAAATTATTATTATTCATTTTCTATTTGAATTACGATTAAAGTCATGATTGATAAGTTGATTGAAAAACATCTATAGCTTTCAAATGGCATCACATTTTTTGAATTTGAAACGTGCATCAAATTCTATGCTTTGCATACTATAGGATTAAAAAAAAAAATGAATTTCAAGAAATTTTGACCAAGTTAAGGTGGTTAGACATACAAGTTTTTATATTTATTAAAAGTTATAATAAAAAATTCACAATTATTTATTTATTTGGAATTTTTTTTTAAAAAAAATATGCATCACATCCAAACATGAGTCCTCTACTTATAACTAAAATCTTATAAAAAATATTATCATTTTATTGTGGTTAGGGTGGTTAGACAGACACCTACTTCTTATTTTTTCCTTGAAATTTAAGTACTACTGCACTAAAATTTCAAAATTTCACCAAATAGATTTTTTTTTTAAATAAACCTAATAGTTTAGAAACTACATTTAATTTGCTACAGATTATGTTGTTACATATTTTTGAAATAATATAGATAACTTATTCAAATTTTTATGTCAAGTTGCCTAACTCTGACTTTTCTAAAAATTTTGCCACTTAAGGGCCTATTTTTTCCATGTCCTGCACATACCCACCTAAAACAATCTTCAACATATTCAACCTTCCATAATAACACTATGTTGACATCATTGAAAACACTTGCAACAATGATCACCCCCATTGTTTCCAAATAAAAAATAATAATAGTAAGGAAAAAAACACGGAGGAACCCAAATTCCAAAAAAAAAGAAGAAAGGTTGGAAGGATGAGTACCTAATCGTAGCAATTTAAATTTCCTCAAAACGTTGAGTAAAGATGAAAATGCACCTTCCCTAATAAAAAAATATTAGAGGCCATTTTGGTAGTGTGATACATAAGGGAATGAGCCATTCTTACCTTTGAAACTTGGGGCTATGAAATATTTTACCTCATAAAAATATTTCATATCACATTCTCGAGGCGAGTATTGACATTGGTCCAAATCATAATAGGTTGGACATGAGAGGCACTATTAGCAAACATATCTTTCATCATATTTCCTTCTCTAAATACATGTGTGATTTCTGCATTATTAATTGTTAGAGAGACTAATTAGGATTTGATTTACCTTGTAACATAATGATTGCATTGTTGGAATTTCTCTCAATTAATACCTTGGTTAATTCTTTATCTTTTATAATTTGAATTCCATGACAAGCAACCACCACCATAGTAAAGTTAGAGGTTTGAATTCCTAGGTTGAGAATATAGGAAAAAATAATATTTTCCCTATAATCTCTTAGGATACCCACAGCCACTTATTTTGAGTTATTTTAGTTCAATCATAAAATTTAAATTTTAGCCAACCATGATAAGAGGTATACAACTAAAGAAGGATTGTTGAAATCAAGTGTGGAATATTTTTTTGTGTTGCATGATTAGGCTATCTAGTAAGACGAGCCCTAGTCACAATTGTATCAAATAATATTAGAGAATTATTTTCTCACTACGAAAAGGACGTGATATAGTTAGGGTTTGATGATTTGTGTTGAGACTAATTATGGTTTGCGCATTAGGAACATTTTGAGGTGGATATTTCTTATTTTAAGGTATTGATATTAAGGTGATGAATGTATTGATTTTTTTGTGAGGCTTAGAAGTGATGAGTTGTGTTTGAGGATTTGAGGAACATCATAAAAGTCCTAAATATTTGTTACAAGTGTGAAGAGGAGTGCTAAACTTCCAAAGAGCTAATGAAGACATTAAATTGTGAGAAACCTTTAGGGTTGTGCATTGTTGCAGTTATGAAGAAATCTTGTAACTATAGAGAAGGGTGAGATTGTGGTTTTTGTCCTAAAAAATATATAAAGTTGTGTAGAGGGTGTACAATTTCCTCCATATTATGAAAGTGGGTACAATGAGTTCTCAAAGTTATGTCTTCTAGAATTCTTGTTTAGTAGAGGATAGAAATGTGAGCGAGGGTTTATTTTGCATGTACAAGAGGAATTTTTAATTGAATAGAGAATACCCTCCTATGGTAAATGTGAGTAATGAGTGCTTGAAGTAGTTTACATGTAAGTTACAAATTTTATAGATTGTGAGATAGTATGTGTGTAATAATGTCAAGAAAGAGAAAGAGTATGAGTTTAGTCATGAGAAAGGTATTATACATTTTAGTTCTTGTAAGGAGTAAAATAATGTACAAGGTTGGAATTCATGACATGAAGAGGATGTTGAAGGGTTGGAATGAAACCAAAAGTGTGGTTTAAAAGAAAAGAGAAGAGGAGAGTATGGGTAAGGTTAAGTCCCATTCTTCCCTGATAAACATTTGTGTGTAAATGAACTTATGGGTGTAGGAAGGAATGAAAAATATGAGTCTATATGTACAAGGGAAGATGAAGAAGAAATCCTATGCAAAGGTATGCAAAAGATGGTGGACTTGCAACAACATATCTTAATGAAGGCATGAAGGTGTTGATGGTTGAAGATGTGAGCAAAGAGAATGTTTTTGCAAAGAGTGGTAATGAAGATAAGAATGATGGTGCAAAAGGTATTGAGTTTCCTTTGGAGGACATGAAAATGTTGGAGAACAAGGTGTAGGAAAGCACAAAACAACTTGGAGATAATGAATATGAGAATGTAGTTGAGAGAAAATATGGAGAGGTTGTAGTAGAGGGTACGAAAAAGGATGTTACAATAAATGATAGTAAAGAGTATGTTGCAGCAATAGAGGAGAAAGAGGTAATAAATAATCCCTTTCCATTTCATGGATGATGACAATTTGTATATAGATGAGATGGTGAAAATATAATATGTAGATGTATATAAGAGTGTGAAATAGAAGAAGAGGAGAGTGAAAAGGAGAAAATGTAAATATTTAATTTCCATGCTATATTTAGTGATATTTGTTGAACCACTAGTGAAAATGAAAAGGGGAAAATGGACTCATAATACAAGAAAGGAATCCCTAATTCATGATTTTCCTAATAGGGGAGATGGTCCATTAAAGGAAATCTAGGATCCCAAAGTGGATTGACTATTGACACAAAGTTGATTCCATTCTCAACAAGGGAGACCTAGGAAGATTCCTTAGGCTTTGAGGGCTTCACCACCAAGCAAAATATTGGAAAAATACAACTTAACATTCAACTCACAAAACCTAGTAATTCAAGCCAAATAATGAGTGCAAATAACAAAATTAAGCAACAACAAGTTAGGATGTATGTACTTGGAAAGTCTAGAAATGTGATAAGGATTTCTAGAAATACAAACTTTTTGTCAAAATATGCCAAGGAGGACTAAGATTCCCTTAGTGTCTTCTTAGTCCTGCTACTATTTTTAGGGAAAACATAGAATTTTTAGATGTTGAAATAGAATCTGAAAGAATCTCTCAGGAAGACTAAGACACCCTTACTTTCTTCTTAGTACCAATCTAAATTTCTACACTTTTGGAATTTGATCCTTAGGTCCAACGTCTACACTTCCTTCTTCTCCAATCTCAGGTCCTAAAACTTCCAGATCTGTCCTGTAGGTGACTTTCTATGAAGATGACAACTTTCCCATTTAACTTCACAACTTTTCACTCCAAATGATCTTCAACCTAAATCTGCAAACATAAACACACAAGAGAAGAAAACTTGTTGATTGTTAGTAAATGGGGGTTTTCCTTGGTCAAACCCTTGGTTGGTAATTAAACCTTGAAATGAAATGAAATAATGAAGGGAAATGATGAATGAAAAAAGTGCTACGTTGCAACTCGCCAAACCCTTGTTATGAAATTTGTAAACTTGTGTGAAGTGGCTAGATTGAATGTAGATCTTGAATTGAATTAATGGTTGATATATCTTGACTTGAATTTCTTTCTTGAATCAAAACCCTACATCACAAATGTTAGCTCAAAAACACACATGATGCAAGAATATCTTTGACATGATGTGTAAAACTTAATGATGGCTCCACATGCTTGATGAGTTGCTCTCGAATGCTCTTGTGAACTCAATTATTCTATTAGGAATGCTCTCACAAAATTCTTATTATTAAAATGGATGAAAGAACCTAATATTTATACTCATCCATGCTTAACATCCCGAAATTACACCACACCAAGTTGGAATATGAATTAATTAATTAAAGTAGGATAAATCTTGCCAAGATTTGAAACTAAATCCCAAAAAATAACTTATGGGGGACTAAGACACCCTAGGTGGTGCCTTAGTCCTACGGCTTGAAACTCGGGGAACATACTCCAAAAAGGGGCCCATCTTAAGGTTCTTTTGAAATTAGGGTCCCAAGACCTTTTGGGGATAAAGACGTCCTAGGTATTTTAGTCCCAGTCTAAAAATCAATGACACACAACCAGAATCATTAAATTATCATTTATCCTTTGATTTTTGTTGGGATTAGCCATAAAAATATATAATTTATCAAGCTTGTGGATGCAAAATAGGACCAATTAAGACATAAATAAGGATAAATAAAGCAAGGCAGGCCCAAACAAGTGTGAAAATGCAAGGGTATGCATTTTCCTATACTACATTTAGCACCCACTTTAGTGAGAGGATGAACTTACTTCATACTCACACTAAAGTAACCAACCACACAATCAAGAGGGGTTCAAATGTAAAAATGCTAGTAAGATAGGATGAGAATAGCAAAGAGGGTGGCCAAGCCCCCAAGATCAAGATCCTATGACAAACCAACATAGGCACAAAAGAACACACTTGTAGATGATATATGAAGCCATAACTAGATCGCCAACATAAAAAGGGAGAAAAGGAAAAAGAAAAATGCAACAGATCAAGCTTCGACTGGCTATCTAGCACATTGTGGATTGGGTCTACATTATTTTTCCAAAAAGGTTTAGAAGTGGAATGCATTGTCCACTATACAAACAAAACAAATTCTCACAAGGGCTAGTGAAGCTAGTAGTCCACTAGGTAAGCCCCAAGAGATCCATATCAGAGTCATACTCCCATGACTATGATAAGGGAAAAAAGAAAATGTATGCTCACAAGGGCTAGTGAAGCTATTTTTTCACTAGGTGAGCCCCAAGGAACCATATCAAATCCATACCTCCATGACTTTAATAAGGTACAAACAAGAAAATACAACAAGAAAGAGGGATGTTCAAAGTGATTTTGCTTAGTTTTTGCAAGGTCTCATCTTAGGGAACATTGTGCTTAACATCTCCAAGACAGGACTAATGCAAGGTCTCATGTTAGGGAAAACTTTACTTAATGTTTCCAAGAGAGGAAAAGAGAAAGGAAATATCATGGTCTTGGAGGAAATCAAACCCAATGACACCACCAAGAAAGGAACACATTGTAGGAAGAAAGAAAATCATGCAATGAAACGTGATTGTCAATGTATGCCTCCACCTTAATGCAGTTGCTAACATCATTATTGTGAGAAATTTATTTAAAGTAGAAGAAGACATGAGAGCTTACTCAGAAATCCCTATATGCCAAGTCATATGTTTCCAATAAGCTATGTCATAAGAAGGGAAGGGGTTTGCCCCAAAATGTATAACTCAGTATGTCACATGTGAGCCAACTTAAGGAATGTCATCCATGGCCCAAGCTTGATCCTAAATATATATGGAAGGTGGTCAACTAGCCAGAAGAGACAAGGACAAGTGACATACAAGGAGAAGGCTACCTAACCCCTTGCTGCCACTTAGTGCAAGACAAGGGTGAGCCAAAATGATTGACGAGAAATATGCTAGTGTGAAAATCAGTATCAATTAGAGGAATTAGGTGCCCCCACATAAGGAATAGCACCAAAATCCTTAATATGTTGGATTTTACTACTCAAAACCTTGCATTCATTTGTAGAATGACCATGAACTCTATGTTATGCACAAAATGAACTATTGCAATAAAATTTATTTCATGTTCTTGTAGGGAGGGATGTCAAACAATCTCGGAGGAGTATCAACAAGATAATTTCTTGATCAATAGAAGAAGATGTTCCTTTATTTGTGCAAGATGTCATATACACACTAAATGATAAAGCTTTAGATGAAAATGGAGATAAGGGATGTAAACCTAGATCTTTCTTGAAAGAGGATGGTATCCCAGTTTGCTTTGTGTGTTCATTGTATCTATGTGTAGGAGGGAAATTGTATCTTATACAAATAACAATCTTCCAAGTCAGGTGAAGGAGGTTTATGTTTCAGAGAAGAATTGGTTTCTTCACAAGAACAAAGATCCTTTTCAAGGTTATGTATCCTCCCCCCATGAGGTATGGGAGTTATATAGCCCCCATCACCACTATGGGGTAATGTTGTATAACAAAGTTGAGTGAATGAAACACATGGTTTTTTTGGTTTAGATTGTGAGATCTTGCACTCTCATATCAGGGGAGGTGTAAAACCCCAATCATCATGAGAACTTGTATCTAAAAATTAATCGTTGGTAGATGACTCTTTGGATTTTGAGGGTGATATTTTATATTATCTATTTGGAGGCATAAAATCTAATGACCTCCAATTATCACTATAGAGTTTTGTTGTAGGTGAAGGATTAGACTCAACTTGTATACATTCAAATTTTGATTTCAGAATGAAAGTATTAAGGGAGTTGGAAGTCTTGTGATCGTATGATTCATAGATTCATTCATCTACTTCAACTATGTATATCTTGTTGTTGTACTCAAATTTCATTTTATGATGGAGAGTAGATGGCACCCCCTTAATATCATGAATCCATGGTGTCATGAGGAGAAGATTATATGAAAGAGATCTTGGCATGATATTTATGGGGTAGGAAACACTACAAGTCTAACCTCAATAGGTAATGTGATCATTCCTAGTGGTTCCATATTAACATTGTTAAAGACAAAAATATGATAATCATTAAGTTGAATAAGCCTCATATCCACACCAATTTTATCTAGGAGGTCAATACTAAAAGCATTAATTTCTACTCCATTTTCTATGAGAGTGTGCCTAACTGTAGTTTCATTAATGATCACCTTTATCATCAAGGCTTCATTCTTGTTTTCAGTCTTAAGTGATGGAAATTAATGTTTAAGGAATATAATTTATGATTATGTGACACGCATATGATCAAAGGAGGATGTTATATTGTTTTATTTCATATAAGATTGTATTTCCTCTTGTTTTATTTGCAATATTTCTTGAAATAGACACTTGTATGTAGGTGATAGTTGAATGAGTTGCCATATGGATAAGGTAGCGGGAGTCTTTTTAATATCTTCAACACTATGCACAATAAGTTGAGGAAATGGTGATGTTGTAGGAGTGATTTGTGGTCCCCTACATGTTTGAACAACTATGTTATATCTTGGTTGATACAAAACGTTGTTAGATTGCATTGTAGATTTTGATAAATCTCTTAGATTCTTATATGATTCAGTAGTTGGAGGTGACTTAGGAATCTCACTAATTAAAGGAGACCCAATTTTTGTTTTGTCATGACCTCAAAAAACTTTTAGCTATTTGCATGATCTCTTAGTGAAGAGGAATCTAATGTCACTTCATAATCTTCATCTAAGAAATCCCCATTAAATTTGTCAATATTTAGATTTTCTTGCACCATGATATCCTCCCTAGGAGGAGAGTTTTTAGGAGAACTAAAAATTAAATGTTCATGACATTCAAAGGTTGGTTCTTCTAAAATGACTTCATCACAAGTAGGGGAATTATGAATGTTTGAATTTTCTTTCTCATCAATGATGTTATTGTCTTGTTAAATAATGTTTTCTAACATAATATTCTCATAATTTTCATTGGTTTTTTTTCCTAACATCAAAGTATCTTCTTCACAACTAGAAGAGATACTGGGAGAATACAAAGTATGATTTTTTATGATCCTTTATGATTTCATTCCTTTGTTCCCTAATGTCTTCCAAAATAGGATAGGTAGGGGAAGGTTCATAAAGCGGGTTGTTATAGACCTTAAATATTTTCTCATCTAACACCAATATGTCCTCATCATTTGCAATCTTTTCTTCCACTAAGTCATTCTCACAAGAAAGAGGGGAATGGAAATTAGGTAAGGTAATGTTTAGGAATTTGTCTATGATATCATTCTCTTGTGCTATAATATATTCCCAAAGGGGACAAGGAGAAGGAAAAGAAAGAATTTCATGACTCTCAATGATTGTATCTTATTTCACCAAGATACTGAAACATAGATTTTTGGGACCCTATGGACTACTCTTGCACTTCTAGGGTTTTTCACCTAAAAGGACAGAGATAGGGCTGAAAATGATAATGTATCACTCAAATTAGGATGTAAGATGTAAATGAACTTAACTAAATGAAATTGACTAATCTAGGTGATTGAAAATGAATGCAAAACTAAGATTTATGACTTGTTTGAAAACATAGTGTGAAATGAAAATAACTATGTAAATGAAGAAATTATGCAGAACAAAGAGTACAAGGATGAATCTGAGTGCACCTAAAGGAATTGTGATGTTTTTAGGGTTTTGGATCTTGATGGGAAATCAGCATTTTCCTCCAGGAGTGGGACTCATTTGCCTAGGGTGGCAAATCAATCCAAACTCTTTAGGTGAAAATTATGGGATCTAGAAATGGCTACCGGGTTACTTAAAATTAGGATATGTATAAACTAGACATTAACCCTCTCCAAAGCTTGAATTTGACTCAAGTTGAATTGGATATTTAGCTGACTTGAAAATCAATCTTTGTACCTAATAACCTATCAAATCTACAAATAAAGGGGTTGAAATAAACATGCAATAAGAGGAGGAAAAATAGTTAGGGGTTAGTGAATAGGGTTTTGTAGGCCCACTTTCTAATAATTAAACCCTTGAAAGGACAATGTAATGAAAGATAAAGTTAACCTAATAACATGCAAGTGTTATCAACTCACCTAAGTCTTGATAATGCAAGTTTGAGGTAATTTCAATGGTAGCTTGAAAGTGCTTGAATTGTTGATGTAGAATACTTGAATGCTTGAAATGTAGAATTGAATGCTTGAATGAATGAGGAGATAGTAGGAGATGTAAAATGAGGTGAAAATCACTTATTTATACAATTCTCGTGCCTTAGTATTCATTATCGTGTCCTTAGAGGTGACATCAAATGGTTGAATAAATCCATGGCAAGAAATTTAGGAAATAGGAATTTTTTAAATTTCAAAGGCAAAGGGGGGACTCATTTTCCACCCATGGTGAATGGGTCCCACCTATGACTCTAAAACATTTGTTAAGATTTTTTTTTTTATTTAATATTTGTTTCGATTATAATATCACGAAAATACCATGAAATTCCACAGCTTATAGAGGGGCATAAAAAGAGACCAAATACAAAGCATGAGAAGAAGAAGAAGAGTGTAAATAGGAAAATATTCCTAGAAGAGCATGAGAGAAGCTTGTTACAGAGACTTTGACAAAATATGGCTTGATTAGGGATGAAAAGGAGATTTTAGGTAAATTGCAGTAAATGATACAGAAGAATGTACAGAAATGTCTTACAACACTTGCTTCACAAGATGTCATTCTTTGGGTTTTAGATGCCACAAAGAGCATCTTCCAAGCCATGTTATAACATAAAATCATATAGTTCAGCACCATGAAACAAGGTCAAAGGCCATGAAAATGACAAAGGGGCCATATTTTGTTATCACTTTAGTGAGAGGATTAACCTACTTGAAACTCACACTAAAGTAGCCATGAATATTGAGGGGAGGGTTCAGATGCACTTACGTTAGCAAGATGTTATGATAATGATCAAGAGGGATGATGAAGCCTTTAGGATTAAGATCCATGTGGGAAACTAGACATAAGAATAAAGAACTTACACAAGTGTTAGAGATTGGATGAAGCTGAACATCAATCCAACTAGTTGTGAAAATAGATCTAGGTTGACTATTTGAAAAAGAGAGATAATGTGCTCACTCTAAGGCCATAGAAACTTCAAGTTGTCACAAGGTTAGAGAAAGCCAAAACAATATACTCTCTAGGGCCATGAAACTAGTTGTTCGTGGGGTGAGAAAGCCCAAAAAGGTAAGATACAAATGCTAGTTAGTATGCACTCACAAAAAAAAAAAGTGGCTATGGGGAAAAGTCATACTGCTAGGTGGGCTTAAAGCTCAACCATGTCAAAGTTATACTGCTTGATAACTTTAACAAGGCACCACAAGAAAATGCTCACAAACAAAAAGGAAAGGTACCACAGTCATGTAAGTTGTGTTATGCAAGGTGGAAAAAGGAATGCAAAATGTAAAAATGAAAAAATGTAAAGTGTAAAATGTAAAATGTGAGAAGATGTTCAAAGGAGTCTTGTTCAGTTTATACAAGGTCAGTCACTTAGGGAACATTGTGTCTAATGTCTCAAAGAGAGGACCAATCAAAGGATAGTATATTCAGAACTTAGGGGATGCAGTGCGTCGCATCAGGCCACCAAGAGGAATGTAATATGCTTAGAAAGATCACACTTATGAAGGGCATCACACCCAATGTCTTCCACAAAGTGATGAGAACATCAAATAAATTACAAGGCTACACTAGGAACCAAGAGTGAAAATGAATTATGGTAATGTATTCCCCCCACTTTAAATGAATTTCTACACATTGTTTTGTGAGCAATTACTTTAAAGTAGAGAAAAAAATAAAATGAAAAAAAAGAAAATAAGATATGAGAGCCAACCTAGAAAGCCCTATGCCAAGTGATTGTTTTGAAGTTAGGTTGTGTCATATCAAGGAAAAGGAAATGCAAAGAAAAAGGGAGTTTCCTCCTAGAAAAGAAAGCACACCAAACACATAATGGATCTATGGACTTGGGGTTAGTATGTTCTTTGTTGTAATGTTTTTGTATGAAAGAGATTAGAACTATCATCATTCCCCGAATACATAGAACAAGAAGAATGACACAAAGAGATCTAAAAAAAAGGAAAATGAAAGTCCATTTTGGGTCAACATGGAGGATACATTGTGGTCTCAACACTTTGCATCGTTCCCAAAACGAAAACACAAGTGAAAAGAAAGAAAAAAAAGGAAAAAGAAAAATGAAAAAAAATATTTTGGGTCAACATGAAGGAGACATTTTCAATCTCAATTCCTTTTGTCATCCCCAAAGGAAAAAACAAAAAAAGAGAAAAGACAAAGAGACCTGGTGGGTCAACATGGAAGAGACCTTAAGAGTCTCTACACTTTGCATCATCCCAAAAGGAGAACACAAAACAAAATGAGAAAAGACAAGGACCTTTTGGGTCAACATGGAAGAGACATGGGGTGTCTCTACACTAAAATCCATCCTAAAGGAGAACACAAAATAAAACTAAAAGATAATGCATGACGAATAGAAGAATAGAGGTATGAATGGTAGAAGTGTACAAAGACAGAGAACATCTAAAGCATGATACGAGGGAACACGATACACACATGAAAAAGAAAATAAAAAGAAAAAGTAAAAAGGAAAGTAATGCAAATATAATTCAACCATTAAATAAGTTACTCATTTCTCAATCTTAAAGAGATAAGCAGAAAAGGAATAACATAGTTAAGAGACAAAGGTAGTTGCATTACAAGGAGAAGGCTAACAATGTCTTGCCCCCCCCCCCACAAAGGGTAAGGACAAGCATGAAATGAGGTGGGTGATGTGAAAAGATCATGCAATAGTAAGAATAGGGAATTCTACAACTATGGCATGATGATGGGATTTGATGGCGTTAAGGTATATGACGGGGAAACAATTAGTATCAGTGAAGTGGTACTTATTCAGTATGTCCTTCAATGTCTGACATTCTTTAGTGTGATGTCCAAGGATGCGATGATATTTTAAAAATGGTATGTTAGAGTCTTTGGGATGAATAAGCAACCTATTCATAGGTGGTAAAAGTATAATACCTTTGTTTAAAAGGAGTTGAAGTCTCCCTTCACATTCAGGTGCAGGATGTGTGGGAAACTTGATCTTTTTGAGTTTGTAAGGTCATTTTCACTTCCTAGATTCTCCTTGTTCATGAAGAGGAGGAGAAGGACCCATGGGGATCCTAACATCATTATCATTAGAAAGAGATAGGGGTTTCTCTCACGGAAGAAGAATATTTAAACTAGGAGGAGCATTCAAGATCACTGTTCCAACATCTGGAAGTCTCCTAGGTTAAAGGGGATGTCTCTCAGGATGAGAAGGACATGATATACAAGTCTTGTTGTGTTTGCTTCAGTTGGTTGTTCAAAAATTTGATGGATGTCATGTTCATGTTTTGTGTCACAACCTTTTTTACTTAAGATAGTAAATCCTTTACCCTACGTATCTTCAAGGTTGATAGGAATGTTTGTGACTGTTTGCTCATAGAATGGTTGGGATTGTGATTGGTGAGAGGAACTAGGTCCTCTTGAGGGAGGAACCATAGGTCCTATAGTGATTTCAAGATGTAAATATGCAAAGTGATCAGGAGGTGCAATAGTGGGAAGGTCTTGTGATTTCATGGATGGAAAAAGGATGCATTGGCTTCTAGGTTGGCAAGGTAGTCATTGTAGAAATTTTGCATGCTATGATCATTGTCTCCAATGATGTCTACTTCACAAGGAGAACAATCATTAGGAGTTGTAGGAGTATGTTGGAGTTCAAGATCATTAGGGTCACTGCCAAAGGCACAGTTGGACATGTCTACCAATGAATTTAAGGAATTCCAAAACTTATTGAAAGAAAATGCCATGATGCAAATAAAATAAGATGCAATAAATGAGAAAAAATAGAGAATGTGTGAATGAAAATGGAATACAAGAATATAAAAGTGTAATGCAGAAAAATGTCAAAAAGATTACAGAAATGTTGTTTCAAGAGTGCAGAGGGATTGATTCACCCTGGGTGGCAAATAAGTCCCAGTATGAAGGTTTTTAGTGTTTTTCAAAAAATTTAAGATGATTTAAATGCTCTAAAATATGCAATTTTCAAATGAAAAATGCATATTTTATTAGATGTAATGCAAAAATGAAAAGCTACATGAAGGTTTCACTAATACAAAATGAAAAGTCCTAGAATGCAATAAAAAATCAATGTTTTAATTGAATGCTAATGCAAATGGAAACTAAGATGCAATATGTGAATGCAATCATAAATCTAAAGTGTTCAAAAGTCAGGTTCACCAAAATTAAACATAGATTTTCAGGACCCTATGCACTACTCTTGCACTTCTAGGGTTTTTCACCTAAAATGAGAGAGATAGGGCCAAAAATGCTAATGTATCATTCCAATTAAGATATTACAATGTTGTTTAATGTAAATGAACTTAACTAAATGAAATTGACTAATCTAAATGATTGAAAATGAATGCAAAACTAAGATTTATGACTTATTTGAAAACATAGTGTGAAATGCAAATAACTATCTAAATGAAGAAATAATGCAAAATAGAAAGTACAAGGATGAATCTGAGTGCACTTGGATGAATTGTGATGTTTTTGGAGTGTTTTGGATGCTGATGGAAATCACTAATTTTTCACAGTGGGACTCATTCGCCCAGGGTGGCGAATCAGTCCACCTATTGGTGAAAAATTATCTGGAGCTAGTTTTTGTTTGTCAGGATCTAGAATTTGACAAAACTCAAGTTTCCAGTCCTAAGATGGGACTCATTCACCATAGGTGGTGAATCAGTCCTCTCCCTAATTTTGAAAAATAAGGAGAGAACTCTACAACACTAGATCTAGAAATGTCTGCTTGTCGGGTTACCGAAGTGAGATCTATAGAAAATGGACAAATAACTCTCTCCAAGCTTAAATTTGACTCAAGTAGACTTGAAGCACCTAGTTGACTTCAAAATCAATCTTCAACACCTAATAACCTATCAAATTGGAAAACAAATGGCTGTGAACAAACATGCAATAGGAGGAAAATGATTAGGGGTTTTCCTTGGTCAAACCCCACTTTTGGTAATTAAACCCTTAAAAACATAATGAAATGAAGGAGAAAGATAAACTAATAACATGCAAGCACTATCAACTTAGCTAACCCTTGATAATGAAAGTATGAAGTAATTATCAATGGTTGCTTCAAAGTGCTTGAATAGTGCTTGAATTGTTGATGTAAAGTGCTTGAATGCTTGAAATGTAGAATTGAATGCTTGAATGAGTGAAATGTAAAATGAGGTGAAAATCACATATTTATACAATTCTTGTGCCTTAGTATCCATTAATATCTCATCACATGATGGAATCAACTGATTTTGAATAAAATCCCAAAAGGAAATTTGAAATAATTTGAATTTGGGGCCAAGGAGGAATCATTCACCACCCATGGCGAATGGGTCCCACCTAGGACCTAAAAACATGTGTTGGGAAAATTTTTGTATTTAATGTTGTTTGTCAAGATAATATGCAAAAATACACTTAATTACAACTTATGAGGGCATAAAGAGACCAAATAAAGCATGAGAAGGGTGTAAATAGTGAAAATATGCCTAGAAGAGCGTGAAAGCTTGTTATAAGACTTTACAACTTACTTAATATGAAGCGATTAGGGATGAAAAGGTGACTTTTAGGTAAATTTCATTAAATAGGAGTCTAGAAGAGAATGTAGAAATGTCTTTACAACACTTACAACACCTTCAAAGATGTCATTTCTTTTTTGAGTTTGTAGTGGCTAAAATAAAAGTGTTCAAGAGCCATGTGTTACAACATAAAATCAGAGCAACATAGTTCCAACACCATGGAAACAAGACCTAAACGTCCATGAAAATGAAAAGGGGGAACTTTTCTATGGCATAGATACCTTTGTCACGAAAATGAGAGGTATCAAGAGAAGAACAATTATGATCATGATTATCTATGCTTTCAACTTCTATGACATAATTTCCCCAAATAGGAGAGATAGGAGGGGGTGTAAGTTCAAGGCAAGCATGAACATTTTCACTCTCTTGCACTAAGAGACTTTCATGACTA